>JAHHUM010002694.1:0-312539 GCA_036173005.1 Crenichthys baileyi
GAAAATTTTCCCCTTTTAATTGAATTTAATTTATTAACTTACTTCCTAATGTGGGATTATTTCCCCTAAAGACTAAAGGTACATGTGAGATTATGCTAGTGCAATAAATTTAGTTTGTTTTGAGGCTTTTTAAACACCTCTTCAACCTCTTTAAAATCCACTTCACATGAAAGCCAATGATGTGTTTTTGGAACTGTCCAATACCTGAGCAGATGTCACCTTACATCATGTCCTATTTTATACTTTAGGCTGGGGTTGGAGCTCCCAATAAAAACCACTCTTTATGTAGAAGATCTCAAAGCTGTAGCTTGACTTGCAGTTCAGGTTTGAGTTTGAAGCACCATTTCACCTATTCTGTGCATTGTTTCACTGTGCTTGTTATCATCGCTACATTTTCTCCTCTTTATTATTGTTTACTTAATAGAAAAACATACTATATTTGTGATTATGCTATTTTAAGTTCCCGAATTGGCATGGCTGAAGGCAGAATTAAGTTGTGCTTTACTTCTCCTGGGAGCAAATTGTTTTGCTAGCAAACACAGCTGCTAATGCAAGAGGCTTCACTGTTATCCTCACAGCCACTGGATATCTGCCAATTCTCATTAGGTATCTGATGTGTCAAATGGGGGACATCATCTCAATTTATGGGATGGGGAAGAAAGGGGCTAAAATGCTGTTGAGTTTCCACAGTGTGGTCACTCTAATGTCCGTGTTCTTAGTTTTTTTAGGCAGGGTCAAGTTGACACACAATCACTAATATATGCAATATTCTTATGTACTTGTCCTTCCAGAATATATATGGTGCAAGCTTATAGATCTTTTTATGCATTACTTCACTGCTGAGGAAGTTAGATGTCAGTATAGCTTCATTTAGCCCTCGTCTCATCATAGGCTTTCTCTGCCTCTACAGCTAAATCAGTTTGATGTCAGACAACTAAAACAGTCAGACATAACAAGCCCGACCATGTCTGTCAGATGAAGAGTTCTGCTTTGGTCTTTAACTGCTTGTTCTCTACGCTTTCCTCTTTCTATCCGCTCCAGAAAAAAGGTCAGCCTATCAGACTTTAAACAGGATTCACCAGGTGGTGAATTCTGAACTTCTCCTGCTTAAGCCTTGATGGCTGATTGAAGGAGAAAATGATTCCGGCAACCTTGAGAGCCTCTTAACTCACTTTCTAGTCTTGAAGTTTTTTTTATCCAAGCACATTGGTAGAATCTAAAACGTTTTTTCTTCTTCATTCAACAGACAATTCAGCGTTTTCTCCTCATGTTGACAAAAAAATAGAGATCATTCATAATAATAAATATCTTAGGTGCAGTTGTTAAATTTATTCATACAGCACATTCAAAGAACAGCTAAACCAAATACCTTACCTTTAAGCAAAAATGTACAAACAAAGTTGGATGAAATAAAATGAAAACATAATATAATGAATAAATAGGATTAAAATGGGAAAATATGAAGAGATAATTTAAAAAATCAAAATCTAAAGAGAAAATATGAAGAAGTGCTGTCTTATAGGTTACTGAACACAGATACATTAGTTATTTAACACAGGTACTTAAGTAAATTTTTATAAATATCAACCTTAGCTAAATTTGCACAAATTACACATGCACACGACGCACATATGAGACAATATTTTTTTCTAGCATGGAAAACTATGGAATCATGATTCCATAACAAAAATACACCTCACAATTTGGTATATTTTTAAGTAATCTAGTTTTCCCCCCATTTGTTTTCGTTGCAAAATCTCAAGTAGCCTAAGCATCCTAGAATATGTATTTTATGCAAATTTTCTAACCTTGAAAAAATGACTTTTAGGTACCTGTTTACAGACTTCCAGAGCTAAAATTACCTTGCAGCTGTTGTTGCTCACGGTATTGAGGTGTTTCTCTAGATATTCACAAACAAACTCGTTTTTGGAAAGTAACAGATGGTTGTTATTGCCCTCTCTTTTGAGGGTTGTTTCTCTACATATAGCTGCCACTCGTGCTGCCCTCACACCATATCTTTATTATGTCCCAGCGTTCAACCGCTCCTCTGGAAAACGCCCTCTGGAATATGAGCAGCTGGCTCGTTTCTGCCAGCTGCAAAAGCACAAGGCGATTCTGACCGCCACCTTTATTCACCACAAAGATATCGATAAAAGGTTTGCCCATAGAAGCATAATTAGTACTTGCCGAATGGTCCCCCTCATTTAATCATGCCAGTGTTCAATTAATTTGGCATACAAGATGCGATGCTAAAAAACACGAGATGTGTGGCTGTGGGCGCTGTTAAACCTTAGTGATGAAGTACATCTGTTGGCGGGGGTCCTGAAGTGTTGGTGTAAAGCGAGCTATAATTATGCAGGAAAATAAGTATGCTGTCAAGTGAGGGCCATTTGCAGGACAGAGATAACAAGTGAGGCAAAAAACATTAAATATAAGTTACAGAATAAAGAGTGCTGCATGAAATAGAAGAATTTTTTAATTTTAAAATCTCAGTAAATCACAAGCAAAGATGCCATCAGTCAGGCTGGAAAGTGGCAATCAACAAAAAAGTTAAAGTTTAAACCTGCAGGGGTTACAATATGCTGATAAGTAGGACACAGGCAATGGGAAACAAAAACCAAAATGACACATGACCGTATATTAGCTTGTACAAACTCCCCAGTTGTTATCAGTAAAAGGTATATGCTTTTCTCTAAACCAGTTGAGCCAGTTTCCGCAAGTCTGTGATGTGACACGCTTCTTTCCTACATGACTTGGCTTATGTTCAGCTGCTCCATCTACATGTTTTCTACCAAGTAATTTCTTTTGTGGGTCAGAGTTGGAGTGTAGTTATTCTACTGGTACCCAAATGTTTCAGGAGAAGTGTCTGTTAAAAACTAAGTTTTCCAGGCTTCCCCTCCTCAGCAAGAATGCTGAAAAACAGGTCAAGTTAAATAAAACAAGGCCTTTTAAATATCATATATTTATTTATTTTACCTTTTTTTTTGTCAGGAAATGTGAAGAAGTTTTATTCACTTAAAATAAACAACTAGAAACTCCTTGTTATAAAACAATGTTAAAATGTACAGCTTCAACATCTGTCACATATTCCAAAAACTAAATCAAAACATAATGTTATCTTTTCAGAACCTCAGTGTTAATGTGCACAAAGACAACATACAAACTTATTAAATCTCAACACTTCAGTTTTATTGGCTTCATAAAGTCTAATTTCTATTTATATATTTGAAATAGAACAGAACATAGAGGACCTTAGTTCTCTGGCAGAAATATCCAGCAGCTTCATTATTGAGCTCCTGATGTTACTTTATCGCAGTTTCTCTTTCATTCTTTTAAAATAATTATTCTCCTTATAGTAGCAATCAACTGACTTGCGCACGATGTAATTTTTCTTTTTTTTTGTAATTTACTGTATTTTGAAGTTCACACAATATTTACCAAGCAGACTGTTCAAATTGTTGATTACATGTTTCCATATGAACAGAACAAAACTAGAAGGATTTTCAGATTTCAGCAAATCAGAGAATATAAGAAGATAACATAAAAAGATGTTAAAAATGACATCCACCCATCCATCCATTCTTCTGTAGTTGTCAAATTTGAACTGGGGTTTTGTTTTTATTACCCATGTTGGCCAAATGTGTGCAGTCAAAAAGATGTGCTTCATGTCAATATTATTTAGTATGACCACAACACATGAATATGATTGAGTTCCTGAGAGCCATAAAATCTCAGCTCAAAAATACTTGTCAGACCTGTTTGTTGATTGTGTAAAGCGGCATGTACATAGGAAGCTGTATGTTCTGTGCTAAATGATGGTGTCTAGCTTGAAATAGGGAAGAATGGTGCACACTTCCAAATGAACATGCTTCGACTGAGCTGGTTGCTGGGAAACCAAAGGATGTAGCAGTTTTTCAGGGTGCAGCCTGAAAACGACCTGTAACTCTCTGCCTAAATAAAGCTCTTACACATATTCAATAATGAGGAGGAAGAGAAAAAGAGCAGGCAGTAATATTGTTGTCGCAATGGAAAATTGTAGACATGTTCAGTTTCTGCACCTTAACAACTGCTTTTGTATTTCAGGGTTCAGAATTTTGGTTGTGATGAGTTAGCAGGGATCCTTGCGCAAACAGGGATGGATTTTCATGAATGATTTTTTTCTGATTGCACACACACTGGTTAGGGATGGACTATGGCAATCTTTAATTACAAAGGATAAGAAAATGTTGATGAGCTGCCAAAGCAGAGAGATTGTCTATAAGGTACATTCTGTGTGTTGCAGGGCATAGAACTGCAATGTTCCCATTTAAACTATATTTAGTGATTGCACTTAAACTTTTTTTTTGATAGTCCATTAAATGCATGCATGGCAGCAACTGCTAGCAAAAGATAGGGAGAGTGAGGTGTTACATGTATCTGTACTTTGGACTTTACAACTGCACAAGAAATGCTTCTTGGAGATGTTTAGTCCTCACAGTGCAGAATGAAACTACAGGAGCAGCCCACCTCTCATGCTGCTGCTAGCTTCCTGGGGCTTCATGTTGAGTAAGCAAACATTTCGCTGGATGGTTTCAGTTTTATGTTTGATTGCAAGATCTTCAGATTTATTTGACTGCTATCATCTTAAGCAAGGGTTTATTGTGCTCTTCGCATCCACTTATAGCATCAGTGTGATGAACCATCACAATAACAGTCACAATATAAGCTTTATACAGGTGTAAAGCCCTTGGTGTTTTGTCTGTTTACAATAAGTTTAGAAAAACTATTCCAAAGTTATGGTGTGTAATGTTTTTTTCTTTAAAAATTAGGATTTTATGCAGGGAAATCATAAAAAAGTGATATTTTTGTAATTGTGCCCTCTCCCCAAGTTGGTTATTTTTAACTTGGGCACTCCAAACTTGGTGAACAGTTTTTCCTGCATGACATAAAACCCTGAAGTGCCTTGTCGTTCCACTGGGCTGTGTTGACTTGTATTAGTGTTCTTTTAACTTCAGAAAATTTAGATGCATTTTCTCCTGTACAATTGTCACATGAAGATGCACATCAGCTGCTGCACTGCTTTCCATGGTTCATTTATGTTACAATTTTGCTGTGGTTACTTTACATTCAAGTAAACTATAAACTCTCGAGCCAAATGTGCATGCCTTTTAATGCGGTGTACAAGAGTGAGCGGAATGCTGGTACATAAACGGTCATGCAGTTCTGTTGAAATGGGTGGATCGTCCTTTTTTCCATCCACACAGATATATTTTCTATGGCTCTATGTTAAGTTGTAAATATTTTCTGCTCATCTCAGGTTTCCAGTGAGTTGGTTCCAGAACAGGTCTGTGACGATGTAAGGGGTCTAAATGGGTAATACCTGATGAGCAACTCTGGAATGTATTTAGGTACAAACCATTAAGTGCATTGTAAAAAAACAAAAAAATTATCTGACTTCTTCTGAACGATGAACTAGTGTATTGATTTCGTTACTAGCGTTACATGATCCATTTCCCTGTTGCCGGTCTGGACAATTAGAGCAGAATTGTCGATGAGTTGCAGTTGCTTGATCTATTTTATTTAACAGATACCAGTAAATACACCATTACAATAATATAAACTACTGAAAGAGACCATTCATTTTGTATTTTAGGTGTTAGTAGGCAGATTTAATAATAGATTTAAAGTGGATGTTAAAATCTAGGTCTCAGTCTAAAACACCTCTGTTTCTGCCACTCTCTGGGGTTATTAGCCTCTTTTACATTTTCAGGGCCAGAAACAATGACTTCTGTTTTTTCTGCATTAGAATGGAGGACATTTGAACCCATCTTCTGAATAAAATTATGTAACACTTACTCTGCAACCGTAAGGGACTTTTTGATGAGGAGACACAGAAATGTAAAGTTGTCACCAGCATATAGATATTGTGTAAAAGTGGCACAAGAATGAACCCTTGAGGAACGCCACAACTGATCTTTGTTCTCTTAGATTTAGAACTGCCAAATGAAACATTGTAGTCAGTTTCTGGCAAAAAGAATATGGCCCTGTAATTACTTATTATAGAAGCATCCAGATTAGGCTTGATTGATTTTAGAAAAATGAAAGGAAGTATTTTTCAAACACTTGAACTGAAGTTCAGAATATTTGAATTAATTTCTGTTTTAATGAAAATTTTAGTTTCACAGTCAAACCTTTGAAGGTAAACAAAAAGACTGAAATGGATAAAACAAATTTTTTTTCTCTCTTTCTCAAATATCCCTTTCTGTCACAGTTTTTTCTCTTGGCCCTTATATTTACGGAGAAGGGTGGTGTTGAAGGGAATCTACTCCTCAGTAATTTACAGGCTACAGTTAACTGTGTTTTCATGCAACCCGCAATACAATCTATTGTGTCAAAAAGACATACCATAACATATGTGCAATACCCTTAGTTATTGAACAGGGGCTAATATCGTGGTTTTTTGTTTTGTTTTTGATTTTTTATTGTAAATGGATCTTTTCCTGGTTTCATTTTACCGTGAATTCTTTTGCAAGTCAGTGTGAGTTTGTAAATTTATTAGTCAGATGAGCAAATGTGTTGGTGTTTGTCAGGAATCAAAAGATTTGACTGTATCTACATGGGAATATTTTCTGTGTTCTAGCTTTCTTGCTTATGCAGCTTGGCGTGTTTCCACACAAATGGCTCCAAAGAGTCAAAAGATGAGTCAGAAATACCGACTTGACGTTGTTGGAAGATTTATCTAGAGCAGCATATAATATGAAAAGGAGAGTGCCATGAAGCTCAGGTCAGGTTTTTATGAGGTTGATTACTTGCTTGCAGAAGCACAGGGAAGCTTTCTTCATAAAGGCCGACCAGAGCATTCCATTGTAGCAGCCCGCTGGGATTTATCACAGCATACTTTAAGGCCAGAACAACACAAATCATATTTCGCCTTGGGGGTAAGGTTGTTACAGGATGTTGTAAATGCACAAGTTCAAAAGCATTTAGTGATTGTGCAAATGTTCCACAAAAGGGATCAATTTGCTTAAAGAAAACATTTCTAGCAATGAAAAGTGGCTTTGCATTATTCAAAATCTTCAATCCTCAAACATCAAAAGCTCCTAGCTTCGTTAACATTGATGCTTCTGAGGAGAAGGCTAATCTCATCAGCTGCACTGATTTCTGTTTCCCCGAGAACTTCTTCCTCCAAGAAACTTCTGTTGTAGTTCTGCAAATTTGTGCACTTTTGTTCAGTTTGCCTCTAACTGACTTGGAACAAAGTAAAGGGATCAAAGCGTGGTTTAATCTTAAATCCCTGCAACTGAAGTTATTTCAGTAGATTCGGGTAAGATAGACGCCAACTATCCTTGTATGAGGATATTGTTCATTTCTGTGCCAGATCAGATCTGTGCAGATGGATCAAAGTGACGAGTGGAAACTCATTATTTCTTGAGCGTGAACTGTGTAGATTTATTTACAGCATGTTGATGAGATGTCCCAGTTTGTGAGTGAACTGGATGATGGCATTCAACATAAAGAATCATATAACTGGGTTATAAAGTTCACGAGTGTGGAAACTGGAAGAAATTAAAGGGCGACAAATAGCAGTAGAGATGTGGGATGGTTAAAATGTAGGATCTTCTATGAGGTAGGTTCATGTGTTGCTTTTAAATAACAGTTTACCTCCTCACATCCTTAACACTACAGCCCCCAGGGGGTCCATTTCACCCCCTGAGGCTTTTCAACTTTTTGGACTTCCCTTTTAAATTTGATCTCCTGTGGCTCAAACTTTATGACTTTTCCTGAAATGGCTCTATTTTATTATCTCCTCAATTATAAGATATTTGTAGCCAGTGGCGAAAATCCCATTTTATTTTTGGGGGGGACACTAAACAGAAGAAATTCAGAGAGTAATTCTTGTGGGGGGGGGGACATGAAAAAAAGGCTCCCTCCCTCTCTCTTTCCTGCTCCTTGGCAATTTTTCAGCATGTTAAAATTATGTTATTGAAAGTAATATTTGTAGTTATAGCATTGCTCTTTATTAGTTCACAATGGTATTAGGTGAAATGTAGCAATGGTCCATCTTTATGATTACATCTAACAGAATTTATTTGCATCCTGCTCTAATTTACACTTTAGTCCATCAAAAATGTGAATTAGGTTTATATCTGACAATAACATCCTGACAGAAGTTTTTGAAAAATCTGTCCTCTCAGTCCTAAGTAATCTCTTTTCCCTCCTCGCTCGCTTCTCGTGTCCCGTCAGTGATGCTACTAACATACTGTTTCAGCTTGTTAACCATCATAAGCTAGGCTATTAGCTTAGCTAGCAGCTGATAGGAGAGGCTGGTTTTGGACAAAGCGGGATAAATATCACTTTTTATGCTATAACCTTGCACTCTTTGAACAAGTGATGTGATAAATGACTAACTGGCTTTTACACATTGGTGCAGTTTCCTCATCAGGGGTGTCTGACCCGCTCTGAAAACGGAGCTGCCAAGGATCAGCCGGTAGCCCCTCCCGTTGGAAACACCATGTGAATGTGGACCAAACCACTTTGTGGGATAGGGGTGTCGTGATCTTTTAATAATTAGAAAACGGTTTTTACGTACTATCTAACTTGGATCACTTTAGCTGTGCTTTTATTAAATATTACGATATCATTTAAAAAGTGTTTTTGTATTTACAATGATTATTGGGGGGGACATCTTTATGGAAGGGGGGGACACATCCCCTCCGTCCGCCCCAGGATTTCCGCCTATTTTTGTAGCATATAATACAAGTTTTCACCATGTGTAAAAAAACTGCAAAGGGGGTCATTTTTATTTAAGGGAAAACATGCATGTGTATTTCCATGACAACCAGTTTGTAGTGCAGGATTAGGAATGGTCATGATTTGGCTGTTCTTGATGGCAGAAATCTTTCATCAAGGAAACGATCTCTGGTTGCATATGTTTAGATCATCTACTTTGGATTTACGCTTCTGATGACCTGATATTATATCCTTTATGAGCAGGGCTGATTATTATACCAGTCAGGCTTGACATTATGACCCCCGACAAATGATTATCTCTTGATTATGGTACCTTTTAGTGGAAGGGATAAATTAAGCAGCAAGTTCAGATTTTGTCCTCAAAGTTGTTAGAGGCAGGAAAAATAAGCAAGCACAAGGATTTGAATGTTCCCTGTCTGCAGTGGCATTATCTATAAAAAGTAAAGAAAATCAGAATGTATAGTGATTTTTTTGTATATGGGGATGCATAACCACAGACGTGTCAAGGTCACAACTGTATTATCTGATGGGTGTGGCCTCTTTAACCAGGATAACACACACTACCAAAAACGAAAAGGGTGCATTAAAAGTTAGAGGAGCACACGGAGTCCAATTCCTTGACTTGGCCCAATCCAATTGAGTGGGATGGGTTGGAGTAGAATATCAAGTCAACCTTTGGATTATTGATCTGGTCGGTTTAGTAGTAGAGGGAGTTGGTAATTAGTGTCAGCTGTTTTGGTGTTAATGAAATTAACAACGGGTGCAGTAATGGTAAATGGTAAATGGCCTGCACTTGTATGGTGCTTTATCAAGTCCCCAGAGACCCCAGAGCGCTTTACACTACAATCAGTCATCCATCCATCCATACACACATTCACACCAGACAGTGGTAAGCTACATTGTAGCCACAGCATCCCTGGGTCAGACTGACAGAAGTGAGGCTGCCATACACAGGTGCCACCGAACCCTCTGACTACCATCAGCAGGCAAGGCGGGTGAAGTGTCTTGCTCAAAGACCCAACAACTGAGACAGAGCGGGGGTTCAAACCGGCAACCCAACTGTTACAGGACGAACCCCTACCACGGCCGCCACCGTCGCCCCACTAAAGGGGCAATGAAAAAACAGAACTAGTGTTGCAGGTGGAGCTCACAGATATTTAATTCCTCATTTCTGTGACTGCTTTTCAGTAGTTTCGCCTTTAACTAGGATCAGCGTCATTACTGGTAGCATGAGGCGATACCTGGTCCCTACATAGTTGGACCAGGAGTCCAACTCCTCCTGGATGGCACATCAACACCTGCCGTTGCCCGACGGTTTGCTGAGTCTCCCAGGACAGTCTCAAGAGCATGGAAGAGATTCCAGGAGACAGGCAGTTACTCTAGGAGAGCTGGCTGAGACAGGGCTGTCAGAGGTCCTTAACCCATCAGCAGTACTGGGATCTGCTCCTTTGTGCAAGGAGGAACAAGATGAGCACTGCCAGTGCTCTTCAAAGTTACATACAGCAATGTGGAGCTCTACTGCTATTGAACACCGGAATTGGCAGGTTCAGCACTGGTGCACTGTTCTTTTCACAAATAAAAGCAAGTTCACTCTAAGCTCATCTGACAAAAAGGGTCTGGAGAAGCTGTGCTGAACTTTATGCTGCCTGCAACATTATTTAGCATGATCGGTTTCGTGGTGGGTCATTGTTGATTTGGGGAGGCACAGACATCGATTACTAAAATAGTCATTAGTTGCATCCCTAGTGTGACCCTTCGCTTGTGCAGTAGGTCCTGGGTTCCTCCCGGTACATGATAATGCCTAGCCTCATGTGGCAAGAGTATGCAGGCAGTTCCTTGAGGATGAAGAAATTGATACCACTGATTGGCCTCCATGCTAAATCCAATAGAACATATTTGGAACATCATGTTTAGGTCCATTCAACTCGCCCAGATTGCACCTCAGGCTGTCCAGGAGCTCAGTGATGGTCTGGTCAGGCTCTAGGAGGAAATACCCCAACGTAGGGGCATGTTCATAAGGAGCATGCCCTGACATCAAATACTGTGGCATCTTTTGTTCTTAACACATTACCCTATTTCATATCAGTATAGATAACCAGCATTATTGTTTTTTCCAATTGTGATCTGATGTGTTTTCAAAGTGTTCCTTTAATTTTTTTGAGCAGTGTATTTAGCAATGTGGTCACAATGTTATTACATCCTTGGTTCAACACAAAACAGTCCCAAAGTGATCTATGATAGGCAAATAAAACAGTAAGGGTTTCAAATAGGGCTAAAACGATTAATTCAATTAATTGTGATTCAAATTATCATCAACTAATTTAGTAATCGAATGATCGTTAATAGACTCTAAAACATGCCATTTGGTGAACGAACAACTCACTCAGAGAAGTAATTAAGCCAAAACTGTACAAAAAATATATACATTTTACATTTGAGATAAAAAAAAAACCTTTTTTAGCTTCACCTGGTTCAAATCCTGTAAAAAAAATCTCCTATTAACCACCTTTTGCTATCTGATTATTTATCGATTAATCATAAATATAGTCAAATAATTACCGGTAATCGATTAGTAAAATAATCGTTAGAGCTCCAGTTGCAAAGTGAAACACTGTATGGAATAAAGGTTCAACAGTGTATTCCTGTGCCATATTGCACAGGGAAAGTAAGCTATTGATGTTTCATTCTTAGTTATGGTTAGTTAATGTATATCTAGTTAATTCCATAATAATGTCAGAATATTCAATATTACAGTGGCTCATCACATTAAAACAACCACAGTCGGGGATAAAACAAGACAAAGCAATAACTGCCAGTGCCTGATCTCCAATAAAATCCCTCTGACAGCTGAAAGGAGCTGTTTAAATAATAGAAATCATGTCCAAGTTAAATGCATTCTACAAATTCAGTCAGTAAAATGGTAATTATGAGTGTCTGTTCCCTTTTAGCATGCCTTCAGGCTGTTGAAATGATTTATTTTGCAGCACTCTGTAGACATTTGTCATGGAGAGTTGGTGATGACAATCTCACTGTTTTTGCATGGAAAAATACCATCTGTTTCTTTTGTTCTCAGCTCACAGATGGTCATCCTACATCTAGAAGAAAGTTCTTAGTAATTTTACATATTAAAGGTGTCACTTTATAACAAAAGATGAGCTTAAAATGCTTCTGAATCCCAGTTAGCAATTTTGTTAAAACCTTGGGCCCACACATAATTTTTCGATCTACAGGAAAAGATTTGTTGACAATGGTTATTAGAATTCAGTTTCTTTAAACCCCAATGATGAATAACTATTTTAGTTATCCAAAGTAACCCAGCTCTAACAAGTATTAAGCACATTACCATACATTTCCAAACCACTGCTATTTCAGAAAAGTTATTTAAGGTCTGCAATATGAGACAAAGTGGTGATACATAATAGCCCCTCATTAACGGTGGGTCCATTTAAATATCCAGCTGCTAATCAGCTTTGCTCTGAGCGTTCTGTACCTCTGACATGAGAGAGGGCAGCATGGTGCAAGTACTTATATAGAGCAGAAACAGTGCTAAAGTAAGTCCACGCTGTAGTGCATTTTTGAGGTAGCTGATAATGGAAAAGGGCCATGAAGAGAAGAGTCGAGATTTAGTTTCCCAGAAAAGCCGTTTGGGGAAAAAAGTAGAGAATGAAGTGATGCAACTGGGAGACATGCTGTAGAAATCTGGTTGCTGTGCTTCACTAACACCGTGGATTTGAAATGTGTCCTGATGTTTCTGATGAAAACGTTTTTCATTTATCAATATGGAAGTTTGAGTAACAACTCTCTCTTTTGAAGTGAGCACAGTCATCTTGCTGGCTTTGTCAGAGAGGAAACAACTGGCTCAGGTGTAATTCGGATAAATCATCGTATCATGGCTGCTTTATTTAAATTTGAAAATAAATTTCTGAAAAATTAATTCTGCCTTGCACAAAAATTGTGATTCTGTAAACAGTAGCAATTAGATACCCTTACTGTCAGATTGGCACTTGTCTTTCATTAATTACAGGTTAGGGAAGTATCATGTAAATTCTAGGAAAGATATAAGTTCCCGAAAGTAATCTATAAATGTGAACACACAAAAGGGGTACCCCTGGTTTTATTAGAAGCAGTAATACCTAAAAATCATTTCTGGGAAGGAAGCCACATTGCATGCGTGGGTTCTCTCCAGGTGTTCCAGCTTCCTCCCGCTGTCCAAAATCATGACTGTTAGGTCAGTGGGTCTAAAATTGCTCTTAGTTATCAGTGTGAACCTGCATGGTTGTCTGTCCTGTGTGTCTCTGTGATGGACTGGCGACATGTCCACGGTGTACCCTGCCTCTCGCCCAAGGACCACTGGAGATGGGTACCAACCCTGTACGGACAGGAAGAAACCTCTAGCAGAACCAGGCTCAGTGTGAGCGGCCATCTGCCACGACCGACTGGGGGTTAGAGAGAACAGAGCAGAGACACAAAGAGAACAAAGAAGGACTGATCCAGGAGGACTTTCTATGGGAAGGAAAATTAAATGTTAATGGATGTAGCTACTTCAGTCGTTTCACCTAGAAAGAAAGAACAGATAAACTCTGAGCCAGTTTTCAAGTTTAGAGTCTGAAAGAGAGCACATAGAGTTAGTCACAATAAAAGCTCAGCCAGTAGCCATGTCTAGGAGAGAGAAAGGGTTAAACACTAAAAGGAAGGGGCCATGTGGATCATCGGTAGAGGGTGAGCATTAAGTTGTTGCCAGCAGAAGCTCGGACGATTCCCCTCTCCAGAAAGATGTCACAGGTAGACACAGAGCCAGGCCAGGTGTAGCTTTTAGGAAGAGAAAAGACAGAACAAAGTTAAAAGCTGAAATAAAGGCAAATAATGCAAAATTGGAAAGTAGTGTGAGAATGTAGCGAAGAGGGTGAAAGTGGTCATTATGTCCTCCAGCAGCCTAAGCCTATAGCAGCATAACTACACAGATAGTTTCAGTTCAGATTATTTAGTTAGACGGCGCTTATTTTCAACAATGTCGTTTCAAGGCACCCCACAAAGGGTCCCACTGATGGTCATTGTTATACTAAAAGGACTGGGATACCTCTCTCTGTCAGACTGATTATAACCATTGGAAAAGAGAAGGGGTCATACAGGTAGCAGAAATGGAGGGTGTGTTTGCACCTCAACCATAACTGAGCCGGTTTAGGCTAAACCTGACTCCCCCTTACACCATCCAACTGTTGGATAAACTGTTGGATAAACTAAGCCACTCTAACTATAAGCTTTTTAAAAAAAGGAAAGTTTTAAGCCTAGCCTTAAAAGTAGACAGGGTGTTTGCCTCACAGACCAAAACCGGGAGCTGTTTCCACAGGAGAGGAGCCTGATAACTAAAGCATCTGCCTCCCATTCTACTTCAATTCAATTCAATCCAGTTTATTTATATAGCGCCAATTCGCAACACATGTCGTCTCAAGGCACTTCACAAAAGTCAGGTACATACATTCCAATTATTCTTAATCATTGAACAGTGCAGTCAGATTCTGTTATTTATTCAAATTGGATAAAAAGTTTTTCTATCTAAGACAACCCAACAGATTGCATCCAGTCAGTGACTTGCAGCATTCACTCCTCCCGGATGAACATGTAGCGACAGTGGACAGTCACTGGCGTTGACTTTGCAGCAGTCCCTCATACTGAGCATGCATGTAGCGACAGTGGAGAGGAAAAACTCCCTTTTAACAGGAAGAAACCTCCAGCAGAACCAGGCTCAGTATGAGCGGACATCTGCCACGACCAACTGGGGGTTTGAGAGAACAGAGAAAAGACACAAAGAGAACTCTACTCTAGAATTCTACTTCTAGAGACTCTAGGAACCACCAGTAAACCTGCAGTCTGAGAACGAAGTGCTCTGTTAGGAACATATGGAAAAATCAGATCTCTGATGTATGATGGAGCTAGATCATTAAGAACTTAATATGGAAGGAGGAGATTTTTAAATTCTACTCTTGGTTTTACAGGGAGCCAATGAAGGGAAGCTAACATAGGAGAAATATGATCTCTCTTTTTAATTTTTATCAGAACTCTTGCTGCAGCATTTTGAATCAGCTGAAGGCTTTTAACTGCATTTTGTGGACATCCTGATAGTAAAGAATTACAATAGTCCAGCCTTGAATAACAAGGTTTTATATTTTTACCTTTCTTTTTCCTTTTCATAAAAATAGAGGTTATTTTGTTTTTTCCATCAAAAAATGGAAAAATTGACCTATTCCAATGTGGCCTTTGCATATTTCTCCTGGGTATGATATAAAGCAGCTCACATTGCAGGCTTTTTTTGTATTACTTTTAACCCTGTGTTCACTATATGCCCCAGAGGCCTGTTTTGAAGAATATGAAAGCAAAGATTCTCCTGTGATTGGACAATTTATTGCACAGATTCCTCTTTATAACTTTATGAGGGAGTGTGAAGGAAAACAACACATTTTCCTTGTTAAATCTCAGCCGGTCGTTTAAGCGCTCGATTTTCTTTTCATTTGTCTATCAGCTGGTGTCATTTAATAACTTCTTTTCGGAAACAGTTGGTTTTCCTTGTCATGTGAAATCAGTTTAAACCACATATTGATTATGTAGACATGATGTGAGAAGAGAAGTTAAAAGTAAAAACACATTCTTTCCTTTTGTTATGATTCAATGCTACATTTTTCAAGCTAATTTTTAATGCCTGTGAATTGTGTAAAAGCCTATTTATGGGTCACTTCCTACTGGGAAAAGCACAAAACTTAGTTTTCCCTGAGGCTCACAGGAAAAAAAATGAAATAAGTTTCATCATGAATGCATTTGTTTGTCTTCTCAACCTTGGTCCCATTGGTGTTTACTTTGTCGTCTGGATGCATTTGCCTTTCACAAAAGATGGTCTCAAAACACAATGTGCCCCAGGCTAACCAGATCAGTCAAGAGCATGAGCTCAAACAAATATATAGTTTTCTTTTGTTAACTTTGGGTGATGGGAATCAATGCCAGTGCAAAGTGTAACTTCACAGCACAGATTTCCTTCATTCCCTCTGGCAGATGGGAATAGGCATAGTGGGATACCTGGCTTTGTTTGCAATCCTAGGATCTGAAACAAGATTACGCTGATTTAAAGCAGCGGGAGTCTAAATGTCAGTGCAAGGTGCAGTCCAGAACAAGATAAATGGAGCTCTCCGCAGCCTCTGACGCATAATGACTCCTGTAGTATATAATGTTTTTTGTCAGACAATTTTTTGTAGCCGGTTGGATGAGATTACAGGGATGTGTAATACCTCCGACGAAGATGTTTCAAGAGAAGGGAAACCTCATCATGTACAATTTCCACACACATATCCCATACCCTTTTTCATCATTAGGAGCCGACAGGTTCTGGTCAGCCAAAAAGGCTCAGCTGCAGAGCCCGGCAAGGGAACCCTTATCTGTCTGTCCTCATTCATTACTGCACCAGGAGACCTTTCACCGTCCAATTGTGTGGTCCAGAGAATGTGGTAATTCCTGTGGGACCACAAATGATGCACTATTCAATAAGCTGTTAAGGGAATACCTCTCATTCTGCACCTCAGCGGCCCACCATCTGAGCAAATCCTACCCAGAAGTTCTTCTCTGACCTCCTTGAAAGCTGCTCATCTCCTTCAATTTCGGTGCTGCTCAGATGCCACAGAAAGTCCAGTGTTGTGTGAAATAGTCAGGGGCTTCTAAAACCTGAACAACAGCAGCAACTCAGTGTACATTCTTTTTTTCCCCAGTGATATTTTTGCTCTGCAAATTCCCAGGATGCCATGAAAAGGCCTCACCGTTCTTCTATTCTCTACTTCAACCTAACATATTCCTTTCTTGCCTCCACCCACTCTCTTTGTCATTGCTTTGTTTACTTGATCAGTGCTTCAGTGAAGCAGATGCACCTGTCCTCCGAGCGATATTTGGCATCTGGGTACCTCCCTCGGCGGTTGACTTTGTAAGTCATCAAACGCTCTTTTGAAGCTCTCAGCATTCAGGCGGCGAGGCATGGCGGAAACATCACAGGTGAAACCATTTCAGGCAGCCGTCTCATTCAGAAAGGTCAAACTGCCACAAGCACTTTTGGCCGTTAACTATCTTTAAACACAGAAAAAAAGATTAATGTGCAGGTTTTGAGGTTTCACTGCTTCACTGTTTATGGGTGCAACTCACCAAGTTGCGCCCATTGCAACACAGACACACACAAGACAAACAACCAGGCATTCACACACTCACATCAATTCAGAGGAACCAGTTAACCTAACTGCCATGTTTTTGGACAGTAGGAAGAAGCTGGAGTACCCAGAGAGAACCCACACATGCACAGGGAAAACATTCAAACTCCTTGCAGAAATACCCCAGGCCAGGATTCGGACCTTCTTGCTGCAAGGCAACAGTGGCACCAACTGTGTCACTGTGCAGCCCAATCAGATCTCTCAATCAAATGTCCTGCAAATGTGTTTGGGCTAGTCACGTGATGCAACCTTAACATCTTTGTGTTAACATCTTCATCTCGACTTGGTCCAACATGCTTTTAGAAACATTTTCCCTCTTTTTATCTTCTGGGATTGGGTTTTAAATCGCTTAAAAAGCAAATCTGACTATATCTAGTATTTCAGTGTTTAACCAATCAACAAAGTTATATTTTTGTTCATTTTTTCATTTTTAACAAAAAATGTCTCTTTGCCATTTCTGCTTTAAAACTCTGCATCTGAGAGAGAGAGTACATTACATCCTCACCTATCTTTCTCTCTAGGCTACATTTACAGTTTATCAAGGTACAAATTCTACTAACTATCCTGACAGAAAAAAGCAACCTCTATAGGAGCTACAGTCGACTGTTTCCATTAACTTGACATTATCTTGACATGAAACAGTTATAGTTTACAGCAGCTTTTATCAGCAGTTATCAATAGATATAGACAATATTTTTTGAATATTGGAAAAAGCTAAATTCTTCAGGTTTTACAGTTTCCTTTAGTTCTCTGTTTAAAAACCCAAAGTGATAAATAGTTAAACAGATTTATGAATATCAGTGTTTTCATTCTTTTGACCCATTTCAGGTAGTTGGAGTCTTTTTGATGGTAGGTAGAAAGTACTGTCATTGGCGGCAAGCAGCAGCGTAAACTCGCACTTTGCAACTCTATATGATTAAATAGTAACATGTATTACCATCTATTGGTTGATTTTGCTCTGTAGAGGCAACAAATTACAAAAATAAAGGGCCTGATCTTCAGTAAATTGACATTTATGAATTAAAATGCTCAAAGTGTGCACGGGAAGGTGTTTCTGGTTCATAGGAGGAGGAACCAAATGTGACAAAACACAACAGCTGATCATTCACAATCCCTTTTTCTGTTTAAGATATGTCATTTCTCTGTCCGCAGACTACATATTCAGCCTTCCATCTGTTAGGAACTAATTTGTACCACTTTCTTTCACACTCATCCTTTATGTTTACTATTGATTTCACCCCCATTTCCACCTCTTCATCAGTTCCTACCTGGGATTTTTGAACGCGATTAGTAACTTATGTTCTGCCATGGTAGCTGTTTTCCTAAGCCTTGTGACATAGGAAATACCGATCAACTACTGATTGCTAAACTTATGAAAGGCTTTCTAAAAACTAGCGCAAAAGTGTGAGGTGGAAAAAAACATCTCATGAAAAGCTTCGAAAGACAATGAATTTGTGTTCACCATGTTTCTTTTAAAGATTAAGGTAGCTTCTGTCAGGAAACATTTTATAATGTATCTAATGGAAAGTGATGCTGAGTCACTTTAGTAGAATAATTATTTCTACAAGGTTTCTTTAGTATTAATCTATCTGTAGTTATGTTTCTACCAAAGCACTTTAATTATGATGCATCTGGATTTTGCATCGACTCAGCTACAGTTTAACATTACATAACACTATTATCACAGAAATATTCATTAAAGTAATGACAAGTGAATTTTTAATGGCATGGCGGTCGGTGACCTTCAGCAATTTGCAGTAATTGTTTCAACAATGTTCTCAGAGGACTGAGAGTGACTCAGAGCTTTCACTGTAGGTTAAACTGAGAGAAAGAACAGACCTTTGAAGTCCGTCTCTATTAACACTGTCCAGTTTTACGTGGAAAATGTATTTGTTGCACCATTTTCCTTAGGTTGCAACATATTCCATTGTGGACCAACTTGGGTATCTCATAGTTTGCTAAAAGGTGGAAAAAGACTTTCAGAATATTCTTGCTCAGTTGTCAACTGTTCTGTTTATGCTCACTTTGCACAAGAGCTAATTGACTTTTAAGATTCTTGAAATTATCTCATATAGCGATGCTGAACAGCTGCTGCTTTTCACCGTAACTTTTAACAGAACCTCATTTGAAAAGGCTCTGACTCAAATAGGCTCAACTGTCACAGTAATAAAAAAACGTTCATACTGTTTTAGGGTTTTACAGACATAATAATTATCTGGTTCTGTTTGAGGTTTTAAAATTATCTAGACACAGCAAATTCCACGTTATTGAACAAAGATTAAGGCAAATTTTAAAAATATGTTTGTGAGAACCAAAGTGCACCCTTGTGACAACCTGTGTTAAAGCAGTACTCTTAGTACTTTTAGTACTCTTTTGATCTAGAGTATAAAGGTGTGTGCTGACGGAACGGCAAGATAATAACAGAATAACACTAACCTTAAAGAAACAACTACCCATTTATCTGGGAAAGTTATGACCATTTCCATATTGAATGCAATAACCTGAGGTCCATCATTTCACGGGGAGAAAGAATATTCTCAAACGTTAAACATATAAGAATTTAAGAATTTAAGTCCTCACAAGATCAGACTGTGCCATGTTGAGGGAAAATGCCTAAATGACTATACAGGCCTCAGCATGTGAAATGCTAAAGGTTGAGACAGGGCATAAAAATAACACTGTCTGGCTTGCTTGGAACGGTTGACGGAACAATCTTCTTTAAGCAGACTTTAATAGGGCAGCTGTTATGATCCTTTGGTGTTAGGGTTTTGGTTTGTATTTGTGGTTGAATCGTTTCTTTGTTTTTTATTTATGTTAAATAGGTACTACAATATAGGTTTATTCCTTCAGGTTTCTTTTCTCCTTATTTCTTGTGTTCTACTCTCTGTGAATTGTAATTTATCTTCTAGATCAGTGTTAGTATATTTTCCTCTTGGTTTGTTGTTTTCCTCTGTGTCTAATTTAGTTCCCTGTGATTATTATTCACCTTCCTTCAGTTCCTCTGCTTAGCACTCTCCACTCCCAGCCGTCCCACATGCCCGATTAACTCACTCGGATCATATGTCATTCTCCACTCCTCCCTCAGTATATAGGCTCACTGGTTTCTATTGTTCTTTGCTGGTTCCTCCCATTACACTACCTGTGCTTCATGTCCTGCTCTTCCTGCTGTTCCTCTTTAAGTTCTCCTTATTGTTTTGCCACATTCTCTGCACTTGGGTCAGAATTGTAAAGTTGCAATTCTTAATAGTTTTCTTGGTGCTAGGTGTTGAAAGTTTTCTGACTTGTTTTTGGTCTGTTTTAGTTGCCCTAGAACAAGCTTTATTCTTCTGGAAACCTTATGTTAAACAATAAACTATTTTAGAGAACTAGTATTTGTTCTTTGAATGATTTCTGTAGGTAAACATAATAGGTCAGGAAAATGCTGTACTCACTTTC
The DNA here is from genome assembly GCA_036173005.1 of Crenichthys baileyi. Taxonomy (NCBI): domain Eukaryota; kingdom Metazoa; phylum Chordata; class Actinopteri; order Cyprinodontiformes; family Goodeidae; genus Crenichthys; species Crenichthys baileyi. The sequence goes on from JAHHUM010002694.1 coordinate 20,400, forward strand.
CAGGTCAAAATAAATGCCCTTTAGATTTACTTTCTCAAAGTTTTTAGTCTGCAAGTTTTTAAATTAGGTATGAGATGAAACGTAAGTCATTAATAGAGACTTAGGTAGAGAAGAAATAAGTGAGCGAAAAGTTGGGGTTTTTACAGGCTGCTGTTCAAACACCTTTGTCTTTCTGGCAGTGTGGAAAATTGCTGCCTTCTCAGTTCCAGGATTCAACAAGCACACCGTGTGCAATCCATTTCCTCTAAGTCAGTTATGAAGAACACGATGCCCTAGAAAAAAAAAAAACTTGGAAAATATCTCACAACTTTTAACAATGTTTTGAAATCTGTAGCATTTATGCCTCACAAATTGTCTTTGTTAACAATAATACAAATGTGTAATTAGTGGGGCATGAGGCACTGCCAGTGCAAAGGTACACAGTTATTTGATGTATTGCCTTTTTTGAAAATAAAAGTCCATGCTCCATAACTGTTTCTGAAGGTTCTTTGCTTTGGCAAAAAAACAATTAAGAATTGACAGACGTTGTCTTACAGGTCTATTCCTAATCCTTATGTAGACACTATCTTTCCAGAAGTATTTGCAAGTGTAAAGTTTGATAGAGGTAGGATTATGCTGTGGGGTGGTTCATTCAGGAGCTGGGCTTGGGCCCTTAGTTCCAGTGAAAGGAACTCTGAATGCTTCAGCTTGGAAATGGCCCCTTCCTCTTCCAACATGACTGTGCACTAGTGCACAAAGCAAGGTCCATAAAGACATGAATGCGAGAGTTTGGTGTGGATGAATTTGACTGGCCTGCACAGACTCCTGACCTCAACCCGATAGAACACCTTTGGGATGAATTGGAGCAGAGACTGAGAGCCAGGCCTTCTCATCCAACATCAGTCTATGACCTCACAAATGTGCTTCTGGAAGAATGGCCAAAAATTCCTAGGAACACACTATTAAACCTTGTGGACATCATTCCCAGAACAGTTGAAGCTGTTACAGTGGGAAAGGGTGGACCCACATTATATTAAAAACCTATAGATTAAGAATGACATTGGATCAATATTTAGAAAAAGGAAGAAATAGCAGAATGGTGACTCTGTGTTTTTCACAGAGTGGAGTAAAAAGTACTAACATATAGGGCAATTTCTGCTGTGTCTACAGCTTTATTACATTTAATTGATTTTTACATAAAACTTCTATTAGGAAACATTTTCAATGACCGGACCAGTACTGTTAGATCTTTATAAGGGGCATACAATTGGCTGATATTGATATGGCTTAAGAAAGTTATTAACCATGTTTGATAGCTTTTAATGTCGGTTTTCTTTTCATCAAGCATTAGCAAACGTTGCAGAATCATTTCCTGCTACTTGTTTCTACATCAACCACAATATGGTATTTCCTTCAGTTTGGCTATTTTGGATGTAATTTAAAGAATTTGCTATCAACAAAAAAATATCTGCTAACACTTTTAGTAATGATGTAATGTAATGGGTTTGGGGCTTTATCCTGTTTTTACTGGGCACTCTGCACTTTTTCTAGAAGTGCAGCAGCAGTTGTTTGAGCTTCAAACTACACATGCAGTTGTTCTCCCTTTGTTACTGTGAACAATAATGTTATCAACAAATCTATTATTTTTCCAAAACTGCTTCCTTCTGCTCTGGTCTCTGCTGGTGTTCTACAGTCCCTGTACACCACTGCATTTGTATAGAATTTGTCAAAGCTGTACAAAATCATAATTGAGACCTGCTGGAGGCAACAACTTACTTTTGGAGGTTGAAAGGTGCATAAAGCACCTGTCAGAAGAAAATCGTGATAAGGATTAATGCGCAGCATTTTTACTTCATCATCCTTTTCCACTAATCAGCATTTGTGCAATACTTGTTTTCTTCTAAACATTTAGCATTATTATTGCATGCCCTCTTTCTACAGTTGAAAGTTGATCAAGTTATAAATAAAAAAATTAAGTGTTATTAAAATTTGTCAGCAGAGTGACGGCTCAGAGACATGATAGGGAAAAAATAGTATTTACGCAACAATGCTTTTCTCAGTAAATGTTTTTATAAAGATGTTGTGACTATGATTTGTGACCATGAATATATTATTTAAAATCTGGACAATCCTCTTCGATTATGGCTGCTTCTGGAGGCCTAAGAAGAAAAGTCATGTCATGCTTGTCTTATTACACCCTTTATGTGAATGAATGCTGGATACTTGAATGTTAGATCATTACTTAACTTTGTTGCTTGTGATTGTAGTTACTTTTGGATCCAAGTTGAAGAGTCATGTCTGCTTGCCAACAAGGAGACATACGCACACGTGGTACCTCTTCTGTCCGGTTCCCATCTGTAATCTGCATGGAAAGAGGTCTGTTTTTTTGAAACGCTGGGTTTTTATTCAAACAGTGACTTCATGGGAAGTCCACTGTTACTTCTCCTGTTCCTGGCTGAGCTGGAAGTAGGTTAATGCAATTTATTTCAAAAGTTCCAGAAAGGTTCTTACTGGCCTTTAATGTTGTAAACCATGGCTGGGGTCCCAACAAAAAGAAAAATATTTACGACACCCGCTGATGATTTCATATCAATCGGATCTCTAGGGATGCTGGAGAAAAACATGTTCAGTAAAACTTTTCACTGCTGATGTTTCTCCCAGAATTAGCCTTTATAAGCATGATAGACTGGCTGTGAATAAATCATGACAATTTTAATCCGACAAATAATTTTAGCTTCACTTTAGGTCCAACACTTTGAAATACATGAGATGGACTATGTTTTTATACCAGATAACATTTAAGTACTATAAAAATGTGGTGATGTATGCTTTTTGTGGACATGTAAAGCTGGTAAAAAAAAAATAATAAAACCAAGAAATAGTAATCTTAATCTACATGAAACATTATTTACAGATTCTTTTGTTTGGGCGTGCTTGAGCTTTTGTTGTAGTGTCTTGTTACATTTCAGTTTTCAGTTGTATTTCGGTGCTGCAAAGCACCAACCCCATCTCACCCCAAGAAACGACATTTACAACTGACAGGCATGGTGGCTGCACACTGTAAACAATACACTGGTAGCACGCTTAATTGCAAATGTTTGCATGCATATTCCTTGTAGCATGTTCAGAGCTTTACCAGAGCCCCAGCTGCATGGACAACAGCTGGGTAAGGGTCTGTTTGCTCTGGGTGTAGAGAAATGTTCTACTGATTTTGTAATTTGTTGTGTTAAAAAGACAATTTCCTCATGTCCTCACTATAGAAATAGGACCTAAATATCAGCAAACACACATTTTATCATTTTAAAATCGCCTTTATGGTTTAAAATGTCACGTTTTGGAGAAATAATCCTCATTAAATCACTGGATCATGGGTGGGTTTCCCAGAAGACCAAATGAACTGTTCTGAGGTGCTGCCTGTGTCTCCAGACCTTCATTTCTGTGCGTCTTTCTGTGACTGACAGTCAGTCGACAGCTCAAATGTCAGCTGCCTTGCAATAGAGCGAAAGGCTGCCTGATTGATTGCAGTTCTGATGTAACGTGGAGTGGATTACAAGGCTGCATACATACCAGAGTCCAGGATGGTGGGTTTGGTATTTAATGGGGAGAAAAAGATGGCGGACGATGTGGGCAATGATAGCCGAGTGAGGGGGAGTTGGAAAGAGTGACAGATGTATTAGCAGATACTGAGTGAAAGAGAGAGCAAGGAAAGAGGCTGATGGTCAGTGATGGATCCAGGGAGCTCAGTCAGGTGTGACGAGCTTAGAGCTGATGTGATGCTGATGTGCAACGTTGATGAGGAACCTGAGTGAGGACAGACACTAGCAGAGCCTTTTTTAATTAGACGTGGGATGTTGAGTGTTGACTGCAGGAGAATTAGAAGATGTTTGATGTTATCAAGAGATGCTGTGGAAACTTTACAGCACTTTGCAAAAGTATTCCAGCCCCTCAAATCTTTCTCCATGTTGTCATGTTACAACCCAAAATAAAAATTTTATTTGGTATTTTATGCGACAGACTAAATACCAGCTGTTGCAGAATTATGAATTGGAAGAAAATGGATACATGTTATTTAAATATATATATATATATATATATATATATATATATATATATATATATATATATATATATATACTGTATATATTTATGTATATATATACTGTATATATGTATGTATATATAAAATCTGAAAAGTGTGGTGTGAATACTTTGTAGAACCACCTTGCACTGCAACATCAGCTGAAAGTCTTCTGAAGTACCAGACTTCCAAATCTGGAGACTGAAATTGTTGACCAATCATCTTTTTTGCAAAGTCAGGTTGGATGGAGAACATCTGTGAACATTTTCAAGTCTTGCCACAGTTTGTCAGTTGGATTTAGATATGAACTTTGACTAGGCTACTTAAAACCTGAATATGCATGTTCAGGGTTGTCCTTGTGAAAGGTGGAATTTATCTCCATCCATGTTATCATCAACCCTGGCCAGCTTCTCTGTCCCTGCTGCAGAAAACCATCTGGAGTTAGCCTACATGTAATTTGCTATCTGGAGTAAAACTAAGACGTTTTGGTCATATCTGGCCAGAGCACATACCTCCACATGTTTGCTGTGTGCCTGACATGGCATGTAGAAGATGTCTTCTAGCTCTCTTTCAACAAAGGCTTTCTTACTCTCACTTTTCCACAGAGGCCAGATTTGTTAAATGGTTGTCCTGTCAACACATTCTCCCACCTGAGCCGTGGATCTTTGCGGCTCCTCCAGAGTTACCATAGGCTGCTTCTGTGGTTAATGCACACTGTTTAGTTGGGCGGCCGTGTCTTGGTAGGTATGTTTGAAAGTCTGAGCTTTTAGACGTTTGTTGAAAACCTGAACATGAACTACAGATCAATTTGTTTAAAACAATCCTGGAAATCTGCATCGTAATCAAGTTTGAGATTAGAGAGACTGAACAATTGCCACAGTTGTAAAAGAAATCCATTAACCTGACAAACCGATAACCAAACCTCTCTACAGGGGCAGAAAATCCCTGCGTCATTGATAAACTATTACAAGCAACCTGTTGTGAAAGGTGTTTTTCCTCTGTGCAGCACTCCACAGAAACATTACAACATGACACTGAATCCAGTTCTGCTCTTTGTGACGCTGAAACAAGATGCTCCTCATTTGTAAATGAGATGAAGAATTTACCGCGGGCAGCAGCCCTTCTGGGTGACTTTGTGGCCTGGAACCCTGCCAGACACAACAAATAAAGCTTTATTAGCTCTGAAAGTGAAAGCTTATGCTTTAACAAATTAGTCTGATGGGATCATAAACGTAAAGAATAAATGTGGCAAATATAGCCATATTTTACAGGCCATTTATAGTGCTATTATATGTTCTTTCAATTCAATTCAATTCAGTTTATTTATATAGCGCCAATTCACAACACATGTCGCCTCAAGGCATTTCACAAAAGTCAGGTACATACATTCCAATTAATCTTAATCAATGAACAGTGCAGCCAGATTCTGTTATTTATTCAAATTGGATAAAAAGTTTTTCTATCTAAGGAAACCCAGCAGATTGCATCCAGTCAGTGACTTGCAGCATTCACTCCTCCCGGATGAGCATGTAGAGACAGTGGACAGTCACTGGCGATGACTTTGCAGCAATCCCTCATATTGAGCATGCATGTAGCAACAGTGGAGAGGAAAAACTCCCTTTTAACAGGAAGAAACCTCTAGCAGAACCAGGCTCAGTGTGAGCAGCCATCTGCCACGACCGACTGGGGGTTAGAGAGAACAGAGCAGAGACACAAAGAGAACAAAGAAGCACTGATCCAGGAGTACTTTCTATGGGAAGGTAAAGGTAAATGTTAATGGATGTAGCTCCTTTAGTCGTTTCACCTAGAAAGAAGGAACAGATAAACTCTGAGCCAGTTTTCAAGTTTAGAGTCTGAAAAGAGCACATAGAGTTAGTCACAATAAAAGCTCAGCCAGTAGCCATGTCTAGGAGAGAGAAAGGGTTAAACACTGAAAGACAGGGCCAAGTGGATCATCGGTAGAGGGTGAGCATTAAGTTGTTGCCAGCATAATCTTGGAGGATTCCCCTCTCCAGAAAGGTGTTACAGGTAGACACAGAGTCAGGGCAGGTGTAGCTTCTAGGAAGAGAAAATGTTTGAAATAACATATTTAGCTCTGGAAGTATTTCCAAGTTACAGATATATGATGAATGTTGGCTGAAAGCACAGGCTCTTACCTCTAATTTGATGGTATTCACTGTAAATGAATTAAAGTTATTAATATGGAGAACTATTTTCTTCAGGAGAAAATACATAATTACACAAATTACCATAACCTCAATTGAAATGATCATATTTATTATGTTTTTTGCTGAGAATGACAGCTAGAAGTCTGATGCGTATAAGCATTACTAAAAACATAAATTTTCTCTTCTTTTTAGATGCCTTATAACGCCTTTACTGCAGCTGTCTTTAGTTGTTGTTGCCTTCAGCGAAGTAAAGGTAGCTCATCTGAGGAGAGATCAGATGATTGACTGCAGAATATTCAGCTGTTTCATCTTCAAAGACTCCTGGGTTACTTTCAGAGGGATATTTTGGGTTATTGTCTGTCTGTCTGTACTGTGAAATAATCCACCATCCGTGTTTCTGGGCTGCTTTTGGCTGAACCTGAGAAAGCAGCGAATGCCACTGCTTTCATATTTGCCTACCGCAGTTCTGTCTGACACGGTGGATGTGAACATGTGGACCAAATCCTGACTGAAGGTGATCCATTCTGGGCTTAATTGTGCTTCGAGTTGATTACAGCTTGTTGCCTCCTGTGCTGTTTTTAAAAAGACTTACCACAGGTTCTCAGGGGGCTTAAGAGCTAAGGAGTTTCCTGATCACAGGTCCACCATTTCAGTGTTCTGGAAAATACCCGGATCACCTAACTTTGCCAGGATTATTGGAAGAAGTTGCTGTTTGTGAATGGTGTGAACGCACTCTTTATTTATGGTGGTTATGCAACCCCACACATGCATTGGATCAGAAGGCTTTGCTGTCAGGACCACACAGGAATCAATGGAGCTCTCACCTTTTCTTCTCTGGACAAATGATTTGCCAGATGTCCCACATAAACAAAAAATAATAATTATCTGCTGCTCTTCCGCTGTCAGTACATCCTGCAGAATATCAGTCCATCATTTGGGTTGTTTCGGACAGAGTTACTTTATATTTGTACTTCTTATCCAAAAGTGTTGTCCTCACACACAGATAAGGTCAATATAGAGCAAGCTCTGCACTGGTGGCAGCATGAGTCTAGAACATCCTTCCCTGGAAAACACAGTCCTGGAGCTTAAAGGAGACTATTGGACTTCCTTTCCACAACTGAAACTCTCACCTAAACTTTTTGAGGAATTTTCTTACAGCCCCTGCTAGACTATTTAAATGCAAAGCAGGGACAGGTGCAAATTTTTCTTTGGAGGGAACCGTTCCTAACGCAGGACAATGATTTCCACCATGTCTGTGCATCTGTTAGAGCAATCAGTCTGCTAATTAAACTGATAGTGATTTCAGATGGGCTCTTTCAAAGTTAGTGGGTAATTTTGTGCCAGAGGAGAAATAGTGGCAATGTTTTTGTTGTTGGGCTTTTGTTTATAAAAGCTTACTTTTTAACTCAATACATCTCTTTGTGAGGTATTTCCTTGCATTTATTCAACATTCACAAGTATTTAAAAACAATCCCAGTCATCAAGGCTTAAACTGAAACCCAAGAATGTGTTAATTACAACGTCAGTGTCACTGCTAAAGGTTTTAGCAATGACTGCTTCTCTCCTTACACTTTCTGCAAAAGAAGTTAAATAGGTCATGCATTATTACACTCACTCCCATACTTATCCATTTCAGTATAATTTTAAATTTGAAGCTCGGACCTTCTAGGGTATGTACTCTGAGAGTTCATATCCCTCATGTTCAAAGTTTAAAGCAACCAACAACAGGCCTTGCATCTTCTTAATAGAGGGGTTATAATGAAGGTTTGGACCACTGCTGCCTGTAATACAGCTTCTTTGGACTGCTTTAGATCACTTTAAAAAGAGGATTTTATTTATTACATGGGTTAATATCTTGAAATCAAAGCAGTCTTCCAAACTGTCAATATACATCAAGGCTAAAAGATAATTCTAACACTGTCAAACCCTGGATTAAAAAGAAAAGATTAAAAAAAAAAATTTCCAGGCAGTGCTCAAACTAATTAACCAGACCTTTTAGATCATTGTTGCTTGTATCAGTACAGTGAACGTAGCCCTACTGATCTCTTTTGGGGCAACTTAGGTTGAAGTTCTTCATTCATGCCGCAAGGTTTCCATTTAGGAGAATGACCCGACTGCATCTTGTCAACATTTAGCCTAGAAAGTTTTTCATTTTTCTGCTATGTTTTCAAAAAATTTTCATTAAGGTTTTTATGAGCTCATAAATAAGTTTATAAAAACATCTTAATTAGCAAAGTCTTCTGCAGTACACTGAACAAGGTGATGACCACAATATCAGCAGAGACTGAAAAGTAGATTAAAAAAGTTGCTAGACATCCAGACCTCAGGCTAATTCTTTCAGTTGATGGTAAAATCCCAGTTTGTTTTTCCTTCAGTAAGCGAGACTGAGCAGCTTGCAGCTGAGATTTTGGGACAGTAAAGTTATGAGAAAAACTAAATAGATTGTTGCTGCTTCAATAGGATTTAAGAAAAATACAAAAACAGCAGCCAGGTGCTGCTAATTAGAGAACTTGAGTAACTGGTTATCAGAGGTTGGAACTGCCTCTATGGAAAGAGAAGTTTTGGTTGCTTGGTGCTTTTGAGCCTGTGGGTGTGTATTAGCACAATGCCAAGAAGGAAATGCCTTGGCAATGAGAAGCAGCTGTGGTGTGTGGTGAGATGTGTGGTGAGAACTAACACAAGCATAAATGCACTGATGCATCATACAAACTGACAAGCATAGTAGTTCAGGTGTGATACTTTGTGCCTGATTTACAGCCACAGGGTTTGTACGCCTTGCAGTCATTGAGTCCTCCATGAAGTCCTCTGTGTAAATAAAGCATCCTGGAGTCAACTGAGGGCATTTGTCTGACGACTGAAGCTTGGCCTGACCTGATCATGTAAGCAATCAAGAAACATTGTAAAAAAGGGAGAGCCAATATTCCTCCACAGCGCTGTAAAAGACAGATAAAGTCACTTACTGTTAAAGGTGGTTCAACAAGCTACTATGAATACTGGAACCATATCTGTTACTTGCAGGATGCTGATCATCATGTCTGACATTAAAATTTCTCTGTGAACAGATAAACTGGCAGACAGCTATACTGTGACGGTAAAAATTGTCTCCATTTGAAATGAAACAAAAGGCAATAGTTTACATATTCGTTTGCAAAACCACTGCAAGTCACAATTTCTATGTAAAGACAGAACGTAAACAATCTGGATATTCCGCAGCAAAAAATATATACTCTGTTGCTTTGAATCAAAGTATCTGTTAAATAACTAAATGTAGCTGGAGGGTCTAAATAAACCTACAACAGAATGATTTTCTGGCAACTTTTGAAAGCATATATCCATACTAAGCTCCCATCCCCATGAGTTTATTTTAATAAATAATGGGTCATTGAGCTAAACTGGGTAAGGGGCCACATATATTCTCTAATGACTTTCTGTGTTCCTAGATTCATGGTTTTAGCACATTAAATGTTTTGTCTGCATTTGCTTTGCCTCGTGGGCATTCAATTATCCCTTTGATTTTTTTTCCCCCAGTTATTTAAGCACTAAAGAGATGTTTGAACTCTTCAGTTTGAATAACGATGAGCACCTGTGCCACATTTAGATATTTTTCACTCTCTTTTCGTGCTGTTTGAGGGGAGCTCATGCATCAGGGTTGCACATTTTTACAGCCCCATGCAACCTGTTTAAGTTCAGAGTTTAGAGGATTCACCATGCTGACCGTTTTCAGCTTGAATAAAAAAAAAGATGTAAAAATAAAAGGAAGTTATGTGACACACAAGGAGGCAGGGCAGCTTTTTTGTATGTAAATAGGAGGGACTTGTTGGTAGTTTTGACCTGTTAAGCAGCTGTTTGGTTTTAGCTGTGAAGCTGAAGAAAATGCAGCCTTACCTCTAACACAATGTGACAAGTTGGAGCCATTCAGAGGAGTTTTAAAAAGTAGGACAAATACTTAAACTGCATGTTCTTCTACTAAATGTCAAATCTAAAGCCTCTAAATGATCTTGGAAAATGATGACATATATAAGGTCTGACTGATCAGCCTATTTACAGGTTTTATCTCACTCATTTTCACACAAATTTACATGATTTTGTAAATCTGTTGTGCCTGTAGCTTCTGCAGACAAGCCATGTCTCTGTGTGTAGTTTCTGTAATGTCCAACAAACTATTGAATATTAATTGTAAGTTTTATTTTGGTCTTCTAGTCTTTATTTTTAATTTGACAGCATATTGTTCTACTTAAATATTAAATTAGCAGCAAAGGTGCTCCCCACTGTTGCATTCAGGCATTAAAACCAAACATTAAAATTTAATGTAGAAGTCAGCTTAAAATATTCCAGGTAGGTGAAGTAGATTTAGGTACTGAAGAAATGCACGGTACAGGTGGGAGAGTTGGTTTATAGGAAAACTTTTTGTCATGCGCACCACAAATATGACTTTATGGATGAATGGTAAAAAAGACCACCATAAGAAGTCCCATTGGTATTTTATCATAACACGTGTAGGGGCAGAGCAACACCTGGAAGATGGTGACATGAAACTGACAATGAAAAAGTTGTTGAAGAAAACTAAACCTGATCACCCCCATGGTTAAGCACGGTTGTGGCAACATCATGTTGTGGGAAGGCTTTTCTACAACAGGTACATGGGAAGTTGGTTAGAGCTGATGGGTAGATGGATGGAGCTAAATACAAGGCAATCCTGGGACCTGGGTTGGGGAGGAGGTTTCACCTTCCAGCAGAACAACAACCCCAAACATTCAGACATAGCTACAGTGGAATGATTTAAATGAAAGCGTATTTATGTGTTAGAATGGCCCAGTCAAAGTCCAGACATAAATCTAATAGAGTCTGTGACAAGACTTAAAGACGGATGTTAAAGGAAACTCCCAATCCAATCTGCCTGAATTAAGTATTGACTCAGGGGACTAAATGCAAATGCCAGCAATGATTTTAAAATCCTTATGTTAACAATGTCCTTATGAGAGGACTGATTAGTGTTGGGTTGGTAAACCCCCAAATATAATACTGAACAACAATAACAGGCAATAGAAATTGAAAATTATGTGACATAAAAACTTTGAAGGTTGATTAGACAATTAAGGTTTTGAAATTAAAATAGGGGGTTCTCTCTTCTTTTATTATTCCAGAAAATAAAAAATGTGATTTTGACTTCATAAAATGAAATAACTTCTGCAAAATGCCTTTCAAACTCCAGGACACAAGGAAGCAAATTGGGAAATTGCCCATGTTGGAGAAGGGACTGAGAGGGCTAACTGAATAGTTTATTTTTTACCCCAAACCTTTAATAAAATGTGCCAGCTCCATTTTTTTTTTTTTAATTACGTACCTTTCAGGACAAATGCAAAATGTACATTCTGTTACATCAGAAACTAGTTTCCTAATTTGAAGTCGATTTCTGTGGAGGGCAACCTTTTTATTCTGAGGTCTGATTGACAGCCTTGGTGTCTGTGTTGGTCTTCATTTAAAGATTTATTTTGAACCAGGTCAATCACATCAGTCTTAGAATGATTCAGTGTCTTTGTTTCCGCTGTTGTCTGCCTGGTTGATGAAGCATGCTTTGGCGGAAATTTATTCAGTTCTGGTCAAATTTGCCTCCTTTGATCACGACTAAATACTCTTTTAGCCCAATCTAAGGACTTTGTCTTTAGCCAGGGGAGAAGTACTTTCCATTAACTCTCACGCTGTCTGCAGTGCTTTGTGAGACAATCAGATTTTTTTTTGCTTTTGGCTTGTAACCTTTGTTCGGCTGAACAAGATGGAAACCACCTCTGCAGTTATGTGCTCGATGTGAGAAAGTCTTTTATACCTGAGGCTTGTAATCTGTTTTGCCTTCCCCATTGCAACATTTCACCTCAATGACAACAGGCAGGTTTATGGTCAGCCATCACTCTTTAGAACAATAGGATCAAGGGTCAGCCTGAGCCCTTCTCACCGCCTGAGAGCAAAAAATATCACTCCCAAGACGAGTCTCGCTTTGCGCTCCACTCATACCTTTTGGTAAAAATATCTGCTCTCTGTGCCTTTTTTGACAAGTAATCTACTGCTGGCAGCAGCAGAGAGGGAGCCTGATTATAAATCTTTTCTGGGACCGGGCATGTTTTATGGGCTACACATTCGCACTGCTAAACTGCGCTCGAGTGTTCCTGCTGCAGAGAAGCTGAATGCAAAGCAGACAGGCTTTATAGCTAGTTCTATGAGTTAAGTTTGGGAAACCCTCTTAATTTGTGGTATTTTTTGTTTATTATTGACTGAGCTATCAAAGTAGCGTGTTCTGTTTAAATAAATAGCATGACTTGAAGAAACTGCAGTATTTTAGCAGTGAAGTTAAGGTTATTGGACAGAAAATATGCAAAATGCATCATAAGCAAATTAGATGGGTGTATAATTTTTGGCACCTCAGCAGAGAGATCAGTATTTAGCTGAGCCTCTTTTTGCACCTATAACTGCCTCTAGGCGCCTCCTATAGCTTTGAAGAGTCTGGATTCTGGATGGAGGTATGTTTCACCATTATTTACAGGTAAATATGATGGCTGCTAAACATTGACACCCTGCTTCAAATCATCCCATAGATTTTTGATGATATTCAAGTCAAGGGGCTGTGACTACCATTCCAGAACATTGAACTTCTCCCACTGCATGAATACCTTTTGTAGATTTCAAGCTGTGTTTTGATCATTATCTTGTTAGAATATCCAACCCCTGCGTAACTTCAGCTTTATGCTGAAGCTTGAACATTGCCCTGCAGGACTTAACAAGGACCCCAGTCCCTGAAATAGCCACACAGTCCCACAGCATGATGGAACCTCCACCACATTTGGCAACGGTTAGCAGGTGTTTTTTTTTTCTTGGAATACAGTGTTGTTCTGCAGCTGTGCAAAGTGCTTTTTGTTATGACCAAATAACTCGATTTCCGTCTCATCAGTCCAATGCACTTTATTCTCTTTGTTTCTGAAAAAAATCTGGCTTGTCTAAATTAACTTTTGTATACAACAAGCAACTATGTTTGCGGCGTGAATGCAGAAAGGACTTTTTTTCTCATCACCTTGTCCTACAGATGTTTGTTTGTGCAAATTGCACTGTATTGTAGAACGGGGTACAAATACACCATCTGCAGCAAGATGTTCTCAGTCAGTTGTAACCATTCTCACAATACTCCGCATATATATCGCTCCTGTAATTTTCTTGGCCTGCCAGACCTGGGTTTAACAGCAACTTTGACCTTTCATTCCCTGATTACATTCTTTGAAGTTGAAACTGACAGTTTCAAACACCTCTGAGAGAGCTTTTTGTAGCATTCCCCTGAACCATGATACTGAAAAATACGTTTTCAGACTTTCAGACGTGTTGCTTTGAGGATTCCATGCTGTCACTCTTCAGAGGAGAGTGAAAGAAAAGCTGGACTTGAAATTGGCCACCTTTAAATACCCTTTCTCCTGACTAGAAACACCTGTCGATGAAGTTTAAGGCTTAACAAGCTAATTCAACCGATTTAGTGTTGCAAGTAATCAGTACTGAGCAGTTGGATGCATTCAAATCAGCAGAATTACAAGGAACAAATTCTTGCACAGACAGCTTTTAACATTTGCTTTAATTTTGTGAAACTAAATATTGCTTCACTAAAATGTTCACAAAATACGCCAGTACTCCTTTGTTCCTATAGGAAATGAGAGACATAGCACCAATACCATTTTTGTTGAAAGTAGAGTGAATTATTATGCAGGCAGAGACGGGTTCCCAGACTTCATTCATTCATGTGACTGCAGTCATATGTTTTCTGGAAATGTTCTTTATACTTTCTGAGGGTCTTTAAAGTTTTTTCTTTCTGATTATCCATCCAGTCTGTGTTTCAAGAGCCAAGATTAGCCACTGATAATCAAAATGTCACAACAGAATAATGGGATTTTACCATGCTTTTGTCTATATATCTATATATATATATATATATATAGATATATAGATATATATATATATATATATCTATATATATAGATATATAGATATATATACACATATATGTATATATCTATATATATATACATGAGACAACCAACCTACTCCCATAGTGCACTATGGGAGTAGGTTGGTTATATTCTGATATAGAGCAACTTTAGTTCCTCGTGATAGTACTAATTAGTGATGTGCTTTGAAGAACAGCAGTTAATGTTTTGAGTAAGTGAGTGAATGACATGGTGTCTAAATCCATGTTCATAAGAAATTTGCATATACTCAATAATATGCAGGGGTTGGAAAATGAAACTGAAACACCTGGTTTTGACCACAATAACTTAGTATGGTGTAGGGCCTCCTTTTGCGGCCAATACAGCGTCAATTCGTATTGGGAATGACATATGCAAGTCCTGCACAGTGGTCAGAGGGATTTTAAGCCATTCTTCTTGCAGGATAGTGGCCAGGTCACTACGTGATACTGGTGGAGGAAAACGTTTCCTGACTCGCTCCTCCAAAACACCCCAAAGTGGCTCAATAATATTTAGATCTGGTGACTGTGCAGGCCATGGGAGGATGTTTCAACTTCACTTTCATGTTCATCAAAACCAATCTTTCACCAGTCTTGTCTCTGCTGTGTGTAATTGGTGCATTGTCATCCTGATACACGCCACCAGCCTTCAATGATACAATGTTTTACCATTGGATGCACATGGTCCTCAGAATGGTTCGGTAGTCCTTGGCAGTGACGCGCCCATCTATCACAAGTATTGGGCCAGAGGAATGCCATGATATGGCAGCCCCAAACCATCACTGATCCACCCCCTAGCTTCACTCTGGGCATGCAACAGTCTGGGTGGTACGCTTCTCTTTGGGGCTTCTCCACACCGTAACTCTCTCCGGAATGTGGGGACAAACAGTAAAAAGGTGGACTCATCAGAGAATACAGACATTTTCACATTGTCCCACAGCACCTAAGATTTGCGCTCCTTGCACCATTGAAACCGACGTTTGGCATTGGCATGAGTGAACCAAACAGGCTTTTGCTAAAGCAGCCCGGCCGTGTATATTGACCCTGTGAGCTCCCGACGGACAGTTCCTGGTGGAAAACAGGAGAGTTCGAGGTGGCCCATTTAATTCTGCCTTGATTTGGGCAGCCGTTGGTTTGACATGTTTTGTTGGATACAATCCGGGTTAGCACGCCGACACATCCCTTTCAGACAGCTTCCTTCTTGCTTCCACAGTTAATCCTGTTGGATGTGGTTCAACTCCTCTTGGTGGTATGCTGACATTACTCTGGATACCGTGGCTCTTGATACATCACAAAGACTTGCTGTCTTGTCACAGATGGCATCCCAGCAAAGACGTGCACCAACATTTGTCCTCTTTTGAACTCTGGTATGTCCACACATAATGTTGTGTGCATTTCAATATTTTGAGTGAAACTGTGCTCTTACCCTGCTAATTGAACCTTCACACTCTGCTCTTACTGGTGCAATGTGCAATCAATGAAGACTGGCTACCAGGCTGGTCCAATTTAGCCATGAAACCGCCCACACTAAAATGACAGGTGTTTCAGTTTCATTTTCCAACTCCTGTAAATTAATAGGTAATTAAATTCAGTCATTAAAAAAAATACTATAGATGTGTTGCACACAGTAATAGATTTCAAGCTTTACTTCTGTTATTTATAATAATTACTGCTTACAGTAATGGAAACATACAATTCAGTTTCTCAAAAAATATATATATATTGAATATTTTTGCCGACAACATTGCTGGAAGGTCTGCTGAAATTAGTCATTTGCACCCTCCCTCCATTAAAGAGTTTGGGGAACAGGGTTAGTGCTTCCAAATTCACTACACACAGGCAGATCTTGGATGCACAGAATCCTAGCTCTCAAGCTCTAGCGTGAACTTTCCACAGTCAGTGAGGACTCCTCCATTGATAAGGTTTACAGGGATGCTATTTCCATTTTCCAGCATGACTTGGCATCTGCCCACACTCCTAAAAGTATCAATACCCATGAAGATGAGATGTCTTCTTCTTGGGTTTTTATTAGCTTGAAGGCATAATCATGAAAATAACAGAAACATTTGAAACATATCTATCTGTTTGTCAATTTATGAATTGAATTACTGAAATTATTGACTTTTCACTCATATTTCAATTTATTGAGAGGTATCTGAATTGCAGACTGACATAACTCATTTAAGGGCATTATAAATTGAATAACAATTCAAAGCTCTGTGAGTGGTGACCTTAACTTCCCTGTGTGTGTTTGGATTTCTCTGATCATGACTGTGGAGAAATGTCCACCTAGAAATAGAACTTTTGTAATGGAGATGTTTTCCCAAAAACATTTCTACTATAACTGTTGTGTAACAAAAAGAAATCTCACGAAACAATCCGAGTCATGACACCATACACCCACACAAACAGAAATTTGACAAGCGCATGAGAAATATTCAAAATTTGCAAGAGATTTATTTAAAAAAATTAGAATGCCATAAATAATTATAAGATTAAACATAAAAAGCTGAGAAACAGCATTTATTTCAAAAACGTAAGAATAACCAAGCATTTAAAATATCAACCTTTTAGTGCATGTAAACCTGTGTACAAAACGTTCAGTGAGATTAGCATCTTAGTATAAGCAATGTTGAAAATGAATTTAGTCAATCCAAGCAGAACTGTTATTTACACTCTTAAGTAAAGGCTATGTGAACAAAGAATAAAGAACGCACGGCACAATTTAGGTACTATGTATTAAAATTTAGATTTTTTTAGGTATAAATCCAGCAAACATAAAAACTGCAACAAGCCACTTAGTCCTAGGAAAAAATCAGAAGCCATTTTCACTAATTTCAGCTTGAAACGAAGCACTTAATACAATTACAAGACATTGATGATGGGACATTTAAAAAGTGGTAATAGATTAAAGATTCACTGGGCACGATCCTGAATTTGGGAATGTGAACATGTGTTTAGTCAACACATGCATGTGTAAATTTGCTTGAAATGGAATAATCCAAGGAGACCTGAAGAGACTGCATGTTCTGCAAACCAATTAGATATAACAGTGTTTACCTCACAGCCTTAAAAAAGTACTCAGTTATTATTATTTTTTTTTATTGTTTGTTTTCCAAGTCTGGATAAGTATGTAAAAAAGATAATTGACTTTTGTTGCATATTCTATGATCTAATGCTAACAATCTAAATCTCTGAAAAATAAAGTGATTTTAAATTGATTGAAACTTGGATGATTTCCTTCATCTTTGATTTGCCACAGCAAACTTAACATTTTGTCCAATTTATTTAACAAACATTAATGCTCTATCCTTGAAAAATTAAGATAAGGCCATATTTCAGTATTTCGTCGGCCTCTAGAACTTAAACAAGAACATATATTTGATGCCCACAAAAAGCATCTTTCGGTAACAAAATTAGGCCATGCGAGAGGTTATTTGTTAAACTATGACTTTAATTAAAGAGTGAAGTCTGGAAAGAGTGGTATTAAAACAGTCCTTTACCCACACCACTGAATCACAAGCTTATCTCAGTGTACTTCCAAGATTTTTGGAAACGATAAACCCCCAATAGGTTGATGTTTTTTGCTCCAATGTCCTGAATCTTATAAAAGCCTTTGGAAACAAATGGAGATATTTGAGTCTGGAAAAGTATGTTTGTTTTCTTATGAAAACCCTCTTTGAGGAAAACTTTGAGAAAGACATTTCAGCATTCAGCATCTGACATTGAGACTACCACCAACCTAGACAGATCACATCAGAACACGCACACACACACACACACACACACACACACACACACCACAACTGTTTTGCCTAATCAGCTATTTGTTTCCTCTTAACCACAGAAAAATACATCTGGCAAAAAATCTGAATCAATTGCTGTGTCGCTTTGTGCACCTCAAGGTTTCTCTCTACAAAAGTGCTAATAAGAAACATTATAGATTGGTGGGAATGAAACTTAAGCAACAGAAGGATGATATGTGTTGCTGTGCAAGATTGTCATGAAAGCAACTCAGGCTTTCCATAATCTCCAGTAACATTCACTTCAAGTTTGCCCCCTCTGGGTATTTTGTATTTTGAACTAGTCCAGATTTAATTTACGATTATGAATTCTGAATCAGATGCTGACTTCATTGGCCAGCCATATTTTTTTACAGTGCCAACGCCATGCACAACATAGTTGGGTGCCCATTCCCTGTTTGTAGTAAAGCACAATTTGTGATAGAAAACATATTTTTATTTATTTTTTGTATTTTAGCAAGCGCTTGTGTTTCACATGACAAGTTGGTGCATGGCATCGCAATAGAATAGGTGCTCCATATACAGAGGCCGTTAGTGCTCAATGTAGCCATGGGTGTTGTTTCCCGACCTTCATACTTATACTACATGTCTTTCGTCTTCTAACTCTGCACCTTTTCTGTCTAAAGCACTGTAAATAACGGCCAACAGTGCTACAAACCCTTTGAAAAAAGACAATCACAAATGATAGCTTTTGTTTTTTTGCAAGTGTTTGTGTAATCCTCTAATACAACGGCACCCTAGGGGGTGAGCCATATCTCCAACATCAAAGTCAACCACTACAAAGAAGTGAAAAAAAAAAACATAGCCTGTTTCTGGACCAACCTGCACCCAAATAACTGCAAGAAAAAAACTGGAGCTAGCAGAGGCACAAGTAAAAAGCAACACACAGATGTTGAGGCAGTGTGATGGCAAGGACATGCATGGCCTCTGGTCTCTTTGTTGATGATCTGTGTTGCTGACAGAAGCAGTGACACAGATTATTAATCAGTTTTCTGCTTAGAATCTGCTAAACACTGTTGAGCTCGACAGTCCTGTGTTTCGTTTAGTGGTGCTTCTTTCCTGGTTTCACACCTGAGTTCTCTTTCTAATTGCCAATCACAGTTCATTCTTAACTCTCGCTATGTTTGTCTTTATTTCCTTACTTACATTTCAATTGTTATTAGTTAGAAAAATAAGAATATACATTTTAAGCTATGCAAAAAGCTCCCCTAAAATAATATTATACTAAAGTGGTAGAACATTTTTTCTTTACATATTTTCTTAACCTCCGTACGCCTCTCTAGATTAAACCCAAGAGCCAACCACCTCTGCTTTCTGTCTTTGTCAGACAGTAATGTTTATCTTATTAGATGTTTTGTCCTCTGCATTATAACCCTGTTTGATTACTCAATTTTACAGACTTTTAGTGTCTCATCTGGCGCCCCCTTGTGGGTTCTGTTTTTTGGGTCTTTACATCCAATTTAATTAAATTAAATTTCCGATTATTTATATAGTGCCCAATCAGAACAATATTGTAACAGTATTGTGGTCAGCTGTAGCAAATGCAGCCTTGACAGAGAACAAGTTTAGATATATCTTTATTTTCTGAGGCCATAAAAATATCAGCACCAGTTTTCACGAGGGCTATTTTGTTCAGTGAGTTCTAAAAGCCAACTCTTCAAATTTTTACAATTACTGTAATAAGTTTTTTTTTTTTTTTTTTTTTTTTTTTATTCTCCAAATGGCCACCTCTTTAAAATTCTGCTTGAAATGTTTTATTTCAAAGTTTTAGTCTAAAAGTCCAAGTTGACCCGATGACCCCAGGTGACATCTGCTGGGTTCTTTTTTCTGGTATGACAAAACCCATCCAGAACAACAGAATACATTATACAACTGTCAGAGCCTGGATGTCGCTGTCACTGATAGACCTCTATGTGTGAACCTGCTCTCCCCTCTTATGAAATAAAACTATCCAAACAAAATAAAAATACAAACTCAATGAACTGTTAAACACATTTTTTTCTGCTAATTAATCGAAACAAGGTTGAAGAACCCAAAAAGTAGAGTAGACCAACCGGTGTTGCTGAACAGCTAGAAACATGCCTGAGACGTGGGTAACTGTGCTTACTCCAGACACACATATAAACATGGATGGCGACACAGTGAAGAAGAGCGGTAAGAAGAGAGGTGGGGGTCTTGCTGTGTTTGTGAATGAATGATGGTGCAACTTTTATTATCAAAGTGACACTCTGCAGTAAGGACATTGAGCTGCTAGCTGTAGCATGAGGCCATATTATTTGACGGTGTATGACTGCTAATGCTGCAACAGCCTGAAATGTCAACCACACTTATCACCTGCAGACTCCAAACACAGCATCCCCAGGCCCTTTTCCTGATCTCCAATCAAATACAGGATAAGATTCAATTCAGTTTACTTACATAGCATCAATTTACAACAAATATCATCTCAAGGCACTTTACAAAAAAAATTAAATCTTTTCATATATAAAACTAGAGTTCATTCAAATCCAATCATACAGACAGATTCAAAGTGGGTTACATACATTCCAGTTCGATCCTGGTTATAAAACAATACAGACAGGTTTGGTTTATTGTTTTAGTTGGTCCCCCTGAGTTAGCATGTAGCAATTTATTAATCTTAATCTATATTAATAAACCAAATGAAGTTGAATAGAACAACAAATGCCTGTAAACATGTTTCTGCAATTTTCCTTTACTACATCTTGCCAATTTTATGTTAAAACACGTGTATCTATTTCATGGTGAAAAGGTAGAGAATGCAATACCCAGGTCTGAACTTCAGGTTGTCTAATGCTCAGTTGTTGGCCTCAAATTTTCCAGAGTCTTGAACACAAGTCAAACTAGAGAAGCAAACTGCAGAGCAGCTGTTTGTAATGACTAGAATGAAGCAAAACAGAGGAGTTGTTTCTATCATCTTTCCCTGCAGGCACATAAAGGCTTCATGGCAACTGTTCTCACCATCTATCCACATCAAGGTTTTCTTTTTGTCACTGGGAAATGTACTCTGTCAACCCTACCCAGTTTAATTTTGTTTGAATGGGCAGAGGTTGTATTCTGTTCGATAGAAATGTGGTGAAAACATGCATGCAGGCTTCAGAGAAAATGGTTTTATAAGCTTTTTGAAAGCAGAACATTAACTTCAACTCTTTTAATTCATATTTGCAACCACAGCGGGAGCTAGAATATAGTTGATAATATATTTGTCTATGAGCTTTTGTTGTAAACTCTATTGTGTCAGTGTTGTGGAGGAAGGTTATTTGATTAGGACTTTGAAGGTGATCTTAGTTAAGAAGAAATTGACAAAATAAAGAGCTGTGTGATGCCTCACATTAGAATTTGTCAGGTAGGTCTCTACCAGCAGGAAATTTGAAACAACGTAGTGGAAATAATTTGAGTCAACATCTAAATTATTAGTATCACTGGGGAGGACAGAAAAAAATCCTTTCCACTGATACCTGTCCATTACTGTCCATCCCTCTCATTTAATCTGTGTCAGCAGGAAGCTACAGTAATATTCAGCTTTTAAACTTTCAACTCTAAACCTTTGCACCTTGGCAGCACAACCTAGAAGTTTTCTTGACATAAAACATGAAATTTTCACCTATGTTGAAATTTTTCGGTTTCGTAACATCCCTAATTTCTTTCAGATTTAAAAATGACAAATGGCCTTCAGAGGAATTACTAATAGCATTGAATATGTGTTTATTTAGAGGTTTGTAAATAAAGCTAAGTAGAAAGTGCCCTTGAAGCTTTCCACGTTTATGAATGTAATGGCCAAAAGCTTCCATGTATTTTATCACAATTTTCATGATCAACATAAAGTTGTGCATAAATGTGAAGTGGAAGGATAATGATGCATGTTTTCAATGTTTTCATGAAAAAATAAATTAAAGGGTTGTGTGCATTTGTATTCAGATCCCTTTAGTCTGATTCCGGTAAATGAAATCCGGTGCAAATAGAGCGCCTTTTTGTGATTTAAACTAACTATAAATAGAGCTGTTCAATGAAGACATTAATGAGCAAACAGCATCATGAAATTAATTAATCAGAAAAGCTCCCACTCGGCCAAATGCTCTGGAGGAGCTGCATAGATATACTGCTCAGGTGGTAAAATTTAACAGGACAGCCTTTAGTTATGCATGCCACAAATCTGCATTTTATGGTAGAGTCACAAGAAAGAAACTACTAGAAATGTAGTTTACAAATGTAGCTTGTAGCAAGCTATTTGAAAGTTGATGCTGAAAGTCATACATTGCTGGACTTGTTTATGATCAAAATAAAAAACAAGCAAAATTCATGATAATAAACAGATTAATACTTTGTGTTTACGTGTTACGAAGATTTTAATTCATCATGAAAAATCTGTCCGTAAAAAACTTGAGTATGAGGCATTAATCACCTTTGATGTCACTGCATTTGTAGTCACAAAAAATCCTTCCAAGGGCCACACTTGCACACATTTGGTTTAAATGGAAAATATGTGAGATCCAGCATTAAATTATTATGAAAAAATGTAATCGTTTCTGTCATGCTTGAGTTGCTACTAATTCTGCGAAATCAAAAGGTAAAATGAAATCATCCATAGTGTTTTTACATATGTGCCAACTCTCATCTAAGGAGTAGGACATTTTTCTTATTGATTTTACAAAATATTTGTATTGTTTCTTTCATTCTAAAACTAAAATTGTATAAAGTCCTTTGGGAAGTAATACTTTTTTGAAGCATGTAAAGGCTCTTCGTCAATACCTATTCTTAGCAAGGTTTTTGTCCACAACCAGTGTCTAATCAGTGACTGACCCATCTTTGCTGTGAGATTTCTCAGGCTTCATTTCTGAGAACAACTCATGTGGTTGCTTTTTGCCCCATCAAGCAGCATTACCGAGATGCATAAAATCTCTAATCATAGTACCCTCATGAGGTGAGCGTGATTGGATACTGTTTTGGAAATATTTAGCACATCCCTCAAGTAGAGGCTCTAATTGGACCAAACAGACTGGATGCTGAGAATTAATCAGCTGCAAAACTAGATTTCATCATTCATTAATGTTATTAAGTACATTCTGTTTATTAATTTTTACATCTAAGAAAGAGGCACCCCTGTCTTAGGTTAATGTATCTGAAGGACCTTTCATCAAAAGTTTGACTGTAGTCACTTCGCAACCTAAATTTTCAGTCCAAACCTCTTTGTTCAGATGTAATCTGTGTAGGAAACTATGCAAGAATAAATTTAGACTTCAAATTTGCTTCGCCCTTTGTGAATTAAATGACCTCTCACAGTGGTGGAAAGCTTGAATGGTCACAGAATAGGAAGTCTCTTTATTGGCACAAACTGTGATTTTCATTTGTGAAGCACAAACTGAGCTATGAACAGTTATTCATTTTTTACTTAAAAATGTTTGCACTTTTGGAGCCTTACTGAAATTAACTCTATTGTTCATTAAAGGCATTTCATTCATTTTCCTGTGAAAGCATTAAAGAGGATTTGTGCATAAAACACAGAGTTACTCGCACAGGAGCAGGCGGAAATCGTTTCATCATGGATTTGTTCCTGGTGATCATGGATTTATTTCTCATGATTACAGCTTATGTCATTATTCATGCAGAATACCATCATGTTCCCAACAAATAATGCTTAACCAGGCTTTCTCTAAGGCTCTAAAACACAGGGCTACATTTCGTCGTTGTTAAAAAGGTCTTTGTTTAGTTTGTTTTATTTTTAAATCCATTGTAATGAGGTTAAAAGAAGGTTCGACAAAAGCATGCTTTTGTAAGCCAAATACATTTTTAATAATCAAGTATTAATGCACTTATCCTCATCAACCTTTAATTCGATGAAACAAAAAGGAAATTCCTTTAAATAAGGCTATTATTACCAGATTTGCCCATTTAGAACTCTGAAGTCACACACATAGGCCCCAATCTGCTTACAGAATGGGTTTAACTACACATTTTAACATTGATCCAACATTAAAACCTTCCTGCAGGTCCTTGGCTGGTCTGAGTCTAGCTTGACTACATACAGAATACATACACTCAACTCACTTTAACCAAGTTGGGGAAAAGACTTGACCTTTAAAACGTCTTGTATCAGCTGGTTGTATGGCTCAAAAGGCTAGTAGCTGTAATTTCTTGTTTCTCACAGATTTTTTTGTGTGAAACCCAAACTTTTTCATACAATAAAGGAAGTGGTTTGGTAGTTTATTAGCTTTATATTGCTTATAAATGAAAGACTCCCAAAGAAAGCTTGAAAAAATAAGGCATGTAACATTCTGAAGACTCACTACTGTAGGAGCTAGGGCAAAAAGAAGACGAAGAGTTTAACATTAGGCCAATGTTGCAAAGGTGTCTTTTTTAAAATAAAATCTGAGATGTCTTTTAACTAGACAGAGATCAGATAAAATGTAAAATAAAGACATGAGACCTTGATATACCATAGTAATTATGGACGTTGTCTGCTTGAAGGTATTTTTTACCTTCCGTCAGTCAACAGAAAATAGTTGATTATTTTTGGTATATCTTCTTTGCAAGACTGTAACTTAAATTGCAACCTGAATTGTTGGGAATTGTCATCGACTGGGCATTGAAGTGTCAGAGGAGCTGGAAATAAAAATCTGCCAAATGTCAAAAAGCCTTTAAAAGCATTTTGAGCAGAGTTGTTCAGTCAATTATTGCTCAACAACTTCCTTGTTTTATCATGTCCATTCTCAATACTTGAAGTTAAATCGAGTCATTTTTCACAAGAACGCACAGCAGACCTTCTGTAACTGTATCTAGGTTTTCGAGTAAATATGACTCACATATTTCATTTTTATACACGGTAAACACACATCCAACATAAGGAAACATTAACACTATACTACTTAAAATTCCCCGTTTTTTCTTTTGAAATGCTATAGCATTAAGGTTTTATTCTCATAAACATCTGCCTGTTAGCCGGTGCTGGGAAACAGGCCTAAATAACAGGAATTTCTAAAAACTCTGCATGCATGATGGACAGAAGCTAGTCTCAGATCCAACAGCTCTGATTCTGACTTCATTAATTAATTTGTTTAAAGAAATTAATCAGAAAGGCTGAATTATTCATCACAGTGAGTTGCTGAATACTCTCTTCCTCACAGATACAACCTGCTTTTCTTCTTTCTGGTGTTAAAGCCTTCAAACCCAAAGGGTTTAATAAAAGTCCTGCTCATCAGGGCCCCATGACCAAGCAATATTAATACATCCCCCCCATTTCTACCAAAAGCCCCAGGATTTAAAGCCCCATGATTTGTTTTGCCCGGGTAAAAGGAATGCTTGGGATTTGGGTGCCTTCCGTTTCCATTGCTCAGAAAGGCCACAATTTGTTTAAGTCAGCCTAATAACATATGGGGACGTTGTGAAGAAAACTGCAATACATCTTCAGTCCAGCGGATGGCTTTACTCTTTCGCTCCCTTTAAAAGACTATTCGCCAATAAATAATTTTTTTGTTTCAGCTGATAAATAATAGCCGCTTTTGAGTTACACAGTTGATTAATTCCTTCCATTATTCCTTAAGTTGCTCTGGATCCATAAGCAAGAAAAGTTGAAATCATTATTTCACATTAAAGGTTTTACTAACCTGCATCAGGCCATATGCATAAAACTATGAAAAAAATTAAAAAGTTCACACTCAGGTTTACATGAAAAGCCAGTCTTAAGGAAATGTGTATTTTTGGGGGAAGGAAAAAGTGCTCTGATCATCGGTCGCCTACTGCATTAAAATATTTTTCTTACAGAACTGTGGTAAAACAGTTTATAATTATGGTCTGTTATGGTCAAGAAAAGTCAAAAGCTTACCTAGTCAACTTTCCAACTCTCACCTTTCTCCAAGTGGTGACTTGGATTAGAGGAACTGCTTCCCTGCATTGAATGATCCCTCTTATTATAACTTTCACCCTCTGAAAAGATCTGGAATAAGTGAAAGATGGTACCACCCCAATGGTTTACAACAGCTCATGGTTTTCCTGATGTTTATGGTGAGACTAATGTGATAATTAAAAAGGTCTAGGTCAGTAACTTGTATTGGGAGTGTAGTAGCTACTCCGATATCAGTCATTCAAATATGCTGGGAATCGACACCCCAAACCAATACTTGGATTTAGATCGGGGCGTCCCAAGTTGCAACCAAATGTTCTGTTGAAGAATGATGACTCTTGCAATTTAGAACTGTAAACCTGCAACTCATCTACTGCAGACCAGAACCAGCCCCCTTGATGACTCTAGCACAAAATCTAAATTCAAACTGTGCATACAGTTTTACAAAGGTCATCATTTTATGGCTGGCTGATGTGTCCTTGTATGTTTGGCATCTCTAACTAACCTAAAATGGAAGATTTGAAGCAAATACACACTGAATCTCTATAGATGCAATAACACTTTCTGGATCCGTTTATGAAGGTACCAATAAAGTAAAGAACAAAAACGCTTTGAAAATTTAAAGACTAACGGCTCTGGTGTTTTGTAGATTATACCTTTTATGTTTCAATTACTGCGGTGTTAGCATGTTGCACTTCTCCCTGCTATGCTTTTAAAAAGAAAAACAACAACATTCTCTTCAACACATGTACACACAAACCACCTGTTGGACCACTTGTTTGCTGAATATTGGACCATTTACACATTGCTGGACACCACCAGGCCTTCCGACATCATCGGCCATTCCTGGAATAAGAAGGCCAGAAATTTCAACTTTACCGATCGAAGGTGTTAGTTTAACACGTAACCAAAAAAACCACGGAGTTTCAAGGAGACGGATCGCCACCTTGTTTTTTGTTCTAGTCGACTGCTGACGGTCAGATCATATTTTGTCCCTTTCACCAAGGAGGCCAAAGGACGAAGATTGACCGCTCTTCCCGAAGTTAACTGTGGAAGCACGTTAACTTCCAACTTTCCCCCTCCTCCTCTCCCCCTCACGCGGGCAGCCCTGAAGAATTGCTCCACAAAGTAATACCCATCTTTTATTATTTTCTTTGATTTCTTTATTAGAAGTAGTCTGGGCAGGGTAGAGAGAGATAGGATTTTTAGTGCGATCAGAATCGCAACTTATAGTCTGATGTTATGAAATTGTATTTGCATGCAACATTGTATTGAGACCTGAGGCGGCTGCGTCTCACAAGTTGTCTTACCAGGCGAACACCGGAGCTCCGGTAATACTGGACTACGACAGTAACCTCATGGTGAAATTCACCATTTTCTTTGTTCCAACTTTACTGCTTGCTAACTTGCCGCCAAAAGGTTTATGACTCTTTGTCTAAGCTGATTTTACAACTTTGCTGTGGGGGTTTTATGACAGCCCGTGTCCCGCTGGGCTACGCCTCTGGCGGACTGTTCAAACCCCGTTCAACACACCACATCCCTTTGTCATATTACCACTTTTGCCATAACTGCTGGTTGATTCAATACACACACACTGCTGTTTTGCTTTATTTTGTTAGTTAGATATTTTACCCTTTTGTGTAGAACTTTGCATGTTTGAGTAGGTGAAGATTATTGAATCGGGGAGGTGAATGTATGAGGCTGATTGATTTAATAAATTTTCACATAGATAAAGAGAAGGCGTTTTGTGTTTATTTTGTGCAAGAGTGATTCGTCAGTCAAAATAAGGCAAAGTTGCCCACGTTTCGGCAGAAACGGTCGATTAAACAGTGACATTTAATAATTGTAATTATCAGAGGCCTTGAGCCATAATTACAACACCAGAGGACAGCTCTGGTTTCAATTCATAAACGAGGATTTTGGTTAAGGAGTTAATTTTATCGGATTATGATTTTAATTATAATTATTGATAAATATTCAATTAATCAATAATCTATAATTACAACAGATTTGGCGTTCCTAGACGGGCCTTAAAAAGACAGACATCACATCACTGTTGCACAGAATTAAACAATTGTGATATCCGTGGCATTTAACTAGACGTTTTACTGTGAGATTTTTCGAGTTTTTGCAAGGAGAGCGTTTCTGATCTAGGGGTATCTTGAATAGAGTTTGCTCAGTTCTGCTGCAGAGGATAAAATAATCTTTCAGAGGTGCTTGTGGTGGATGCAAAGTTAAAGGTGTTATAGCTTGTGGTAAATTTAAAGTTGATTTCCAGCCGGCAGCCCTGCCAGCTGCAGGGAACCAGCGCTGATATAAAGCCTCCAGTGGCCGCTGGGTGTAATTACAGGTCTGACCAGCCCCTCCCAGTCAGGTAGAGAGCAACACCTACATCTGGTGGCCATTGAATAAAATTGCAGTGGCAGCTGGATTTCCCAAATTGCAGACCTGCACTTGGTACCACCTGGTGGTCACTAGTGAGAATTGCAGCTCCTACTTTGATTTTAATCACTCAGTTCATTAACACAGGCAGACAATTCCATCACCTATGATTAAAGGGCATAACTTAAGTTGAAAGTTGAAGTTATTGATCATTCATGACGACTTTTGGATAAAATTTAAGCGTTTTTGCTGGGTTTTATTGTGTGAAGCATGTTTTGATCTGACTCACAAAACTAACTTAGTTGCCTAACTAGAAGGTAAGTGATCCATATTAGGAAGCACTAACATTTGTTTGAAGCTAAGAACAGCATCGAATGTTTAGTTTGGTTTTCCACTTTTAAAAGTTTTATTTTAAAGTTGGGTTTGCGTTATTTCAGGAAAGGAAAATCGTCTTTTCCTTTCCTCTTTCCCTTTTTGCGCATTTGTTTGCTTGATTACTCCCATTTTAAGCAAACCCATACACCTGCAGGATACATATCTGGATCAGACAGCTAGCTGAACAGCTTAGCCTGTTTGTATTGCTGCTAATTAAGTTAGCTACCGCTCATCATAGAACAGCTTAGCCTGTTTGTGTGCTGCTAACTAATTTAGCTATTATTCATCAAAGAACAGTTTAGCTGTTTGTGTTACTGCTAATTGATACGACTGGTAATTTTAGTGGTGTTTCATAGCTAAACAGTTTGTGTGTTTGCATTGTCAGTGTATTACCATTGTGCATTTGGGGCCAAAGATGGAGGAAACATCCCAGACTGCAGCTGGAGATGTGTGTATGTTAGAGGACCCCATAGGAATGCAAGCACAAGAAACGATTGGGTCATTGATTCTGTTATCCTCAGAGGAGCGTAAAGCTCTCAATGATTATGGCATTGAGCAATGTGAAGCCAGGATTCAGGAGTTGCTCCAAGTCATTAAAAACCCACCAAAAGACAGACGGGTCTCAGATTTGTTAGGACAGCTCACTCGTTTGTATCAGCGAAGGTTAATGTTTGGAAATTGACCAGGGTGTTAAACTGCAGTTCGAGCTGAATGATACTTTGCAGACGGTGGATGTCTTTAGAGGTGAACTAACAGAAGTTGGAAATAGGTTGGAGACAATTGAGGGTAGCCAGGCCACTTCCCCATCCCTGGAGGAATGGGGGGGCGAACAGAAACCCACCTCACAGGTTGAAACCTTTGGAGGCGAGCCACACCTGCGATACCCTGAGAGAACCTGCAGGTCAGATCTGGAGGATGTAGAAGCTGCTCTCCAGAGATTACCTTTCAGGGCTCATGGGGTTCCCCATACATCCACCGAGGCAAGAACAGGTGTAAGTAGTCAGAATAGGTTCAGTGGTGCAGTGCCCCACTCCACTGTGATCAGCAGCCATGAACGATACCTGGCTGGGGATCCAGCAGGAGTAAATAGCTTAGAGGCGAGCAGCCTTCAAACTTGACTCGTAGTACAGTCCTCTACGATCCCTCACCTCCGCCGAGGCGACAGGAGAGCCGCCCCTGGGATTCCGGTGGTTCCTACCGCCCTCAACCGCTGCCCAGGACCCGAGTCCGGGGAGCACAGGGCCCACCGTTGTACCCTGAGCAGCCTCCACTGCCTCCTCCGAGGATGAGGCGTGATGCACTGACACACCCTGAGTGCAGCCGGAGTGAACTCTCGGATGATGACTCAGATGGGCTGGCACCAATCTCTGAGAGTGGATTGCGCACCCGTCAGCTTGAGTCTCTGGCCAAAGACATAGAGCGTTTCGACCCTAAGAATGTAGAGTCAAACATTGACGACTATCTGAGGGAAGTAGAACGCTGTCTTTTAGATTTGTATTGCCCATCAGCACGGGAAAAACTGAAGCTCATCTGGAAGACAACATCCAGGAGCGTCCATGTTTTCATGGAGAGCCTGCCCCCTGCAGTCCGAGACCGTTATTCAACCCTCTGCGAAGCTCTAAGGGAAGAATATTCTGTGTACACGGACCGGGCCTCCGCCACACTTGGTGCTTTCACTATCCAGCAGAAGAAAAGCGAAGCACCTAGGGAGTATTACCGGCGCTTGAGAGCTGTTTACTTCCAAGGACGCAAAGCTCCTGGCATTGAGGAGGAACATGCGTTTAAATCCCTGTTCCTCCACAACCTTCATGAAAGTGTGCGATACGATGTTACTATGTATTGCAGAACAAAGACCATGAGCATGCAAGAGATCCGCAAATATGCTCAGATGGCATGGGAAACACTGTGCACGTCCGACCAAGGGATCAGAGGGCGAGGCTAGGGTTTTACAGGTCCAGACTGAAGAAACCAGCCTTGTGCGTTGGAAGGTCAGGAAATGCCCTCAGCAGGAACCCACTTTAATAACAGGTTCAGGGAATAACGTAGGTTGTGGTCAGCTGGACCGGGGGGTGGTAACTGAATACCAACCACGGTCAAAGTTGCCGGACCACTTCCGGTCGAACAGACGACCTGACCATCACTGGAGGCCTAAAGGTAAAACTGATGGAAAAGGGTGGAACCGACACGCAGAAGGGATTATGGGGAAAGAGATGGAGGACGCCTTACGCAAGATGGTGACAGAAGCAGTGCGTCAGGCCACCACGCCCCCACAACCCTTGAAACAGGAAGCCGACCCTCCAGTTAAACCAGACCCAAACTTCCCGTCAGCATGACTAGGCGTGGACCCAGTCTCCACAGCCATCAGAGTCTACCTGATCGGATGGGGAGACAAACCTGGGAAACTCCAAGCACCCCTTGGGACCTCTCCAGGAGAAACACCACAAACCATCTTTCCAAGGTTCTCAGGTAAACTGAACCAAAATGGACATGCACGTTGTCTATACTCTCTGATCATTATAGGAGGAAGTTTTCAACTGAGTTTCCATTTTAAAAAGGGATCAGAGATCAGCCTGATGTTCTCGGTCTTGTTTGAGGAGGTGAGTAGAGCCATGCTCTCCCTCAATGAACCATCTCAGGCTGAAGCTTGTGATGTAAACATCACCAGCCACACCCAAAACGGATCATGTATCACTAGTTGGGTGGAGCTGGACATCACACTCCAAGACATGACTCTGGTGCACCCCATCTATATGTGCACATTAAACAAAGAGCTTTTTCTCAGTGGCCAGAACTTGCTGGACAGGCTGGCCCCGCTTATTGTCTGCCACCAGGACCAACTCTGGATCCAGGTGGAGGTGCCAAACCCACTGGGTGCAAGCAGCGAACGATCCATTGTGACCAACCAGGTCACCATCTTAGAGGAGCCCCAAAGAGCCTCTCAGGCCTCGTCAGAGCCGGTCATGGCACCTCTGGACACAGCTGCACCCAGCCACCAGAAAACTCCTCCCAGATGCAGTCACGCATCATTCCTTTTGCTCTTTAAAGAACCCAGGTGTGAAAACTTACAACCCCAAAGTGTTGGAAGGTGTACACCTGGAAACCATGTTCATACCAGAAGTCCCTCTAGCATTCTGGCTGGAAAATTCATCAACCAGTAGAGGGCTGTATGACCGCTTGTGCCAAAAAGATCCCCTCGTAACTGAGGCACAACACAGCCACACACTCCTTTTAGCAGACAGGCTCCGCCCTCTGACAATCAGAGTGTGCACTTCCAGTGAGCAGATTGGCATCAAACAGCTCTCCCATGCTTTGAACATTGTTCCAACAGACCAAAGGGGGGTCACATTATCCTACGCCCATTACTCTCATGTAGGGGGCCATAGGAGCTACAAAGCCACACTCCACCCCCCTCAACAGATGGCATACTGGCCTCTGTCTCAAGACACTCAGGTCCACATCCAAGGATGCTTAACCTGCTGCCAGTTTCAGCCATCCCAGCCAACCAGTCAACCTCCGCTTCAGCGAAGGGGGGTTACATTACCTTGTTTCCACCTTCAGACCAAATGGGTCGAACCAGTTCCAAAATTAGCAGGAGGTAACAAATTCCTCCTAACTGTGACATGCAGCTCCATTAAGTGGGTCGGATGCTTTTCAGAAAAGATTGACACCCTCATCACAGCTGCTGCTCTTTTGCTGAACCAGATCTAAGTTCTACATCGCAGTCTCCTCCCCAAGAACAGAGCTTGTCTCCATGTCCGGGAAAGGAGAGACCAGTGCGTAGGACTAGTTAAATAGGTGCATGTTTCATAAACTCACACTAACATGCACTAATCACTAACAACTTTCTTCAACAGAAACTGTTAAAAATATAACTACCTTCTAGGACACAGTG
The DNA here is from genome assembly GCA_036173005.1 of Crenichthys baileyi. NCBI lineage: Eukaryota > Metazoa > Chordata > Actinopteri > Cyprinodontiformes > Goodeidae > Crenichthys > Crenichthys baileyi. The sequence goes on from JAHHUM010002694.1 coordinate 52,925, forward strand.
TTAAACTATAAGTTGGCACGATAATTTTCCATAACACTCTGCATGCACTGCAGACCCTCACAGAAGTGGTTAAGAATGATGTAATGGACACACACATTGCCAGAGATTTCATGCAAAACCTTATTAAAGGAGGTTGGTTCATCTGTAGACAATCCCACTGAGGCACAGATACCTACTGGCCTAGTTCTGCTGAACTTAGTAGAGAAAATCCTAAGTCCACTACAGCAGACACCTTGCAACCTCCACAAACACACCTGGCTTATAGCCGAGGTACTGCAATTCAATTATTATTTTTCTCCCTCTTTTCGCATCTATATAGTTTAGAGACAGGAGTTATATTAAACCCCATCACCATTTGGAAGAGCTAATGGTTTAAGCCTAAACCTGGTTTTAAACGTTGGTTTTGTTAAAGATAACACACCGCATACAGGCAGGTTAACCGTTTACAAGTCAGGATTGATTCCCTCACATTCATTCCCCCACGGTTCATAGCACCACGACAGTCAGGTTCCAGTGCCTAATGGAAGTTGGACGCATGAGCTATGAACCATGATCTTGTTTTATTATTATTATTATTATTATGTTCTTTCATATATATACATATATGTGTACTGTATCTTCTATTCTTTGTTTCAATTTGTCTCAGGGCTACCAAAGCTAATGACCAAAGAATGTAATGATGTAATGAATGTATTGTTTTGTATTTCTCATTGAACAACGTAGAAAGGTATGAGTTAGTCAGAGTTTAGTCCTGCCCAGGCTAACCTCTACTCTGCCCAGTCATAGGTTTTGAGGAACACAGAGACAGTTTTGTTTTGTTCTGCTTCGCCACGGATCACAGATTGTTCAGCAAAGGACAGGATGGTCCTAGTAGCTTCAAAGACTGCGATTCATCTCACCCTTTGAACCTAGGGGGGAATGTTGGACCACTTGTTTGCTGAATATTGGACCATTTACACATTGCTGGACACCACCAGGCCTTCCGACATCATCGGCCATTCCTGGAATAAGAAGGCCAGAAATTTCAACTTTACCGATCGAAGGTGTTAGTTTAACACGTAACCAAAAAAACCACGGAGTTTCAAGGAGACGGATCGCCACCTTGTTTTTTGTTCTAGTCGACTGCTGACGGTCAGATCATATTTTTTCCCTTTCGCCAAGGAGGCCAAAGGACGAAGATTGACCGCTCTTCCCGAAGTTAACTGTGGAAGCACGTTAACTTCCAACTTTCCCCCTCCTCCTCTCCCCCTCACGCGGGCAGCCCTGAAGAATTGCTCCACAAAGTAATACCCATCTTTTATTATTTTCTTTGATTTCTTTATTAGAAGTAGTCTGGGCAGGGTAGAGAGAGATAGGATTTTTAGTGCGATCAGAATCGCAACTTATAGTCTGATGTTATGAAATTGTATTTGCATGCAACATTGTATTGAGACCTGAGGCGGCTGCGTCTCACAAGTTGTCTTACCAGGCGAACACCGGAGCTCCGGTAATACTGGACTACGACAGTAACCTCATGGTGAAATTCACCATTTTCTTTGTTCCAACTTTACTGCTTGCTAACTTGCCGCCAAAAGGTTTATGACTCTTTGTCTAAGCTGATTTTACAACTTTGCTGTGGGGGTTTTATGACAGCCCGTGTCCCGCTGGGCTACGCCTCTGGCGGACTGTTCAAACCCCGTTCAACACACCACATCCCTTTGTCATATTACCACTTTTGCCATAACTGCTGGTTGATTCAATACACACACACTGCTGTTTTGCTTTATTTTGTTAGTTAGATATTTTACCCTTTTGTGTAGAACTTTGCATGTTTGAGTAGGTGAAGATTATTGAATCGGGGAGGTGAATGTATGAGGCTGATTGATTTAATAAATTTTCACATAGATAAAGAGAAGGCGTTTTGTGTTTATTTTGTGCAAGAGTGATTCGTCAGTCAAAATAAGGCAAAGTTGCCCACGTTTCGGCAGAAACGGTCGATTAAACAGTGACATTTAATAATTGTAATTATCAGAGGCCTTGAGCCATAATTACAACACCAGAGGACAGCTCTGGTTTCAATTCATAAACGAGGATTTTGGTTAAGGAGTTAATTTTATCGGATTATGATTTTAATTATAATTCTTGATAAATATTCAATTAATCAATAATCTATAATTACAACACACCTATCTAATATGTGATGTGGCCTGGTGGCACATGATGAATAAGTCTATTAGAGAAAGTTGACTGTTTCCTATTGTTTTCAGCCATCATTCATTTCCTGTGAGTGCAGAGTTTTTTTTTTTGTTGCAAAGAGAACATGCTTTAATCACAAGCGCTGTCACTCAGTGGGAGCAATTTTACCATGGCTCTCTAAACTACCAGGTTGCAACGTAATTGAGTTTGGGTCATAATTAAAAAGTGCAAGGAGCCATGTGATCCAACCCCCCACCACGAACACTCAACCCTTTCCATACCTTTCATCTTCGTAATAGCTCAGCAGTTTTAAAGCTGCAACGTTTTCATTACTGAATCTGGTAATTCATTGAGATCTTGCATGCTTTATGGGCCTTGTAAGGTACAGCAGAAAACCTGAGAAATTAGATATGCAGTTTAATTTAGCATCGACAAGATGAACTTAGAAATTAGCTGAAGATCAGTCATGTTAGAAGTTTCTCTGGAGAATGAACTGCAACATCTGAATTAATGCCAGGAGCCTGGGCTGGTAGCAGAGTCGAGTAAAATGATACCCTCTATTATTCTTTGAAAAGAATGTGTCCTCTCATTTTTGTTATGGTGAGTGAAAGCCCCAAGCCTGTAACTTCCCACCTCACGGCTGCTGTGATATTTCAATCGGCACAGTGTCATTTAAGAGCACTCCCACTGAGGAGTTGCAACCTCTGAATTATTCTGAACCATACGGGATGTGGGCGGAATAACACAAATGATTGTGAAGCTGCAAGAGGAAACCAACTCGTATGATCAATGGGAAAGAGATATGAAGCAAAGACAAGGTTAGAAACTGTAAGAACATGAAATGTTGACTTAAAGCAGAGATGAATGTGACTGGATATAGGTGAGATAGATCTCAATCTTGTTTCCTTGCCATAGGTGATGACTCTGCAACTCTGCCTTGCAGCAAAATGTCAAATACACAAAAAAGAGTCCTTTTATTTGTTTTTAGACAAATTCTTCAAAAAAGTGTGGCCTTCAAAGAAATCTCTTTAAGTTGAAGATGTCTTTTGATTCTTTTTATTTTGTTGTATAAAAGGAAGAATAGGTTTTTTTTTCCCCAAAAAAGTAAGCTGGAAAAAGGCTGATTTTCTGAAAAATTTTTCCCGGGGATGTTCTCAGAGAATCCGGGTTTAAAAGAGAAAAAGCTTTTCCTGTTACACCCCAATTTTCTTTTTTGGTACTATTTTGAAATTTTGAAAACCCAATGTTTTTTCTTTTTTTTTTTGTGTTTTATATGCCCTGAAAAAAACAAACTAGGTGAATTAAACCAATTTAATATTTAGGTACTTTTATTTATGTATGTGAAACAGACAATATACACTTGAAAATAGTTGAATTTCAACTGTTTTTAAATTGCCCCTTAATAAATTTTTACTTTTTTTTCCCAAAATTTAAAAAAATTATTTAAAGATCAGAAATTTTTACCATTAAATTTTAAATGTTTTGCCCCAAAAAAACAAAGGGACTAAATGAGACCTTCCCCTTTTTTGGGCCCCAGTCCTTTTTTTTAAAAATTTTTTTTTTTTTATGTAAAACATACAGAGGGCCCACTTTTTTTCCCCTAAAAAATTTTTTTTTTAAAACGGGTAATTTCACCTATTTACATGTAGGGGCCCAGAACAATAGGCCCTCTTGAATTTTCCCAAAATGAATTTTTAATTATTTTTCCTTTTTTGAATACTTTACCCCTTAGCATCTTTTTAAACCCAAATTTAAAAAATTTTTTTATGTAGGATTTTTTTTACCGTATAAAGTTTTTAAATGGGGTTTAAAAATTTTTTATAACTATTTTTTAAAACTTTTACCTTAACACCCCCCAAAATTTTTTAAAATTAAAAATTTAATTATTTTTATGTCTAATATTTTTAATCAAATGAAAAAACCCTTTTTTTTTTTGGCTTTAAAAAAAAAAGGGTTTTTTCCCCTCTAAATCTATTTTTTTTAAGTGTGTTTTACTTCAATGGGGACTGTGAAAGTTTGGTTCTATTTTTTAAATTTAAACCCTTTTTTTTGGGGCACTTTAACCCGTTTTTAACTGAAAACATGGATGTGTGTTTTTTTTTTTTGGGAATTCCCTTTTTTTTCAGCAAAAATTTAAAGGGAAACAAGGGAATAAAATACTATGAAATTTGCATTGTAAAAATGCAATGCCTTTTGGTACAATTTTTTTTTTTTTTTTTTGTGAAAATTTTTTTTATTTCGTTCCCATTAATAGGACCCCCAATAAATACTTTTTTTTTTTTTTCTTTTCCCTTTCCCAAAAGGGGTAGGGGAAAAAATTTCCCAAATTTTAATTTTTTCCAAAAAAGCCCAAAAGGCACGCACAGGGCCCAGTTTTCTTTTCTCTCCCCAATTGTTTTAAGTCTATCAAAAAATTTTGGGAAAAATTTACTCTTTCCCTTCCCTGAAGCAACACAAACCCCATATCAGAATTGAAAGTAATTTTTTTGTTATCCCGGGTTTTAGTTTGGATTTGTCTTGTTTAAAGAGGCAGCTGAGGCTGCTAAATGGACATCAGTAGAAAGATGATGATATCCACATTCAGGAACCTATTTTCCTTCCAAGCAGTCAAAATATTTAGGAGTTTTTAAAGGTGAACAAAAATTCTCCTGGGTCTTTAAATTTCTTTAAAATGTCTCTAGGGACTTTGGCTGCTTTCCCTAAATTTGTGTTAAAATATCACTTTGGGTTAGTAATTATTTCATTTATTCCCCCTAGTAATTGCCATAATGTTTAAAAAATATTAATGCAAATTTTAAAACACTGAACCAGTGAAAAGTAAACAACCCACATGGCAGTTAAGGGCCAAATCTAGCCAAATGTGTTTTTCTTTGGTAATTTTTGTAAAAGTTCCCACTCTCCCAGATGGCTAAACACTCCCTGGTTATTAGGGTTATTCAGTTTGTGCTAAGAGTACCTGCCTGCCTCTCTTCAGCTTAACTGCAGATATGTTTTTTAAATAATTCTTTCAGCATGGTAAAACTGGAGATATCAAAGCGCAGAAGGGCACTGATGTGAAGCAACCCGCTTCACTTTAATAAGCAGTAAGCAGTAAATAAGATGCAACATCCTATTTTGTTGCTTATTATTCTTGTTGCCTTGAGTAGTTTGGTTGGACCCCACGAGCATTATTTAATGCCTGCACACACTCATGCAAAGTCTTATTTTGTTTGAAAATGTTTCAGAAAGAAAAACAACCAATGTTTTAGGTGTTGTTTTCATTTTTTCATTAGTACTGGCATTTGGGTTTTGCTCATTTAATTTATTCCCAAAACTACCTTGCAGGCCATTTATTCAGTGCCAGAGATTGCCTACTTTAATTGATACCAGATCAAATACACTAAGAAATAAATAAAAAAACAGCAGACCCCAACAGTTGTTATTTTTGTTGCATTGCTTGTACATTGGTAATCTGCTTCTCTGTAACTATATCTTTTGAATTTTCCACTATTTTTCTTCAGTTTTGATTTAAACTTATCCTCCAAATATTTTGACATGTAACCACTCTGAGGAGTATAAAACAAGCTATATTTCCTGTCAGATATACAAATGTTGAGTCATTATTGGTAAATATGTGCATCAAATCTGTTTTTTGTGGACTGGGTTACGTTCTGTGTGATCATCAAAAAGAAATTACAGAAAAATAAATCTCAATAATACTGCCATGTCAAAGATGATAAAACAGACTGCAAATCTGTGGATTTTCCAACTCTCATGCCAATTGACAAAGCAATCATACTCTATTGAGAGTACACTGATCATGCCTTCATCAGTTCATTCCTCAGGTTTTACACAACTTTGTCTAATTGTTTTTGCACCACATCCATACCAGGCAAATATTGTGTCAATGGGTAATAACCTGAGTAGTTTTAAGCTCTGAGCTGTTTTGTAATCCCTTAGTTGGTTCCAAAGTATTGTTTCTCACCTTGTAAAGCCATTACTGTATCTTTATATTTTCTGTGTATTAACCTAGCAATGGAACCAAGTTATCTTTGCAAGTAGGCTTCTCCTAGCAAAATGCCTAAAAATTCAACAGTTTGTTTTGTGTTGGAGTCAGGATCAAAGAAAAACTTTACAAACCCGTTCAGAAAGTCTGAAGGGCTATTGCTTGAACTGAGCTTAAAATATTGCAAGAAAGGCCAGATATTTAGAAGCAAATCTTGAAGGTTTGGTGTTTGCTCAGTACTGCACCCTGTAAACCTTTCAATATTAAACTGGTTAGGCCTGTAGTTGCATTTAAGGTTTCTTGAACATTTATATATCCTGCATATTTGCCATGCTTTAAATTTAAAGTAATTTTATGGAGAATATTTGAGAGTCTTGTGTTAATAACGTTGCACTGATCAAAATTTTTTGGCCAGTTGCTTTACAAAATCTTCTTTTTGTGTAAAGCTTTTTTGACCTGTCAACACCAGCTTTTGTCGATTCCAATATCTCTACATGTGATCAGCATTGAAATATTTTTCCTTTTATGAGCTGTCACTATAAAACTACATTTTAGAATCATTTCAAAATGTAGACAAAATGATTATGGAGTCAACATTTAAATTGGTTTTAGCATCTTATAATAGCAATCAGCATCATTAAAATTAGTAAAACGGCTGTTTCTTCTGTATTCCTTAGAAAATATAGATCCTTGACTTAAATCTGAGATTTACAGTGGCAATATTTCTAAATGCAAACGAAAGCACCTTTGCTGTACTTCATTTAGCCTTCCTGCTTTCTGCTGAAAGTCTTTATCTGAATCCCTGCATTCTTTTAAATCAAGGTTAAAACCCCATTTGTTTAGATTTGCTTTTGAGTCTTCTATATAAACCATTACATAAACATATTGGTAAAAGTTTCTACTAGGGATAAAGGTTAATTAGGATTTTCCACCTTTGAACAGACCTTGCTGTCCACAGTAAGAAGCTGTAAAAGAAACCTCGCCAACAGACCATGGTTGAGCTGAGCTCTCCTAGAAGATTTTAGGAGGAAGGTACAAAGCACCTCGCCTTATTGCAACCTGGCATCATTTAGTAAGGTCTACTCAATGAACAGAAAAAAGTTCCGTAAGTGTCATGTTGCTGGTTACCCACTTATGCCAGGGCAGAGTTGGTCTACAAAAAGGATACCTCAAGATGAAATTCTAATTGTGTGATTAACTTAATATAATCAACACTGGATCCAGCATCAAAGTAGACAGACCACATTGCTGTAATAGTAATCTGTGTTTGTCTGACTTTGTCTGGAAGTGCGTGCGTGCGTGTGGGTGAGGGAGCATAATTCTAGAAATTAAATGTTTGTGTTGAGTGAGTATATGTTAGTTTGTCACCCAGAGGTGCACAGTTGTTAAATTGGCAAGAACAGTAGAATGCCTGCAACACACAGCACTCAAGGGCAGCAAAGGACAGGTGGACTCAGCTCTGGAAGGCTACAACTGTCCAGGTCAAATGGATACAGTGCATCACCCCCAGGAAGCCTTCCACCCCACACAGTTACATCGTCAGTAAAGCATGGGAGCAGCAGCCCTCAGGCCAAACAAGCACTGGGTGAGATAGAGAGCACTGAGCCTTCCTGACTCAGCAACACCGCTGTCTCTTGCCGCACAGGTAATGCTTGGGACCCAGTCCCTGCAGCAGCCCAGAGCTCGCATCAACCCCTGGCAGCAAGGCCACCCATCACCAACCAGGGGAGACACCCCCAGCGTACCCAACAAGCCAGACCACACCAACTGGGGCAGCCAGGGACCCCAGGCCATCCCCACACCTTCACTCCCCGCTGAACCAGCACAGACCTGGGGCAGGAATTAAAGAGAACCACACTGCGCCCGGTCTGCCCCGTGCCCTGCGCCCGGGGTAAACATAGCATTGGAGGGGGTCACTGTATGTCGCAAGTTAATAAGTTCCAGTTATTAGGTTTCCAAGAGGCCTGTCGTCGATCAAGGCCAATCAAGCTAAGAATTTGCAGATTTATGCCACAGGTCTTTTTCTTACTTGAACTCTTGTTGATTTCTTTTTTTTTTTTTATCGTAACAAAAAGCATTAAAGTAACTTCCAATCAATGTGTCACTTCAAGCAACAGCAAAACAAATATAAAAATGTTACTTGTGAATTTGTTTCATATCTCAAATTGACATTCCTCTAGAACATTAATTCATATAGCCAGGTGCTTCAACTGATGGATCTTATAATTATCCACCTGTTCTGCAATCATCCCTCAGCTTTGCGTTTCTGTGTGTGTGTTTATAGGTCATATTAAAGTGTATACCTGGTGCAGACGATGGCATGTTTTTTATGCCTGTTTGCTTATGTTTTAGGGTATGCTATGATCCTGTGTAATTTGTTTGTGACAAATTGATTCATTTTTCAGTCACAGAACAATTTACATTTTTTCAGAAATGTAAGATGGATGTATTCAGGTGGGACTAATCTGAATTCACAATGGCTGAGGCTTGCCTGGAGTGCAATCCCAAGTTCTAGTCTGTAAAATCATAAAAGCCTGACCATTACTGTACCCTGAGCTGGTCTTATAGAGTTTATAGTGTTCATAAAGGTTCACAATGAAATTTATATTTTTTGAGGGAAAATTATGCAATGTTCCTAAAATATGCTGTATAGGGATTTTTCCCCTTCTATGTATAGTTGGAGATTATTAGTTTGGTTCAACTGAAAAAAGACAAAGTTAATCGGGAACACAAGTCTCTAAGCAAAAAGTTCTCTTCTGATGGTAATCAAAAACTGTGTATTGCTACTACATTGTGGCTGTTTAGTTTGTGAAGGAAGGATTCATTCATCCATGTCATGCTGCGCCGCTCTGCCTAATCTGCCCTCCTCTTAACATATTGGCCTAAGCCTGTTGTGTTCAGGTTTGACAGTCAAAATCAATTTGGCTCAAGTAGAGAACCCACTCCCAGCAGCAGTCATGTCAACAACCGCCTCCTCCTCCACACCCCATCTTGCAAGCTCTTAACTCCTGCTACCTCCTTGTGCAGCTATTTGTTTGCAGTATCATTTTCAATCAGCCTCATCTTAGCACTACTGAAAAAAAAACTATCTAAAAAGAACCTGAGTGATCAAAACACATGGCCATGTCTCGCAGGGGTTAAAAATCCCATTACCATGTAAAGGAGTTCCATTCTGTCTCATCTCTTAGTTTTATAGCAGATACATTGAAAAGGGTACTTGAGGTTGAATGTTTGTGTGTGATTGAAAGCCTTGTATTTACTTAGAGGACTTTGGCTCGAGCACCTGAGTTAGATTGCTTTTTAGTATTATATACTGCATGTTGTCACCATCCTCTGCGTTCTGTTATGTTTCTTAATGAGGTGAGTTTTGTTTTTCTAATGTCAAATTCAAATAATGGCACACTCTGTGGGCTTCTGGATCTGTCTGTGATTCTGACCCAATGTGTACAGATACTCAAGATCGATCCATCCGTCCTTCCATTTGTTCATCTGCCATCCATCTATCTGTTCAACTGCCATTCATTCATCCATCCATCGATCCATCCATCCAGTTGAGTCTGTAAAATTAAAATTTGAACAAAAAATATGCATGGACCCTGGGCACCAAATCTGTCTACAAGCAGTATTGTATTTATTTTCTTTCAGTATTACAAGCCCAAACCTTTACAAACTGAGTAAGTCTAAAATGCCCACAAAATAGTATCCATTAAACGGATACACATTGAAAAAGTTGCACATGTTTTCAGAGTAAACCAAGCTGTGACTTTTAATGCAGTGTTTGCTTCCTGCATTTAAATAGTGTAATTTCATTATTGGATCTATAGGTTTGCCACAAGGTGTCAGCTCTTTTTCTTAAACCTTGGATATTATTTTATATTCTCATAAAGTCCTTCTCCTGGCATTTGGATGGTATAAGCCAAACTGCTCTCATTGCTGTGTTCTGGCAGAAAAGAATGGATTGCCACCCCCAGGCAAGGAATAAGTTGCTACCTTAAATGGAGAAGTTTAAGTTTCTTGGTTTTGTTCGTGAGTCGGGGGAAGAGCAGAACATGAGACTGATGGGCAGATTAAAGCGATGACTGCAGTTTTGTGGACATTGTCCCTACGGAGCTGAAAGGTGACGCTATCAATTTTCTGGTCGATCTAAATTCCAACCTTTATCTATGGTCATGGGCTGTGGGTAATGGCTGAAAAATTGTGACCGCATATATGAGCTGCTTAAAATGATCCTTAGAGACAAAGTAAAAAAATTGCTTTTCTGGAAGAAGTTGGAGTAGAATCACTGTTTCTATCATCAAAAGGAGGCTGTTAAGGCATCGGGTACGGGTCCAGATACCTTGCTAGGGACCCGTTTTGGACTTGTCTTACTGGAAGGAGCTCTTGCAACATAATTTATGTAATGGCTAAAAGGACTTAAAGGAATTTGTTAAAGTCTAAACAACTTTTAAAATTACCAAATGTAAAAAAAAAAATTCTAACTATTGCTTTATGTCATCTGATACAGCTAGAGACCTTGTAGACATTACACGCAATATTTGGCCATTTTATTAATCAAAGTGTAAACCACCTTGACAGTTTATTAGCAACAGGATAATAGCATGTATTTAACATTGTATTCTTTTATCTATAACAATAGAAAACGTTTTCTGGGTCCTTTTTGGCAGTGGAAACCTTACTAACACAATTTCACCCTTTTGTCTGGTTTGTCATTCATGCTACAAACAAATAAAAAGTAAGAATCTTAGTGATTAAAGCAAAAAACACAAATGAAATGGTAATAAACTGTACAAGTTTAATAAGGTGGCACTTAAACCGTTTCCCTGACAACCACAGCTAAGAATTGCTGTTCATTAGCAACTACTGCGTCAGGGTTAAGAAGCTCAACTTGCTGACAAGCTTAGCTTTCACATTAACGCTGATGCAAAACTAATTAAAGATTCAATTTCACCAAAAAAAGGCTTTTTGGAATTATTCTAACAAGTTTGCATGTAAGACTCTTTCCAGACAAACAAAGCTAAGATGTGTCGGTCATCAGCAATGACTGCTTCAGGGTTAAGAAGCCTGGCTTGCCAGCAAGTTTAGCTTTTGCTTTAGCTTTAGCGCTATCACTGAAAAAGCCAAAGCTGTATGCAAACTTAGTTTCTGTGTTGGAGCAAGAATATATTTCGACCACGAGTCTTAAAACAGTTCTTGACTTTTGCAAAGTTCATATTTTAATTCTTTATACACCCCTTATAAACATTTTAGCCTCATTCTTCTTTGTAGGTCATCGCAAATGACAAATAAGAACAATGGTCGACTGAACCAATATTTTTCCTTAAACTCAATCAAAATGTTTTTTTTTTATTATTATTATTTGCAAACTAATGCTTTTGATGGCTAAATGGCTAATATATACCAACCTCCCAAATTCTTTTTTGTGGCTAGGCTTTACTTCAACATCTCTGTAAAGCTCACATGGAGAAACCTGGAGAAGAGACATTTTTTTCTTTCTCGTATATGCTGTTTGTCCTTACAGATGAGGCCTTCAGCTAATATAAACCAGAACACACAAGACAAATAAACCTTAACGTTGTTAGGACACAAGCATCCCACATCCCATATCCTCACTATCAAGAAGACACAGCAAATGAAAATGAAAAGGCAGACATTAGCTAGAACCGAGCACTGAGGGAGCAGAAATGAAAAGCATTATCAAATGAGAGCTGTCAAATGGGCAAAAAAAGAGACTGCTGGTCAGTGCTGTGTTGTTTCTCTGTAGGTGTTTTTAAAAAGCCCTAATTTTCCAAAGAGCATTCTGAACAAGGGTCAGATGAGTTTAAATAACCAACAGGTTATTTAAACCTATCTGAACAAGGGTCAGATGAGTTTAAACAATAGGACAATAATGAAGATTACTAATATCCGCCTGGGGGTCAGTCATGTATTTAACTCCCACAAGGAGAGGCTTTAACATTCATTTTTATTTCATTTATTTTTACTGAAGACCACCATGCCTTGCTTGGGTGGTCTAATAATAATGAGATTTAAATCTTTGAGTGATCTTCTCTGATCTGCTGCTCGGTTAATCAGTCCTGTGAGCGCCTGAAGAGACGTATCCATGATGAGTCGTAAAAATAATTTAACACCCCAGGACTTGAGTGGAATATTTGCTGTAATTTAACAGATTGAGTTTTAAATTTCTCACTTTGAACAGAAAGCTCTATCGATTTTAGTAAAACCAGACCCCCATGTCAACTTCCAGTTTTGTATTTGTTGAATGCTCTGTTAAAATCCTGAAGCCTTCACGTGTATTTTTATTTTACCGTTATGCAGAAGTTTTAACCCAAAAAGGCAATTGTTTTCTTTCATTTGACCAGTCGCTAAACTGATGGTGACTCCACTAACAACATGCACTACACATATTACTCAGGGCAATCATTTCCAGGTTATTATGGAGACAGTGGCAGCACTCTCTGTATCCAGGGTTTCATTTCCTCCCTATTAGGGGGAATAGCAGGGAGCAGGCCCAACACTGCAGAGGTGCTCAGTAACGGTGCACTTTGGTGCCGCAACATCATTTTGTATTTGGTCAGCCCCCTCCCACTGCTCTCAGCTGTGTTGGGTTGATAAAATCAAAGAAAAACAAACAAAAAATGTCTTAGAGAGAAGTGACAGGGCAGAGGTGAGAGCGATAGGGGAAAACATGGAGAAGATGGAAATGTTGAGTTGCAGGTGAGACGTCTGGGAAATAAGAAAAAAATCACAGCCTGTTTGTGTGTGGATGTGCATTCATATTTGCTAGACTAACAAAGCATAAAATAAGCTCCAAAACAAACACAGGCAGCCTCCTATTTCCCAGCGCGCTCATCATAATTGAAATGTTGGGTTATGCTAAATTCTCTCAGTATAACAGTACAAACCATTTAAAGGCCTGTTAAAGTCTTTATAAAAGAGGGAAGCCTTCCCATCTTTATTCCTTTTGTTGTTTTGTATCGCTTAAAAACAAATCTGATCCTAAAAGATAAATACTTATTTCATTATGAACACTATGACATTGAACCTTTAAGATTTGATGTATTTAGTTAGGTGAAGTTAAAATAATTTAACCCTGCTTCAAACCAAACTACATCAGATTAATAAACATGTTGGCTTCTTGGTTCCTATTATTTTTTTAGGTTTACTTTTTACAAAAACAGACTAAGCATAGATTTATTGTAAACGTGCCATAAGGTGCGTTTAGAAATACACAAAGCAGCTGCTGGATGGAACAGGATGTTTGCTGTTCTGTTCATAGCAGTGGAATATGCAGAGGAGTTTATGGTAACCACATGGTCTTGGGTTGGAAAACGAGCCCAGATCATCACTCCTTCACCACCTTGCTCGACAGCTTGTACGACATGTTTGTCCTGATGTGCTGTGTTTGGTTTTCTCTAAACATGGTGCCTTGCATTATGGCCAGACATCTGTATTTTGGTTTCTTCTGTCGAAAAGACATTCTTCAAGAGGTTAAGTCAGACTTAACTCTGCAACCCTAAATTGGGTTTCCATTTTATTTTTAAAGAAAAGGAGCTTTCTCCTTTTTATGCTTCCCAACAAGCCATACTTGTTCAGTCTATGTATAATTTTTTTCTGTCATATGGCTGCTAATTTCACTCATAAACAGCAATGGCACAGGTCTGCTTAATTTTTCATTCTGCATGTCAGCTTTGTCTAATACATAATGAGACTGTGAAATCTATTGAATGTTTTTCTCCGCTTAAGATCAGCTTATTTTTATCATTTCCTAATATGTAAAACCCTGAATTCAAAGGTGGTTTACTTTCTTTTTACTATTTCTATTTTTGCATTGTTAAGTAAATGCTTGTGTTTTTCATTTCAAGTGTTTGTGACCACCTTTTAGTAAACTTTAAATGCTCAGTAGTCCTCAAGTAATCCTGATCACAAGGCAGAAACACACAAAATGACCCAAAAACAACTGTAAAAATTAGAAATCATCGAACCCAATCCTCTCACAATCACAACTGTAGCATTTTACATAGCTGAAACCCAAGAAAACAAGACTAATATTTGTTTTGCTAAACTTTTTATTTTATTTTATCCTTAAGTTACTCCAAGTAACTATATTATTTTGTGTCTCAAAATAAATTACCAAAATTACCCAAATTACTGCTAAACAATAGTGGTCATGTAGGCAGATGTAGGACAGATAACCCCTCAACATATCCCACTACCAGCCCCATGTTTGACCCAGTTAAAATGTTGTTCAGGGTCAATTAACACCTTTTTATTTCTCTCTAAGCTTCATAAAGACAAAAACAAATCAAAAGACTTGTTTAAATTGTTAATTTGAACTCAGTGTATCCTAAAATTAGCAAAAAGTAGCATATGCTTTGGTTTTTCTACTTTATTTTTGTCTCTGAGGACTTGTGCACTGAAGCGTGCAATATGTGACCAAGCATTTGTGACACCTGTAATATAATGCTAATTCTTACTACCATGAGCAGGTGGCCAGAGTCTGCCTGCAAGCGTATGGTGCCTGTAAAATAAATAAAAAAAATCTCATCAGAGAAATGTGTTTACAGAACACTGCTTATATTTATTGCCTTGACTTGTAACTGAGGGGATGGGCAACAGACAGAGGGGAGGAGAAAAACAGGAAGGCAGGAAGAGAGTGAGAGAGGGATTGTTGATGAGCTTGGAGGCAGGGAGAAATCAATGCAATTTGCTTAATAAAATTAGAGGCAGTTGAAGTGCACAAAGCCTGGCACTGGTGGAGGGAGGACAGCATTCTGTGCAGGACAGCAGCTCTCTCACACAGAGGAAACTTTACCTGAGAGTGGTGGTGTTGTTTTCCGGCTGCACACCTGCTGTCATTTATCTTTTCAACTCTAGACACAAAAACGTTAAAACTGGATTATCTTGAAAGCCTTCCTCTAAGGTGGGCTTTAAAGGTGGGCTATGCATCAGCAGACAAAGGAAGAAGGGGACCCTCCCAAAATGGAAGGGGATGATGAAGTCCCGGTGATAGCTTCCAGGGAAGCCCTGGACAGTCCTCCCTCAGACAGTCTAGGAGCTCCTACTGAGCCAGCCCAGATCATGCTAACACCAAACCCTCGCAGATGCTGTCACTGTTTCTGTCAGCCGTGGTGTCTGTTCATTGCTCTGATCCTACTCCTGCTTTTTCTTCTCGGCAGCTGGGCAGTGGTCCATCTCACCCTGGGGACTAACGGGGGTTCGCCTTTTCGCATCTCAGCCGGCTACAATCAGCGGATCCCCCATGATGATACTGCCACTGTCGAACCTCACTTCACCACCAACTGCACCATGGGTAAGTACAAGAAAGCCTTTATTTTTAATTTTAAAAAGTTTTTCATCTTGTTTATTGAAATATAATTCAATAGTAAAGTTTGGAAACTTTTTTTTTTTAAACTGGAAGATTAAATAAGTTCAAGCATAAAGTTAAATTTAATAGCAGTTGTCAGTTGCAAAATTAAACATAAAAGCATGAATAAACCCTGATGTCCTTCTCGGGTTATTCCTTGTGTGTGTGTGTGTGTGTGTGTGTGTGTGTGTGTGTGTCTGTGTGTCGGCTCAATGTGTCTCACATGTCTGCAGCGTTCCCAAATCCGCTCAAACATGTCTGGGAGTCACACAGCTACTTTCTGTGATTTTTAACTTCATTACCATGTGTTGTGCATGCAATGCGTTGAATGGTCGAGGCTGAGATAATATCCCTCTCTGTCAACCTCAAAATCTCCCAAAATTGAATTAATATAACTGATTCAATTTCCTCTGAACTAGACACTGAGAGACAGCAGCTACAACTATAACGTGCAATGTGTGCATTCTTCAGGATTCATAGATTAATTTCTTGTTTCCTGGCAGCAAAGTTTAAAAGGTGCAATATTATAATTGTATAAAATTAATTCAGTGACGCATTGTATGCATTTTGCAATATTTAGATGCCTTTACTACATGTTTTAATATATGTAGAGGCATGAGTTACCTCAGTGAGTACATCTTTCGAAAGTTTGAAAATGACAACTTGTTTACCAGACAGAATGAGAGTCTGTTGAACTTGGATTAAAAGGAGTAATGAGGTAAAGATAACAAACTAAGGGCTTCTAATCATGGGCCAAATTAAATCTGGAAACTGGCAGCACAGCTCAGAAGATCCCTACAAAGTTTTAAGTTGTTTACAAACTTGTTCCTACATAGCAGTACATTATTTTTCCTAGACGCCTTTATATAAAGTGTGTTATTGTATTTTATTGTCATACTGTCCTGTTGATTCAATAATTCATTTATCACCACAGGTTAGAGTTTGCATTTTCTGCCAATAAACTGATCAGTTGGAGCTTTATTAGAATCTAAGTACTCTGTAGCACCACAGGTGATATATTTAATTTTCTGTAAAACCTCTTTTATATTTACAAGCACTCACAGCTGCTCCATTGATGGTACAATGGCATCATGTTAGTTGCACAGGGTTAATCCTGTAGAACAGGGGACTCAAACCTGCGGTCCGCATGCCATTCGCGGTCTGTGGCATGATATTTTGTGGCCCCCACCTTGATAGGAAAGTTTTCTGTTAGTGCAGCCTGCGAGATTTTATGAATGGCACTTTACCATATTGTGCGTGGAAGGTCCCTTTATTGCGCAAGCTAGAGTTGAACAAACCTACTAACCACATTTGGGTATATGGCTCCTAGGGGCGGGCCATTGGCTAGGCTTGAAGCGAGCAAAGAATCATTCCTTTCATTTCAACAATTCCAATGTTCTGTTGACGATGTCACTGAGGGGAGTGGACCTCAGACGGAGCAACTCAGCCAGCTCTACCTGCCTCGTTATATAGTCAACAGAACATCGGTGTTGGCTTGGACCTACAACGCTGCTAGCTTAGCAGCGCCCCCTGCATCCATGGAATTGTTATAGAAAATAAAAGCCAGTAAAAAATGCTTCCATGGCTACATCCCATGGTATGTATATGATAAATAAATAATGGTGTACCACTGTCCCGGTTTCATGCACTCCACACTTGCTCTGCAATGATGTGACGTTTAGAGACAAATTATTCAAAAAATATTTTACGTCAGTGTTACTCCATAGTAAATACCTCACACAATAAACATTGCAAAGATATTTTTATATAATGTAATTTATTTCACTTGTTTCTATTGCTACGTTTACAACAACAACACGGCTGATAATGAACAGCCCGGTAGCAGCCGCCTTTTTTGCGCTCGCTATGCCGGAACTTTCTATCATCTACAAATGCCATGATGTCTATGTCATCATGAAAGACAAGAACACCGAGCGAAGGAAAAGAAAGGCAACTGCTGACGCACTGTTCTTTTCCCGCCATACTGTTGTTACAGAAAGAAGGAGCGGAAATGACGCACATTGCTGAAATGACTTCTCTGTCCTTCGCTGGTTAGCTGAACACTTCAAACTTTATTTCAAGAGCATATATACAGTACAGACCAAACGTTTGGACACACCTTCTCATTCAAAGAGTTGTCTTTATTTT
The DNA here is from genome assembly GCA_036173005.1 of Crenichthys baileyi. NCBI lineage: Eukaryota > Metazoa > Chordata > Actinopteri > Cyprinodontiformes > Goodeidae > Crenichthys > Crenichthys baileyi. Next base: position 70,597 of record JAHHUM010002694.1, read on the forward strand.
CATGACTTCACACTGAAGGCATCAAAACTATGAATTAACACATGTGAGATTATATACTGAACAAAAAAGTGTGAAACAACTGAAAATATGTCTTATATTCTAGGTTCTTCAAAGTAGCCACCTTTTGCTTTGATTACTGCTTCACACACTCTTGGCATTCTGTTGATGAGCTTCAAGAGGTAGTCACCTGAAATGGTTTTCCAACAGTCTTGAAGGAGTTCCCAGAGATGCTTAGCACTTGTTGGCCCTTTTGCCTTCACTCTGCGGTCCAGCTCACCCCAAACCATCTCGATTGGGTTCAGGTCCGGTGACTGTGGAGGCCAGGTCATCTGGCGCAGCACCCCATCACTCTCCTTCTTGGTCAAATAGCCCTTACACAGCCTGGAGGTGTGTTTGGGGTCATTGTCCTGTTGAAAAATAAATGATGGTCCAACTAAACGCAAACCGGATGGAATAGCATGCCACTGCAAGTTGCTGTGGTAGCCATGCTGGTTCAGTATGCATTCAATTTTGAATAAATCCCCAACAGTGTCACCAGCAAAGCACCTCCACACCATCACACCTCCTCCTCCATGCTTCACGGTGGGAACCAGGCATGTAGAGTCCAACCTCTTCTGCGCCGCACAAAGACACGGTGGTTGGAACCAAAGATCTCAAACTTGGACTCATCAGACCAAAGCACAGATGTCCACTGGTCTAATGTCCATTCCTTGTGTTCTTTAGCCTAAACAAGTCTCTTCCGCTTGTTGCCTGTCCTCAGCAGTGGTTTCCTAGCAGCAATTTTACCATGAAGGCCTGATTCACACAGTCTCATCTTAATAGTTGTTCTAGAGATGTGTCTGCTGCTAGAACTCTGTGTGGCATTGACCTGTTCTCTAATCTGAGCTGCTGTTAACCTGCGATTTCTGAGACTGGTGACTCGGATGAACTTATCGTCCGCAGCAGAGGTGAATCTTGGTCTTCCTTTCCTGGGGCGGTCCTCATGTGAGCCAGTTTCTTTGCAGCGCTTGATGGTTTTTGCGATTGCACTTGGGGACACTTTCAAAGTTTTCCCAATTGTTCGGACTGACTGACCTTCATTTCTTAAAGTAATGATGGCCACTCGTTTTTCTTTACTTAGCTGCTTTTTTCTTTCCATAATACAAATTCTAATAGTCTATTCAGTAGGACTATCAGCTGTGTACTGTATCCACCTCCTGCACAACACAACTGATGGTCCCAACCCCATTTATAAGGCTTGAAATCCCACTTATTAAACCTGACAGGGCACACCTGTGAAGTGAAAACCATTTCAGGTGACTACCTCTTGAAGCTCATCAACAGAATGCCAAGAGTGTGCGTAGCAGTAATCAAAGCAAAAGGTGGCTACTTTGAAGAACCTAGAATATAAGACATATTTTCAGTTGTTTCACACTTTTTTGTTCAGTATATAATTCCACATGTGTTAATTCATAGTTTTGATGCCTTCTGTGTGAAGCTACAATATTCATAGTCATGAAAATAAAGACAACTCTTTGAATGAGAAGGTGTGTCCAAACTTTTGGTCTGTACTGTATCTTGTCACACATCACTAATCATGTGTTTTTCAAAGCCTGCAGTGAAGAAAACATTTGGTGATGAGCACAGACAATTTCAGGAAAAGTGGGAGACTCAACAAAGAGCACAGAGGCGCCCCAACGTGTCTGTCCTGATGTTTTTGCTGAATACGTGATGTGGCCCAGCCTCACCAAGAGTCAGCCTTCACTGGCCCCCAGGAAAATTGAGTTTGAGACCCCCCGCTGTAGAGCAATACACAGCTGACATTGGGCAATGGGCATGGTGTCCTCCACACAGTTTAAGTCCAGCGTTTGCTAGCACAAAGATTTATAAACATACAGCTAACACTCAAACTAGCTGACATCTTCCAAAGAAAACAAACAACAAAAAAACTCCTCAGCACTTGTGGTACTATAGTTTGGCTTTAGTTTACAATAAAAACATTTCAAAAACCACATAACCTAATTAAAACAGACCATGGCTGGGAATAGGATGCTGTGTTAAATTGTAAATATGGGGATCAAACTTCTGTTCCCCCCCCTTGTAATTCACAAAGTTCTTCACACTATTCTACTTTCAAGTAATTTTTACAGCCTACTTTAGGCTGTAACCAACATTTGTTTAGTTTATTTATTTATTTTTTAAAAACAGTTGAGCTTCTCTGGCATCAACGCATCGGACGTATTGGGTTTTTATTGGGTGAATTTGTTCTTTTCGGCCAGCAAGCTCACAGTTCACAGTAACAGATGGGGAAGGGGAAGCACTGTCCATACAACTGAAACATATTCTGCAAGTAAAGATGTTTTGAGACATTTCTGAGCAACCAATATATAATTGTTCCAAGGACATTATGGGAGGATGTCTTTTTAGTAGTTCTGTACATACTGAAGGAACAATAAATGTAGTAAGAATCTTTAAATAGAGGCTGTAGTTAGCTAGTAAACCAGATATTGATTTTAAATGAACATATCCCAGTGCAATGTATGAATGTGGGTGATAGTGTCTGGGAAATATCTACACCTAGTGATGAAGCTTAGTGCTCCATGATAAACAGCACTCAACCTCTGCAGACATCTAAAGGAGCAATGTCAACGTAAGGAGGTGGCTTCAGCAAGTTCTTTCTTCATGTTTAATCAGAAGCCCGATTCAGTTCTATTAAAGAACCCTAGTTTTAGTTTGAGTTTATGTAAAAGATCTTCAATAAAGAAAAGGTTTTCTTCAATGAACATGCCAAGATATTTATAATGAGACATGCATTATCTAGTTCCTTGCAGAGAAAGCTGGTATAAAATCATTTAAACCTTTGTTGGAAGCATTCATAATGATATGCTGTTTCCTAAACCCAGACTGATGGGGAGATAGAATGCTAATAATGTCCAAGAATTTCTTTAGTAATTCACCAATTTCTTGAGCATTTCAGTTGGGGTTAGAACTGGGTCAATAGGATTTTCATACAGTGGGGTTACAAGCACATCTATTCTGCAAATAACTGTTCTGTTTTATCCAGAATCTAACAAAACTCTTTACTTTCACTTTAGCAAAGCATCTCACTTGTTTCTCAGATAGTTGGATACTCATGTTCCATTCTGATTTTTCATGCAGTTTCTTTTCCTATCAGCTGCCCTACATCCACAAGCAGAACATCCCATTCACCACGCCACAGCCAGTTTGTTTTTTTCCTAACAAAGTTATTCAGAAAAAAAATGTGCACCTTTACCTTTCAAGCCGACCTGCTGAATGATGCTGAGCAGATGTTAAGTTCTGCATTGCGATGCCTGGATGTCAACAGGTATCTTTTAACTGCCATTTTTGTGATGTTTTTACACCTGTTAGTGGGCTTATGTGTCAGGATGTGACATTTTGGACTTTGTTTGTGGTTTTGTTTTGCTAGATGTTTCTTGTTTGAGGTTTTGTATTCATGTTAATTGTTTTCTGTTCCTCCTCGTCGCTATTCCCTTTCTGTGTTTTTATTCTGTTCTGTCTAGCTTAGTTCTTTATGTTTATGTTTAATTTCTAGTGTTCCAGTTCTCCTTCCAGTTCTCCTTAGGTCAGCTTGATTTATTGTTTACTTTTATTTTAGTCCTCTGCTTCATTCTCAGTTTTGTTCAGTGTTTGTTTGTTTACTTGTAGTCAGGGTTTCTTTATGGTTTCCTTTTGCTTAGGCCTTATATTCTTGTTATTCTTCTGTTCCTTCCAGTTCCTCTGTTTCCTTTACCTCTTGGTTATTCTAGATTTCTTATGTTTTGGTTTAGTCTATTGTTCTGTTTAGGTCTTTGTTTCTCTGTATTGGTTAATCAGTTCCACCTGTCCCTTCAGCCTCCCTGTCTCCTTGCCACACCTGTTCTGTGTCTCTTTGATTATCTGCCCTTTGTTCTCCTCTTACGTCTCCCTGTATATTAGTTGGTATGGTTTCATTGTTCTTTGCTGGTTCCTCTGTTTGTTCACACTCTGTTCTGCCTGTTCGCTCACACTCGCTACCCTCGTCATGCCATGTTCCTGCAGTGTCACAGATTTGTAAGTTTTTTTGGATTCAGACTCTGGTTAGTACCTGCAGTGTGTTTTTGTTACATTTTTTGACCCTTCGAATAAAGCTGAAGACTGCTTTGCAATGCTGCATCCAAGCCCTTGTCTGCGCTTTGGTCGACACCAAAACCACACCATGACATTCTGCAGAGCTGTCTTAATTTCCTGGCCACCATAATGACCATATTTAAAACCTGACCCTTACTCTATGATCTGTAAATAAAAGCCGCTAATTCTTGATTATAATTCTTGAACACCCCTAGCCCCCTTGGCCAAGAGTAATCTTAGGCAAAAGATTGATGAAGTTCTTACTTAATAATAAAATAATAAGTGGATATACAGGGGTTGGACAATGAAACTGAAACACCTGTCATTTTAATGTGGGAGGTTTCATGGCTAAATTGGACCAGCCTGGTAGCCAGTCTTCATTGATTGCACATTGCACCAGTAAGAGCAGAGTGTGAAGGTTCAATTAGCTGGTAAGAGCACAGTTTTGCTCAAATGTGAAACATGTATTGTTCTCTGATGAGTCCACCTTTACTGTTTTCCCCACATCCGGGAGAGTTACGGTGTGGAGAAGCCCCAAAGAAGCATACCACCCAGACTGTTGCATGCCCAGAGTGAAGCATGGGGGTGGATCAGTGATGGTTTGGGCTGCCATATCATGGCATTCCTTGGCCCAAATACTTGTGCTAGATCGGGGCAAGGACTACCGAAACCATTCTTGAGGACCATGGTTCATCCAATGGTTCAAACATTGTATCCTGGAAGGCGGTGCCGTGTATCAGGATGACAATGCACCAATACACCCCAGCAAGACTGGTGAAAGATTGGTTTGATGAACATGAAAGTGAAGTTGAACCATCTCCCATGGCCTGCACAGTCACCAGATCTAAATATTATTGAGCCACTTTGGGGGTTTTGTTTTGTGAGGAGCGAGTCAGGAACCGTTTTCCTCCACCAGTATCACGAGTGACCTGGCCACTATCCTGCAAGAAGAATGCCTTAAAATCCCTCGACCACTGTGGCAGGACTTGTATATGTCATTCCCAAGACGAATTGATGCTGTATTGGCCGCAAAAGGAGGCCCTACACCATACTAATAAATTATTGTGGTCTAAAACCAGGTGTTTCAGTTTCATTGTCCAACCCCTGTATATATATATATATTATATATATACCCTTGCAGGGAAGATTTGTGCAGTGTTTGGACTTCAGGTCAGAGCAACAAGGAAGAGTTGTTTTCCCAACCTAACTCCACCAGTTGGCCATCTGATAACAAACCAGCAACTCCTTAATCTGCATGATCTAAATTAGGCTTTTAGATATGCAGTAAGAGCGAGAAAGAGATAATGTAATCAAGGAAGATAAAAATCAGGGGCTTTAAAAAGTAGATATCTAACTTTAGTTTTTTGTCAATTTAGACATTGTAGTTGTTTGTTCCCATTTTAGGAGGGAAACAACCTCTTTTAATTCAGTTGTTTTAATTTGGTAATTTTTCAAAATTGTACAAAGTTGTATAGGGAAAATTAAGTACACTTTATTTGTCTTGGTTCATTGTTGGGGAATTTTTGATCACTTATCTATCCACCTTTGCTTCAGTTCAGTGAGGCTTGCAGATGTTTGTTTTTGAATGGCTCAGTTAAGGTACCACCACAGAATCTTAACCATTTAGACTTTGACTGGGCCATTTGGCCAACACCTTGTTTCCTTTTTGCTGTACGTTTGTTGTAGATTTGTTGCTATGATTGGGATTATTGTCTTGTTGATGACCCAGTTTGGACCGAGCTCCTTTTGTTAACTTAATGACTATAAGGTGTCTAGTATCAGAGGTGCAAAACAAACCTAAATGATCACCTCCACCACAGTGTTTAGCAGTTGGTATGCATGTTGTTATCAATATGCTGTGGTTGGTTTTCTTCAAACGTGGAACTGTGCATTATGGCTAAATATCACCTTATTGTTCTCAGATATCCCAAAGTCTCTTTGCAATCCTTCCACAGGCCACACTTGTTCAGTTCAAATTTTCCTGTCATGAACCCTTGCATTTCACGTGCTAACTGAGGCCAATGGAGTCAAAGGGTGTGTCCCAATTCAGGGGCTGGATCCTTCGAAGGACGTATTTGTAGGCCGATTACGTCACAGCGCGGCGACGAAGGGTGTCCCAATTCATGAATCCTTCCGAGACTCCTTCAAATGCGGCCGACAAATGTGTCCTTCTTTTGCCCGATTTGAAGGATGGGTCGTGAGTATCCTTCGCGGTCCATCATTTCCCATGATTCATTGCGGGTCGAAGCAGATTGGTCAAGCAGGGGCAGCCATGGCGGACCACAGCGGCAAAAGCTGTGATTACATTGTGAAAAATTACTCTTTCTGTGACACAAATGAACTTCTACATGTTTTTAGTGCGGGAATATAACTGTGTAGATGTGAAATATCTGCATTATTTATCAAGACATCGCTTAATTTCAGACATGCCCCGATGTGTTCGGAGTTTTCCGCTCCCGCTGTAGTAACTGCCGGCTTGCCTCGCCAGCCTTCCCGGCTGTAAGGCTAGACCGTCCCAATCAGCAGCTGCTCACTTCCAGCCTCCGTGGTTTTAGCGGTCGACGATCCTACGAAGGACCCAGCCTACGTGGGCTGGGTCCTTCGTAGGATCCAGCCCCTGAATTGGGACACACCCAAAGATGTGTCTGTTGGGATTTTAGCAGTTTCGGGAGTATTGCATTAACCCCCGTTTTAAAGATCAACATCTGTCTTAATCAATCTTAATAATAATGAATAATTTTCAGATTGCGTTATAATCCTTCCCAGATTGACGGGCAGCAGAAATTGCTTCTCTAAGGTCTTTGCTAATGTCTTTCCACCTTAGCATTGTTAACATTGTTGATCACAAAAATGTTTAATAATTGGTGATGCTAATGCTTGCTCAGCAACATCTGGCTGCTACTTTCCCTCTCAGATCCTGTGAAAGCAGCGGTGGTGAACTTAGTTTGTGCTGTATGTATCTATTGTGTGATTTAAAGCTTTATATGTCATTCTGGTCTAACGCTGACATTGTGACAGAAGTGTACAGTCAGCTTTTAAAGCCAGGACTTGTTGTGTTTGGCTTGATTTTCCTTATATTAAAGAAATAAAGCAACAGATAATCACGCAGCTCAGTTTCCATCCCATCTGTTTGAGTCAGTCCCCTGTGATTTTTTTTTATTTTTTGTCTTCTTATCCACTGTTAGGACCAAGCACAGTGGGTACCGCTGCTCATGCAAATCCAGCCATGGTTGAACAGCATCTAATTGTTCTCAGCTCTGGGTTCACCGTGTTCTCCTGCCAGGCAGCACATAAGCCATGTCGAGCATAGAGAAAAGGCACGCAGACGTGCCGTACTCTTCTTAGGCGCCACCTGGGTACCCAGCACAACACCCACTGCACACCTCCCACTCGCAAATGAAGCCCTAATCCGTCTCGGCACTCTCTCAGGCTTTCAACACCTTCTTCGTTTTCCCCTCCAGCACCTGCCACAAACCTGAGCTCAGATTACCTTCAGTCCTATAAAGCCAAGCAAAGAGTTTCTCACCCAAATGAAGCTTGTTTGTTGCATTTCTTCCCTTTCAGTTGCGCACAAAATGATCCAAATGCTTCCAACAATCATCTATAGAAACAGAATTGGTTCCAAACTTTTTCTTTTGATAATTAGAGTGGTTTTAAATTTAATCTGATCACTTTCAGGACAAAAATGTTTTTGATTTTCATTGCTGCTGTTGTTTAACAGCAAAAGCATACATATTTATTTCTAAGAGAAGTAAACATTTAATGCCTAGACTCTTGTGGTGAATTTTGAATCATGTGTTAAGCAAATCTGCTTTGTATTTAATTTGGTTTTAAAAGTCGTAAAGTGCATCTAAGAAGAGTCCACAACTTTGTTTACATGCCAGGACTTTCAGATGTAAAATATGAGATCATTATAATCAATTTTAAAACCTTTTACACTTAATCTTATATATGTATATCCTGTGCAATGCAACTAAGCCTAGTTGCACACAGTATGTGTGCACATCCAAACTAAACTTAAATAGCTTTTAATTCACATCAAGCATTCAGTCTTCTTAAGTTTATGCCTCCCTTGAATTATAGTGAATCTAATTGACCTGAAATAAAGATCAGCTGTCTAAGTAGGAGTGCCATGACATTTGTTTATTTGCAAAATTCAGCTAAGGTGAGGTAAGTTTTCAGAGGTTAAAAAAGAGCACAAAGATTTCTTTGTACAAAACAAATGTGTCTTTCATCTGACCATTATCAATAGTTGGAGAAAATATGGGCCAACAGTGACATAAAAGCTTAACGTTTCTCCAAATTTGATATAAGGAGAAGATGTAAACTGGTCAGGGAGGCTGCCAAGAGGGTGACAGCAATACTGAACATGCTGCAGGTAGAGTCGTCTACTAAAACAGTTTTCTGTATCCTCCATACATTTGGGTTTCTGAAGAGAAAAATATTTAAAAAAAAACATTCAGGGTATTTTAAAATATACCAAAATCGTATGGTAGAATATGTAATGGTCTGAAGAAAACAAATGAAACTTTTACCATAGTTCCAAAAATAACGTGCAGATTTCCAAAAGACCGCCATACATACAGTGAAACATGGTGGAGGCAGCATTTTGATGTGGTGTTTTTGTCAAGGTAAATACAGATTAGTGGAGCATGGTTGTCTGGTTGGTTGATACACTGACAACAAGTCTGTAATGTATTTTGGTGCTAAGCCATTCAGTGATTTATAGGCTAACTGAAGTATTTTAAAGTTCAATTCAACTTCAATTCAATTAAATTTTCAATTCAGTTTATTTATATAGCACCAACTGACAACACGTCATCTCAAGCTACTTCACAAAGTCAGGTGCATACATTCGATTAATTATAATCATTGAACAGTGCAGTCAGATTCTGTCATTTATTCAAATTGGATAAAAAGTTTTTCTATCTAAGGAAACCCAGCAGATTGCATCCAGTCAGTGACTTGCAGCATTCACTCCTCCTGGATGAGCATGTAGAGACAGTGGACAGTCACTGGCGTTGACTTTGCACCAATAACTCATACTGAGCATGTATGTAGCGACAGTGGAGAGGAAAAACTCCCTTTTAACAGGAAGAAACCTCCAGCAGAACCAGGTTCAGTGTGAGCGGCCATCTGCCATGACTCACTGAGGATTTGAACTAAAAGTCTATTCTTTGAGATACGGGGGGACAGTGTAAGGACTTTAGAACTTGGGTGATGTGCTCCACTTTCTTAGTTTTAGTGAGGATGCGGGCAGCAGCTTTCTGGATCAACTACAGCTGTCTGATTGACTTTTTCAGCAGACCTGTGAAGACAAATATTTGAGTTCACTTAAAGAGATGATGTCCTCAAAGTCTAAGACATTGGGAGAAGTTTAGTAAAGCAGAGTTGGCAAGTGTTGTCATGTGAAAACCATAACATGCTGATAGATTCTTACCAAAGAACCCTGAATACTTAACTTATCAACAGGTACATCAAGTATAGGTTTGCACTAGGGTGACCAGATGTCCCGATTTCTGCCGGACTGTGCCGGATTTTTCACTTATGTTCCAGTGTTCCTCAAACAGATACAGTGTCCCGCATTTGACTGGGTCAAATTCTGATGAGTCAAAAACTATTCGACTGGAGCTTTTCTGAAATGTAAAGAAAGCAGAGCTACAGTCATCATTACAGAGCCACATCAGCTGTCAATCAAAAGACACAGCAGCGTCCCACATCATGACCATTCTGCGCGCCATGATGCTAGTAAAATAAAACAGAACAAGAACAGGATTTTCTTTTACAGCTTACATCAGTAGGCTATACAGAATATAATGTAAAGTATGTCACAGAAAAGAAAATGCAGCTACAATAAAGACTGGTTGGATCGGTTTATAACTGGGTGAGGCCAGTGAAAGGTGATCACTGAGAGATTTTTGTAAAGTTTGCCACAAAGTTATTTTTCAACTTCACACAGTGGGGAGCACGATGTGAAGCGACACTGTAAAAGTGAGTAGCACAGAAATGCACAGCTGAAAAAGCGACCTGCTGATTCTATGATCTCATTTGTACTCAAACCCAGAGATGACTGCCAAACAGACAAGGTAGCTAACAGCAGCCGAGATTACCAGTGTTAAACTTTAAAAGCTTGTACATTTTTTTCATTATTGTGCACTAACAGGCAAAGCCGAGATTGATGAATGTAATTTGAGATCTTTGGTAAATTAAAATTTATGACGTCATCATAGTGTTGGTAATGTGTCCTGCAATGTCCCTCATAAGCATCCTTGTGGTCCCGCATTCAGTTTTTTTGATATTTGGTCACCCTAGTTTGCACGCTGATGCAAACATACTTGTTTTTCAGCTTATTTGTGCAGGATGTATGTCAGATTAAATGTGGGAAAAATATTTAGAATTGGTAAATTTGTTTACATCACAACAACCTAACGTTTTACCAGGAGTATATTCACTTTCATATAGTACTGATTTCTATCTGAAATGTCTTCCTGACAATGTACATCATTTTACTTTTGTTTTCTCAAAAGATGCCGATGTTCCTATTCAGTGTGATGGACAGAGATATAGTGAATACAAGACAAATAAATGATGCCGCTTCTGCCTTCTACCTTCAAACCCATCCACTTTAATTAACTCATCAGTCACTGGTCCAACAAGCAATCCAATTTGCAGCACCTGAAAGTGAGTTGTGTGGCTGTGTCTTGCATTCTGACAGTCTTTAATGGTTGCGACAAAGCAAACATCATGAGTGATCTTAACCTTTAATATATTTTTCATCCTGGATGTAAACAGAAGCTCCTGTGTAGACTGACAAGCTCATTAAGAGATCATATCAATCTCAGATTTGACTTTGACTTTGTCAGTGTGCTGCAGCACGGCAGTGAGAGAAGAGATGTTTGTCTCTTGGAAAGACTCCTAAGTGTTTGTGCCCATGTGTTAGGCAGGAAAATGTAGGTAAAGCTCAGACATGGCAGCTGTGAACCCTGAGGGATTTTGAACCAGTGACCCCTCTCCTGGACCATTTCCCTAACCACTGCACCATGCTGCAGCAGGTTTCCAACAGAGCATCACGGCAACTCTATATGTCACGATTAGATACACAGGAGAATGAGGCTGTCCTGAGGCACATCAATCAAACACGGCAGTGTGGAAGCAGGGAGGGAAGGAAGTGTACTGAGGTTTGAATGGATCCAATAAAGTTCCCTTAACAGAGTCACAGCAGGATGTTGTGATGTTAATTTCCTTGATAAATTAAACATATTTTGACATAAAAAGGTTTGTAAATGTTGAACAATGTCATGCACAACAGCAGTGGCCTATAAAGATGAGCAATAGAGTATAATTGATTTTATTGTTTGCAGTCAGTCTTGTAAACTGAGTTCAAATCATGAGTGCACATCAGATTCATTCATGTGCATGTGGGCAAAATTCACAATGTCAAGCAGGTCTACAAAACTATGGTTGGAGATGTCTTTGCTGAGAGCTCCAAGTGTGTTTACATCTGATGCACAAAAACAGATTCACATCCAATAAGTATACAGTGGAATCCTTCAGGGGTTAGTTTTCGAGATTTCCTAATTTTCTGTATGTCTGTCGCATGTACATTTTTCCGATCATCAAACAAATTTAAATATTAGACAAAGATAACAGATTAACTGTGATGTTTCACATCTTTAGAAAGTTGAGTTAAATTCATCTAGCCACACCCAGGCCCGATTACTGCCACACCTGTCCATCTGTTTGATGGACATGTCCATCTGTTTGAGACCTCAAACTGCAGTGCACTTGGGTTTTGCAGCAGTACAGTGAAAACTTGCCAACAAGTCCAGCTCTGAATGACCTACAAAAACTAAATGAAGACTTTGGAATGGCAGTGTCAAAGTTATGACCTGAATCTGATTGAGATGCTGTGGCATGACCTTAAATTATGGCACAGCGCTGTAAAAGACTCATTGCCAGTTATTGCAAATGCTCGATTGCAGTTGTTCCTGCTAAGAGTGGCCCAACCAGTTAGTAGGTTAAGGGGGCAATCACTTTTTTCCACAAAGGGCCATATAGGTTTGGGTATGTTTCCGCTTTTATGATAAACATATTTATTTAAAAACTGCATTTTGTTTACTTGTTATCTGTGTCTAATATTTTAATTTGGTTCAACTGAAACATTTAAATGTGACAAACATACTAAACAATAAGAAATCACAAGGGGGTGAAACATCTTTCTCACCACTATATATACAAATATTTAGACCTCCAAGTGAAGAAGAACTCAGACCTCATGCTGTGTTGCTGCACCGTTAACATTAGTGCTCACTCATGTTGACCTCTGGGTTTGCATAATATACTTAAAAAAAAATTGACAATTAAGTTACATTGCGGTAAGATTGTTAACTTATGTTACTGTCCTTTTCACAGCAGAACTAAATGATAATAGAGTAATTATCTATAGTCTAGCCCTTTGGTTCTCCAGTTGTAGTACAAGTACCATTGGTGTTACTTGATGCTGGTAAAAACAAACTATTCTGGCTTTTACCAAAAAGACAGTGCCGTCTGTGTTTGCTCTAAAACAGGCCTCAAATATTCCATGCCAGGGTTATCAAGTAATTATTGCATGTCTGTTGGTCCGGGACGAAAACCCAGACACCCCCCTCTGCTTGAATGAGCTGCACTACAGCTCATTCAAGGGGAACCCAAGGTGTTCCCCAGCAAGAAGAGATATGTGGTCTGTTCACAGAGTTCTAGCTCTGCTCTGAGGTCTTCTTTTAATAAAATTTACTCAGAAACCTTCTAATGGAGGCACACAGAGGGCGTCCTCATCAGAAGCCCAAATGACCTCCACTGACTACTTTCCTTGCCGGCCTCCCTGGACGAGTGAGTTCTTTAACTTATACCTAAAGCAGAGGTTGGCCACCCTAGGAAGCAAATTTCAGCTACTTGCTTCTGGGATCTCGTTATTTCTGTCCCTATCCGTATCTCATGACCATAAGTGAGGATCAGAACTTAAACCGACCGACAACCCAAACTTTGTCTTTTTTGCTTGAGGCGGAAACTAACCCCTGACCCAGAGAGAGGAATCACCCCTTATCCTTTTTGAAAACCCTGGCCTTAGACAAGCTTGGTGGAGTCCAACCCACTGGGAACAATCTGGAGTTTGTGCTGAGAATTGAAAAAGAGCTCTTGTTTTGGGTAACTACAAACCTCCCAAAACATAGAATAGTATTAACTAAACACAACACGAATGCTTTTCGGTTTAGAATGAGAATGCTTAATCTTTGTGTCAGAAATTCCCAGTTTGATTCCTTTTTTCGGTTTATGCTCTCTCAACTATATTCTGATTCAATAGGCATATTTAAAGTGTTAATATTTAGATTTGGAATATAGTCACTAGAATGCTTTTTCATTGAATGGTGGAGCCTTCTTTGCAACAGAAACAGTGCTTCACACAGCATCAACTGAATAATGCAATGCTAAGTTTTCTACAGTATTTTATTTGATTTATAAGGAGTGAGAGAGATGCAGCACTTTTATAAGACATAGAAGACCTGGTTAAGATTCAAATTTAAATTATACAACTGTAGCAATAATGATGATGGCAGTATTCAACTGGTGAGAAATGTTTAGCGCCCTGCCACCACAAAAACTCCACATTTCAGGGTCCACCCAACAAGTATTGCTTTCCTTGCAGGGCTATTTGCTGGAGCAGATTCCACCATGTTCCTGAAGTGCAAATACAGCCAGAAAAATAGTCCCAGAAAACCACACTGGTTTCAGGAAAAGGTTGCTGCTGTAGAAGCTGACTTATAGATTAGAATATTAAGGGCCTGTCAACTTGACATCTGGAAATCTCCATATCAATGCTACTTTACCATATGCATGTATGCCTGTAATTTTTATGTAATTGTGATGGTTTTTTTCCCTGCAGTGATATGTCTTTAAGACTTTAATAAAACTGCATTCGACTGATTGTTGTTAGACTTTGAATGCATTCCCACTAAAATCTTTTGAGATGACAATTGAAGACTCTTTTGCTGGTTGCATGTAAGGCTGTGGTTCTTCACATTCACTACATTAAAATCCTTTGTTGTTGAGCTGAATGTAAAAAGTCCCAATCATGAAAATATTCTTTCAGGCTCATTTAATCTGAGCTAAATGGTTATTTTTCCTTTTTGTGATTCTCTGCAATTCCAGTAGATTTTAAAGAGATCATTGTTTGAAAATTGTTGAAGAAAAATCTTGGTAGCAAAAAAGAAATTGTGCCATCTATAAAAAACAAAGCCTTTCAGTTACCAGAATATTTAGCATGCAGAGCAAAAGCCCTATCTGGCAGCACTAGTCTTCATCACCCTCTGCCTCTAATCTCTTGCCTTAGGCTTTTCCTCAAGAAGCACACCCTCAACGCAAACTGGTTGTCTGTTGCAGGCGCCTTTCCAAAGCAATCTACACAGGCGGTTTCATTTTAAGATACTGAGCAAATGTTAAATGGCCCAGGGCACCGAGTAAAGTGTTCTCAGCATACGTACAGCTAATAAAACAGATGTCTAAATCAACCCCAATCTGACACAGAGGAGAAACTTTCGGGGTATTACGAACCTAAAACATTATTGAACCAAAGCCAGTTATTTAAATACAGCAATCTTAAATCTAATCTGATTCAGTGTTTGTACTAAGAACATTGACATAAAATTCTTAATGCGTTCACAGAGGCAGTTTAATCCATTTAATGACAAACTGTACATTCTAATTAATGTATAAATACAGTATGAGTCAACCTTTGGAAGTGATGGAAGTGTCCATCTGTTGTTATCAAATATCGAGATTCATTGACCCCCGTTGAGTCACTCAAGAGGATAAAAGTTGATTGCTAACATAAGTTCTGTGAGATGTCAACAGCGAAGTATCTTGATACAATCCATGTGTGGTTTGTATCTCATCCAAGGGAGTGGGCTTCCTCCCAATTCTACGCTGGAAAGGATAATGTCTAAAATCTGCCTAAACAACATATTTCAATAGTAACTTCTACCAACAATCCAGGAACAATTTGTTGACGAACTGTGTCTTCTCCAGCCTAACGGAGCACTGTATAACGAGGCAAAAATGATGATAAAGTGGGTGAAGAAATTAAATTATGTACCTGGGTTTAGGAAACTTGTGACATCGCAACCCCAAGGAGAAGCTGCGATCAATTTTCATAAAGCAGGTTTGTAACAAAAGTCAGCAAATTGTAATCAGCACTAAGACAGGTATTAGGTCACCACCAGTCAGCTTTTAGTCCATAAGGTTGAGCATTTCAGAGAGAATCACAGAAGTTGTGAAAAACATGGAAAATACTGGAAATACTGATTTACTACAAGAAACCCATAAAATATGAAAATGTAAATGCTGGGAAAAGAAGAAAAATAAATAATCAGATGTAGTATAATTTTTCTGCAGTAAATGACAGCAACATAAAAGTCATTATCCTGGGAATGTTAAAGGTATTATTTTCCCCTTCCCATCTCCACCCTGTCTGCCTTTCGGTATGCTGCCCTCTCCGGCAGGGAGAATGACAAATAGTAATAGTGATTGGGCAGAGTTCGCACCAATCGAGCATGACTGTGTGCAGTTAATTGAACTCATGAGCAAATATGTCTTGTCCCATCGACTGTCCGGCAGCAAGAGCAGCTGCATCTATCTTCAACACTGCAGATGCTGTAAATCTCCATGAATGGCTCAGGATTTCGCCTTTAATGGGTCGCCAAGATAGCAGTGCCACCGCCGCTTTGGTTGCCTGAGATTTCTGTCCACAGTAACCAGCACGACCTTTGAGAGCGGAGATTGTATAGTGGAATAAATGAGGTCTAACTACTTTTGAAGGTGATTATAGACACAATCAAGTCTGGTAAAATGGTTTATTTTCTGTTGACTTATCTGTTTGCCATTCTGTGCACAGCTCTTTTTCAGCCTGAAATCCCTCCTCAGACACTGAGGAATTTCCAGCCCTGACTGACATGCTTGCTCATCTGTAGGAAGACAAAAGCTGTATTAATTTCAGTCCCAGACTTCCTCTCCCCATTATTCTGAAAAGTGTCTTTGCAACAAGGACGTGTCTGTCTGTATTCAAATCTACATGCAGTGTCCAATAAACCGTGGCAAGTTCTATTCAAACAGAGAGACGTACTGCTTTGCATGATCTGATAACCTGCAGAAAGAGTGATGTGCATCTCTCAAAGCTGATCTTCATGATACGGTTATGCAAAAGTTGTAATTGTTAAGTGTTAGCATTGAATTGGTTTCAGCTGATGATGCATGTGAAAAGGGAACCGATGCAGACAGTACATTCCCACACAACATTAACAAAATAAGGTTAAAAATAAATATATATATTCTTTCAGGACATAATAAAGCTGTTCTGGTCTAGACCAAGTTCTAAAACTATTTAAATCTCACCTCAGGTGTCCAAAATGATAAAGGTGTGTCTGGAATAACTAAGTACACCCTTACTGCTTCTGTAGGATTTAAGAGGAGAGGTAACAGGCAGGTTCTGCTTATTAAATACAGTTTAACTGTTCGTGTGAGATTATAAAGTCAGATCCAGATTTTTTTTAAGTCAATCGGTTTTCAATAAGAAACATTATTCAAAAGAGCAACACATTTAGGACAGCTGCCAATCTTTTCAGCAGTGAACATCACAGCAGATTCACTGCAAGATCAGGCTGTGAAAGGTTTAGAGAAATAACAAAGAACTATGAGGTCCATCTCAAACTCCATAGGCCTCCGTTAGCATTTTAAATATTAATTTTAGCAAAGGAATTAGAAATAGACCTGAGCAAGTATGGCTTGTTTGGAAGGCGTCTTCGCTCTAAGTAGAATCTGGTTTGCAAGGTTTGCTTCTGAATGAACCACAACATTTCTTGAACAATGACCTTTGGACTTAGATGAGACCAATTTAGAGAAGTTTGACCATAATTCACAACACACTGTTAAAGAAAACCAAACACAGCATTTTAGCCCAAACGCATCAAGCAAGGTGGTGGAGGGTTTTTTTTTATTTAGACTGTTGCACGTTGCCAGTTTTCAGTAATTGTGTCAACCATGAACTTCTCTGGATACCAAAGCATTCTAGAGGTAACTGTGAGGCTACTGACCTAGCAGCTACCTCAGTGAGCTAAAGCAACATTTTATAGAAAACTAGGCTAAAATTCTTCCAACAATGTGAACAGCTGAATGCCAGACAGTAAAGAACAACTGATGGCTATTACTGCTAAAGGTGGTTTTACAAGTCGGTGAATCATGGGGTGTACTTTTTCATGCACTGTGGTGTAGAACAATTGAGCTCAGATTTACCTAAATTGCAGTGGATAAAGTAGTCAGTTTTTTTATTCAGTGTTTTATTACAATACACAAAATATATATATATATATTTCTGTTTAACAATAAAATAAACAATCTAGCAAGACAGCAGCATAGAAATGTACAGTTCTACTAACCATCTGAGGCGAATAGGTGTTAATATCTGGTGCATCACATTACAAGAAGCACAGCTAAATTTTTATTTGAAAGACCATTGGCTTATTTTTTATATTTGTTACCTTTTTCTTCTATTAATTAGGCTTGCCAGGCACAACCGATGTTTAAACGTAACGTACTGAGGACAAAGTTACCCCAGAAAAAAACAATCAAAAACAACGTGCTCAGCACACAGAGAAATGGTTGAGAAAAAGGTTTCAGCATCATTGATTACATAATACTAAAGAAGAAAGTGTAGTATTCTGCTTTTTTCTCACATAAAACACCGCTGTGTTTGCTGTAAAAGCACATTAAGGCCTTACTAAAAAGGAAATGATGTAAAAATAAAAAACACGACACAATGTGAAAATACTGCAGGAAAATCCCTAAATATAAATGCCGCATGAGTGGGAAAATGTAATTAAAGCGTTCAGGTCAATTCTGGTTAATTTCTTTGAATCACTTCATAAAATTTGATCTTTGTAGGTTACATTTTTCAGCATTATGTTGCTGGTGTTACAGTTAGATTTACACAAGATGGTAAAGTTTGAGTTTTATTTTGTATCCAGGATTTTACCTCATGTTTTTTAATCAGGTGTTTTGCTTTGTGTCCTATAAATAAAACAACCACTTTTGTCCAGTTTTGCCTTCATGAGTTGTGCAGTAATCTAATAATTAAAGGTAAAAAACAAAACCAATCATTGTACTATTTATTTAAACAACATTTATTTTACCATGAACAATCCCATCGAGATTCTGATTCTCTATTGCAAAATAGCTTCAAGTTAATATTTGACAACAGCAATTGCTCATGTTTAGTCTTAATGTTCTCAGTAGAATGAAGCTGGTCCTGCTTTATTAAATATTTCAAAAAGCTCTAGAATCAGAAGCTTCCACAGGGTGCTTTAAGGTTCTCCTTTAGTTGGAAAGATGTTGCTCCTGCAGAACAAGCCTTGCCAGGGTCAGGGTTTTTTTAACTTTTCTACTTAAGGTTGTCAGTCATGTGTAGCAACCTCTTCTCTTTAGATTGTGATAGCTGGCTCTGATTCTGTTCTAGTCCCTTTTGGCATTTAGACAAACACAACTTGCTGAGAGACAAGTAAACGGGAGAATGGCACATCCTTTGTCTTCCTGATTCTTAGGCTTGGCAACAGAAGATCAGTTTGGACATGAACCTTTCAACTTAATTAAGCAGACAGGATCCAGAAATATGTCATATTTACACACACAAAGATGCCCTGTAGTTTTATAGCTTTAATTTGAATGCAAATATTTTCTGTGTTTCTGGATTTCATATCTCTGCAGATACATGGTTTGATACGTTGTCGTTTTACTTTAGCACAGAGTAACAAAAGGTTGAGAAATCTGATTAATATTTGAAATAGGAAAATTAATCTTCAAAAATATTAAAACAACTCAGTGAATTTGAGTATTTTCAATTTAAAAAATAATGTATTAAATTAGTGTTGTCTCAGTAGTAGAAAACAAAAAGTGATTTAAAAATATTAGTGAAATGTTTTCTTTTTTGCTTTCTTTCTGTAGACACTTTCTGTTAATGGAAACCAAAAAAACTGGTGATTTAAGTCAAGGTTTCACTGATTTTCTGTTCTGTTCTGCTAGTTTGGAATGTTTTTGGCTCCCCTATTAAGATTAATGATTTGGTAACATCCTATATAGACTGATGTTTGCTCCATCATGCATCAGGTAGAACTGTTTCCCAACCCTGCTCTGAATTTCATTAATAACAGACCTCTGCAGAACGTGATGACCAGCCTAGAAAGTAACTGCACCCTTGGAACTGGTTGTTATAGAGCAGATAAAACCTCCAAAACATGCAAGAATTCTGGTTGAAGACCACTCTTATTGTGGATGTGAAAATTCTTTTACCTCAAAAGCTCGTGTTGAAGTTCTGCACGTCATCACTCAAAATTGGCATGTTGGAGCAGGGAAACATCTCAAACTTGCAGAAGGGTGTGTTTGAAGACCAGGTTTGGGAAACACCAAACTCGGACAGAAAGGTAGAGGGGATTTCACCTTTGTTGTTGTTTCTACTGTATTTGAAAACTGTGCCTCCCAAAGGTATTAATACCTCTGGAACCTTTAGAATATTATTTGGATTGTATGTGAAAGACTGACACAAAGTAGAGTAAAATTATGAAGCAGAAGTATATATAGCTGAAAGTCTTTAGGGTATGTCTCTAAGAGCTCTGCACAAATTCTTCTTTAATAGCATCTGTGCAAATTAGTTTTGCAAGCCACAGATTCTCTATTGGATTTTGGACTCTGATTTGGGGCATTTTAACACAAAAATTTGCTTCAATCCAAACCATTCAGTTGTAGCTTTGAGTGAATGTTTGGGGTCGTTGTCCTGCTGAATGGAGAACATCATCCCAAGTCTCCAGTCTTTTCATTGGCCTGCATTTAGCTCCATCTATTTCCCCGTCAAATCCGACCAGCTGCCCTGTCACTGCCAAAGAAAAACACTCCCCACAGCATGATGCTGCCACCT
Source organism: Crenichthys baileyi (assembly GCA_036173005.1). Taxonomy (NCBI): domain Eukaryota; kingdom Metazoa; phylum Chordata; class Actinopteri; order Cyprinodontiformes; family Goodeidae; genus Crenichthys; species Crenichthys baileyi. The sequence continues at coordinate 90,695 of JAHHUM010002694.1, forward strand.
CCTTGTTTCTCTCTGGGAAATTGGGTTCAGGGTAATGTGCAGTGTTAGTTTCTGTCTCACAGTGTTTTGGATGTAGGCAAAAGGTTACATTTGGGGCTCATCTGAGCAGAGCTCCTTCTTCCATGTGTGTGTTGTGTCCCGTACATGGCTTGAGGCAAACTCCTCCAGACATTTTTATCTATGAAACCCCATTCCTTCCACTTCACAATTGTGCACGACTTTGCACAATTGTCACATAAATTGTCACATAAAATCCAGATTTATCACACAGCTGTTTTTATTAAACTCCTGCAACTCCTGTTCAGCCTTTTCATGAAACAGTTTTGGTAAAATACAGTTTAATGGTGCCAGAGCTGTTTGTTTTTAAGCTTCTTTACGTAGAAAAACACAGTTTGAAATATGTTACTCTATTCTTTTTTTCACATTTAAACTTGTGAGACACTAATATTACAACGTCTAACTCTATCAAACTATCACTGTTATGTTTGTGTATCTATTTGAACAGCAGATGCTTTAGCTGCCCGGCTCTCATACATCATTCTCCTCACAAAGTCCAAAGCAACCCCATGAACACAAAGATAACAAAACTCTCTTGATCCCACAGGCAATTCATCCCCCACTGACCCACTTGTTTTCACAATCTGACAAGTGTGATTTAAGAACTGCAGTCTCTGTGCAGTGTAGCAGCCATGTCTGGCTTCACTTAGGTGCTTCAGGGGGCTTAGAGTTAGCCACATCACCCCTTCTACACATACTACTCCCCTGTCATCAAAATAAGATAAATCCAGGAATTTAAGTCTAATGCCCAGAGGTTTTGGTTTACTTTGAATAACTTTCCCCTTTTCTTTTTTGATAAATTGTTCTTTTTTGGGGTATCAAGATTATACAAAGAAGAAGCTGCTGAGCACAACCAATGCATAATACATGACTGAGAATCTGATAACAAGAGCACATCGTTACCTGATGTTAAAAACAAACCCTTTCCTTAATTCAAATCCAGCTGTATATTTCCCTGTTAACGTCACATGTTATTGAGGCTCTATTTTCTTGCACAGCTTTTAGTTTCCAAAAAGAGTCCAATGAGGCTGTTTCTATGGGCTAATACAAAAGAGTATTCATCATCAGAGTAATTTACTCTGGCTAATTTTAAAAAAATGTGAAGTGAATCATTCACTGACATGTTAAAGTAGCTTTCCGCAGCCATAGAGGTCCTGGCACAGCAGTGGGCCGTGGGAGGCATCCAACTAATGTGTTTTTCTAACAAAATAAAAAATTAAAAAAATCTCTTTTTGATTCATCACCGGGTGTGTCAGTTTTTAAGTAGGCACTAATGCTTCTCCATCACACTCACAAAAAAAAAAGACACCAAAGTGATTTGAAAATGAGCCATAACTGTGAGATTTCTGGCCTACGTTGGTAAACACATACTAGTGAGGATGGCTGTGGCTAACATTGAGCTGATGCTGGCAACATGCTTTTCTGCCTAGAGGTAAGCTAATTAGTATATGGCTGTGGTTTAATTTAACCTGAATTTAGCAACTTGGAAAGCTAAAACAAATCCTAAAGATTAACAGATAAAATAAGTGTATCTGGAGGCTGTTAGTTCTCAACGCAGCCATTCAGGTTACATCTCTGGACCTGAAGATTGTTGATGCATATGTCCCCACTTTTCCATGCAAATGTTGTTTGGCCACAATGTTTGGAGGAGTCAAGGTGAGCACTATACAAACTGCCAAGCATGGTGGTGGCACCATTATGCTGTGGGACTGTTTTCTTTTACTGTTACTGGTGCGTTGCAAAGAATGAATGCAATGATGGAGGAAGACTATCTCTAAATTTCTCAACTTCACCTCAAATCAATAGCTAGATGGTTGAAACTCGAACACAGTTGGGACAATGATCCAAAGCACAAAATTAGTTTTGGTATAGGTTTAGAAGGCTACCATTAAGCAAACCAACTAGTTTAAATGAGCTCCACAAAGACTGGTCAAGACTGGGACTGCTTGTTCATGGCTATAAAAAGTGTGTGGTCAAAGTTCAACTTGAAGTTGTATATTGAGCTTCTGGAAATAATGACTCAAACTATTAAATGCCAACATTCAATATGGTGTTCATGCTTGTCACACTAATGTAATAAAGATAACCACAATAGAACAGAATAGAATATAAATATCCTTTATTGTCCCAGAGTGGGGTAATTCAGGTGTGTCAGCAGCAAAGTTAAAAGCAAGTGGAAGCATGCATACAATACCCAAAAGTTAGGCTGGTAAAAACAACAGAAGTTTATTAAGTCTGCTTCCTTCCTAGAAACTGGAGACCTTTTTGGAGGTTTTCCTTTTTAACAGGACTGTCACATTTCTTGTTGGAATATTTTAACCACTCTATCCTCTGTGAAAAGATTTAAGGGAGAGACAGTCGTAACTCTAAGTGTAGCATAAAGAAGTTAGATTTTTGCAAGCAAAACAAATTAAAGTTTAATGTTCACATTTTGTTTTATTCTTTCTTTATTTGTGCTGCTGTTGCATCTTCTCCTGCTTCGTTTTTTGGATCCAGTCACCTCAATGTCATTCCAAACTTCCCACATTTAGTTCAGCTGCAGTGGAAATGCATTCATTACAAATGTCGTGGTGAAATTCATTATGGCACGTTCCTGCGTATGTTGTCAGCACAGCTAGAAGCATTTGCTCCACATTTGCCACTCCATGTCATGGGATTGTTATCAGACTTTCAACTCCAAGTTCGCCAGAACAGAGAACAAATCTGCATATTATAGATCAAGGGCAGACTACAGAGAGAGCAGTCAGTCACTCACGATAATGATCACTTCCCCTTTTTTTCTTCATGACAGAGGGAAACAAACATGATACCCATCAGTGCTTTATGTTTTAGTTCCCTGCTCTCTTGTTTTTCTTCTCTGATCAGTTTCTGGTGATTAATGTGAAGGTGAGCAGTCAGTTTCCAGAACCTACAGATATCGCCACTGTGATTTGCATAGATATGCAAATGCACCTGGTGACAATTGAGCCATAGAGACAGGTGATATCAGGTGTATGTCTGTGTGAGCTCGCACCACGTGTGAAGCCTGCTAACGGTAACTAGGTCATAGTTTTTGCTGCCTGGATTCCTCCTCTGATGGATGAGTACTGTATTCACAGCTTATGCTGCCTGTCTCAGGTTATTTATGATGGTGCATGAAGTCTATGGATGTCAGGGCTTGTATTGACCTTTCTCACAAACTAATATACTCTAAACTTGTTTTTCTCCCGTGTGTTAATTTTACTTTCTCAGAGCTGCAGGTTTAAGTTTTTATCTTATAATGCAATAAATCTCTCAGGGGTGTTCAGAAAACAAACCTAATCCTCAGCTCTGCAGTGTGTTGTGGTTACTTTACAAACAGGTGGTTTACTCATGCGTGACTTCACTGTCAAAAGACTCTATCTTAACCAAGTCTTGCTCTTCCTATTCTTCCAGCATCCTCACCAGGCCCAAACATCACCCTGGAGGGACAGTACCACTGTTACCAGGGGCCGCCGATCCCCCTGGACAAACTTTGCGACTTCAGCACAGACTGTCCGCTCGGAGACGACGAAGGCACTCTTTGCCGTAAGTAGAGAGTGACAAATTACCACTGTGATGTGCATGAACCACCACAGGGGCATGCAGAGATCTTCAAAGGGGCAGAACAGATTTGTAGAGGACTGTACATTAATATAATTTTTACTGTAATCTGTTTTATTAAACCACCTACAATTAAACACAATGTAAACATATGATCATAGAATAAACAATACAAGGTTCACAGCATTATTCCAACTAATCACAGTGATCTTTAGCTTTTCTTCTGCTTGTTGCTCAGTGTTTCCCTCTTTTACTGCTTTTGTATCTGTTCTATTGTATACTTTATCCACTGACAACTTCTGCACCTTCACAAAACAGGAGATAAGCCTAAATAACAAAAATATTAGAAATTATTAGATACTTTATTTTTACTATGGTTGTGACTTACAACTGGTAAAGTCTCTGTATAATTTGTTTTATTAAACCTTATCAGTCATTCTTTATTCCACCCGGCAGGTACGATTTTTTTACATCGGTTATTTTTTGAGGCATTTTTAAACTACAGCTTGCAAAATTTTTTGCCATCTATAGTTTTTTCAGAGCTACAGTGCTGTGAAAAAATGTTTTTCCTTTTTATTTTGGTAACCTAAATGTTTCACATCATGAAAGATTTTAAGATCAGACAAATACGACCAAAGTGAATACAGAAAGACGTTTTCAACTTATGTTATTTATAAATGAAAACAGATGTGTCCAGTCCAACACGGCCCTTTGTAAAAAGGTATTTTCCCCCCTTAACCTAATAACTGGTGGCAACTGACACCCAGTGTTTGCAGCAACTGGTGATGAGTCTTTTACTTCGCTCTGGAGGAATTTTGAACAACACCTCTTAGCAGAATTGCTTTAAATTACCTTTATTGGAGGGATTTCAATCAATGAATGGCTGGTTTGTGGTCATGCCACTGCATCTTTGACTTTGATTAGGCCACTCCAAAACTTTTATTTTTTAAGTCCTTCAGAAGCAGAGTTACATGTGTGCTTTGGATCATTGTCCTGCTATGTAAAACAAGTGTGCTTGGGCTTAAGGCTCATGAACTGACGGTCGAACACGCTCCTTTAGGATTTTCCGGTGGAGAGCAGAAGTCATGTTTCCATCGATTACACCAAGTTTTCCAGGTTCTAAAGCAACAAGCAGCCCAAGATTATCACCACAATGTTTGACTGTAGTTGTGTTCCTATTCTAGAATGCCATGCTAGTTTTACACCAGATGTAATGGGATGCACATCTTCCGAACGATTCCACTTTTGTTTAGTCAGTCCACAGAATATTCTCCCAAAGGTTATTGAGATCATCCAGATGTTTTTTTGGCAAATGTGTGGTGTAGGTGTCAGTAGGGTTTTATTTTTCCTTGCATCTCTCTGATGGATGGTGTTTTTGCCCAGTTTTTTATCGTTGAATCTTAAACAATGATCATAACTGAGGCAAGTGAGACCTGCAGTACTTTAGATGTTATTCTGGGTTCCTCTGTGGCCTCCTGGGTGAGTCGTTGAGACTTCAGTAAAGGTTTTCCCAACAGATTGTTCAAACCAAAAATGGTTTTAAACATTTCTCCTACATTATTCTGGCTGCTCTTTTAAGGATATTGATGAAACTTGTATGGCTGGTTGACTTTTTGATCTTTAATGTTGCATAATATCTTTAAAATGATTATATATCAGAGCAGAGACACAAAGAGAATAAAGAAGCGCTGATCCAGGAATACTTTCTATGGGAAGGAAAAATAATGTTAATGGATGTAGCTCCTTTAGTCGTTTCACCTAGAAAGAAAGAACAGATAAACTCTGAGCCAGTTTTCAAGGTTAGAGTCTGAAAGAGAGCACATACAGTTAGTTACAGTAAAGCTCAGTCAATCTCCATGTCTAGGAGAGAGAAAGGGTTAAACACTGAAAGACAGGGCCATGTGGATCATCGGTAGAGGGTGAGCGTTAAGTTTTTGCCAGCAGAAGCTCGGACGATTCCCCTCTCCAGAAAGGTGTCACAAGTAGACACAGAGCCAGGCCAGGTGTAGCTTCTAGGAAGAGAAAAGAGAGAACAAAGATAAAAGCTGAAATAACAGCAAATAATGCAAAATTGTAGAGCAGTGTGAGAATGTAGCGAAGAGGGTGAAAGTGGTCATTATGTCCTCCAGCAGCCTAAGCCTATAGCAGCATAAGTACACAGATAGTTTCAGTTCATATTATTTAGTTAAATGGCGCTTATTTACAACAATGTCAAACCACAAGGATTGGGATACCTCTCTCTGTCAGACTGATTATAACCATTGGGAAAGAGAAGGGGTCATACAGGTAGCAGAAATGGAGGGTGTGTTTGCACCTCAACCATAACTGAGCCGGTTTAGGCTAAACCTGACTCCCCCTTACTTCATTCAACAGGGAGGGAGGAAGGCTCCCTCCCTGATAAACTAAGCCACTCTATCACTCTTTATCAAAAAGGAAAGTTTTAAGCCTAGCCTTAAAAGTAGACAGGGTGTCCGCCTCATGGACCAAAACCGGGAGCTGGTTCCACAGGAGAGGAGCCTGATAACTAAAGGATCTACCTCCCATTCTACTTCTAGAGACTCTAGGAACCACCAGTAAACCTGCAGTCTGAGAACGAAGTGCCCTGTTAGGAATATATGGAACAATCAGATCTCTGATGTATGATGGAGCTAGATCATTAAGGGCTTTATATGTGAGGAGGAGAATTTTAAATTCTATTCTGGATTTAACAGGGAGCCAATGAAGGGAAGCTAACATAGGAGAAATATGATCTCTCTTTTTAATTTTCATCAGAACTCTTGCTGCAGCATTTTGAATCAGCTGAAGGCTTTAAACTGCATTTTGTGGACATCCTGATAGTAAAGAATTACAATAGTCCAGCCTTGAAGTAACAAATGCATGGACTAGTTTTTCAGCATCACTCCTGGATAGGATATTTCTAATTTTGGCAATGTTCCGGAGGTGAAAGAAGGAAATCCTAGAAACCTGTTTAATATGGGATTTAAATGACATGTCCTGGTCAAAAGTAACACCAAGGTTTTTTACTTTATTACCGGAGGTCAATTTAATGCCATCCAGGTTAAGTGATTTACTAAGCAGTTTCTTTTTTAAAGACTCCAGTCCAAAGACGACAACTTCTGTCTTGTCTGAATTTAGAAGCAAAACATTTAAAGTCATCCAAGTTTTTATATCTTCAAGACGTGCTTGTAGTCTATCTAACTGGTTGGGTTCATCAGGATTTATGGATAAGTAAAGCTGAGTATCATCAGCGTAACAGTGAAAATTTATCCTATGTGCCTGATAATTTGACCTATTGGAAGCATATATATAGTAAAGAGAATTGGCCCAAGTACTGAACCCTGTGGTACTCCACAATTAACCCTGGAGTTTGAAGATGATTTATCATTTACATGAACAAACTGGAATCTGTCAGACAGATAAGATTTAAACCAGCCAAGCGCTGTTCCCCTGATCCCTACAGCATATTCCAGCCTTTCTAAGAGAATATTATGGTCGACTGTATCAAATGCAGCACTGAGATCTAAGAAGACAAGTACAGACACAAGTCCATTATCTGAGGCCATAAGAATATCATTAGTGACTTTCAGCAGAGCTGTTTCAATGCTATGATGAGCTCTGAAGCCTGACTGAAACTCTTCAAACAGGTCATTGCTGTGTAAATGCTCACACATTTGATTAGCAACTATTTTCTCAAGAATTCTAGATAAGAATGGAAGATCGGATATAGGTCTGTAATTTTTCAAGTCATCTCGATCAAGCAAAGGTTTCTTAAGAAAAGGTTTAATTACAGCCTGTGGTACATATCCATTTACTAAAGATAGATTAATCATATCTAAAATGGGGCTGGTAATCAGAGGGAACACTTCCTTAAATAATTTGGTTGGGATTGGGTCTAACATGCAAGTTGAAGGTTTAGATGAAGCTAGTATTTCTGATAACTCAGGAAGCTCCACAGGATCAAAACAGTCCAAACACAAATCAGGTTCTGCAGTTATTTCCAATGTTGTCTCACTTGCTGAGGATGAAGTAATCATCTTCGGGAGTATGTCAAAGATTTTATTTTTAATAGAATCAATTTTATTTAAGAAGAATCTCATAAAGTCATGACTGCTAAGAGCTAAGGGAATGGTTAGCTCAACAGAGCTATGACTCTGTGTAAGTTTAGCAACTGTACAAAAGAGAAACCTAGGGTTATTCTTGTTCTCTTCTATTAATGATGAGAAATAAGCTGTTCTGGCTTCGTGAAGTGTCTTTTTATACAACAGTAGGCTATTTTTCCAGATTAAGTAGGAATCCTCTAGGTGTGTAGAGCGCCATTTTCTCTCCAATTTTCTAACATTGTGCTTTAAAGTATGCAGATCTAAATTAAACCAAGGAGCCTGCCTCCTATGAATGATTACCTTCTTTTTCAAGGGGGCTGCATTGTCTAATGCATCACGCAATGATGAAGAAACACTATGAACAAAAGAATCAATTTGTGAAGGGGCAGAAACAGAATTATTGCCCTCCACTGTGCTTTTCAGAGATGAGGAAATTAAAAGTGGAACAGATTCTTTAAAGGTTGTTACAGCATTGTCTGATAATGATCTACTATAATGAAATATTCTTTCAGGTGTGGAGTACTCGGTTAAATTAAACTCAAAGGTTATTAAGAAATGGTCAGACAGGACAGGGTTATGAGAAAATATTGTTATGTCGTTACACTCAATGCCATATGTCAGCACAAGGTCCAGAGAATGAAGACAAAGGTGGGTAGGTTTGTTAATGTTTTGAGAAAAGCCAATTGAGTCTAAGATAGCATTAAACGCTATATTTAGGCTATCACTTTCAGTGTCAATATGAATGTTAAAATCCCCCACTATAATAACTTTATCTGTATTTAACACTAAATCAGATAAAAGGTCTGAAAACTGATCTAAAAATTGAGAGTACGGGCCTGGTGGACGGTAAAAAACAACAATCAGATAATGTTTTGATAATGGTGACTTCCTCATCTACTCTTGAACTTCTTTTTAGCTCAGGGCACGATGTTATTGCTTTTTTAGATCTTGTGGCCGACTTCATGTTGTCAGACCAGTTCTAATTTAGTGATTTAGTGATTCTAAGGGTCAGGCCCTAATCAGGCCAAGGTGTGGATAGTGAAACTGAACTCAACTTTCAAATATAGGATTTAACAAGCAGAGTGGTCACTTTCTACGTAGTGTCATGCTGGCTTGGAAAGCTTTTTTCTCCAAATTAATGAAATTATTATTTTTTTTTATTATTTACTCATGTCTTAAAGATAAAAATGTGTGTTATCTGAACTTTTCAGGGTGACAAAAACAATCAAAAACTGAGGAAATGTGTAAGGGGGCAAATACTTTTTCACAGCACTGCAGCTCTAAAACGTTGATAGATGGCAAAGAATATATTAAGCTGTTTCATTGCATGAGTAAAAAAACACTTTATGTTTACATATAGGCAGTTTTATAATTCAGCAGGTTGCTAAATAAATAAAATAAATGCAAAAATTCACAATTCAGTTTCAGAGCGCAACATGGTGATGTTTGTTGATAAAAGTATGAAAAATCTTAAATCCTGTGAAGTTGAGTTTAAGATGTCTGCTACTACAGTGGGAGGTAATGGTTATACTTACACCATGGAGGAATAAAATTACTCATCGTGAACACAGAGTGGGAGACAGATTTCCAGGAGGATGAATAAAAACTTTGGGATAGTTCACTACACGCCACTGAGTACCAGCTCAGTTTGTAGTAACAAACAAGCTGCAACATCATCCTGATTTTGAAAATGGGGGCAAAGGCATGAAATATTTAGTTGTGGGGTAAAATTACTGGAAAGAAAATAAATATAAAATTTTTATAGGCCTACATCTATCCATCTATTGTTTTATACCAGCTTGGTATGGCAAGCTAGTGCAGAGTTGTTGTTTGTGCTAAAAGGAGGGCTTCCTAAACAAGGTTGGAAATCACTGTTCATGGGGGCAGGTTGACTACAGCTGTGCAGGAGTTAGAGACTTCCTGATGATTTACGTCAAAAAAAGATCAAATTTAAGTGAAGGAGAACTTAAGAAATAAAAAAGGATTTATCTAAAAGATGTATAAAAGTGATGATATAAATGTTTTCTCAAAGGGGAACTTTGATTATCGTTGGCAAAGGTGCTTGAGTACATGTAGCATCTACTCTTTGGCAGATGTGTGCTGCTACTGTTCCTCTGATGTCCATTGGTCCGGTTGCATTGTGTTGAATCACCTTTAGTAAAACGGTCCCACCCAGCACAGCAACAGCTGACCGTGATCGTGTGCCCTCCTGACAGAAACACGGAGAGAAAAGCCCCAAATAAGAGTGCTTAAGATATGCTTGGCTAGCCTTTCTCACCCTTGACATATTCCGCGGTTGTTATTTCTATCTCTTTGCACATTTGTTCTCTGCTTTTCTCAGGGCTTAGGAGCAACGCTAGCCAACTATGCTGACATCTTATTTACAAGTCCCCTAGGCTGGGCGCCTGTTGTGTGTCTGCTTGTGCGTAGCCTGAATCTTTTTATAGCGCCGTCTGCATGTATGCAGCTTTAAATTGTCTCTCAGATTTGTGTGCACACAGCTCAGATGTTTCACCCATACCATTAAACAGAATAACAATAACCATTGTGGAGGATTTTACCCATATTAAAGTGACCAAAATTAACTTGCCTCTGCCCACAATGCAGGTCAGCCTCCCCATGTGCTGCTTATTAAAAGGATGTCTGCTCCTGTGTGTGTGTGTAGGTTTGCTCACAATGGGAGCTGGAAGATAAGAGGGTAACGATAGGGTGAAAATCCCAGCCAGGCCCAGATTCCCTTTCTGCTGCAAGAGGATTTATTAGTGCTAATTGGCTTGAGAGGCAAACCCACAGGTGTAATCTCTTTTTGAATGTAATAAGTGTATGGGTGTATAACATTTTGATTTTAGAAGCCACACTTACACATTTAGGAATAAATTGTACAGGTGTTTTTTATTTTTTATTTTAATGATTTGTGTTTGATGTTTGATTTTTTTGAACACGGTTCCTACTATCTTATCAGGTTATGCGTGAGACTAAACATTTCCAGAGTTCTGTCCTCTAACCCATTTTAAGGTCTAAATACATATGTCCATTTGGTCAGGCTTGGAAGGAAGGAAAGACCTTTAAAACCATATAAGTTGGACCAAACGCTGGCCAAAGTGAACTGACAAAAAAATATATATATCCCTGAAACAATGAAAGAAGATAAGCATTATAAATAGCGATAACATTAATCTAAATATCATTCAGTGAACTTAAATATTTAAAAAAAGCAATGCTACCTCTCTAATGTCTGATCTTTATCTTTATCTGCCTGTTTTTGTGTGTGTGTTGCAGGGCATCTCAGAGCATCTCATTAGTGGACCTGAGTTCTCTTGTTCTAGTCAAGTAATTCAAAATTTCCATTAAATGAAAAGGGCTAACCCATATTGAACTCTAAAGAAAAACAATACAATCCTGAAATATATACCAAACAGGAAAGGTAAGGAGGGAGGCTAAAAGTAATGTATGTTCTTGTTTTTCTCACTTCTCTCAATCAGGAAGCACCTTTTTGTGATGCAAACAACTTATCTAAACCTAAATGCAAGGAACTGTGTCAGTAGCAGAAAAGTGGGATTTCACAGCTAACTTATAAGCAGTTATAAAAAAAAGTTGCAATGATTTCTTATGTTGTATTTTCAGAAAGGAAACAGTTTTTAATAAAATCTTCAATTAAAGAAATTTTGTAATGTAACTAATGGTGGATCCCAAAGGCAACAGATGCAGTTAGAACATGATGGGCCAAGGACTGGTCTTTGAGAACCTTACCAGGGAAGTGGGGCTACAGCCAACGAATGTCCGTTCTTCTGGACAGAGAAACCTGCTGTCTGAAACCTCACCAGAATCACTGAAGAGTAGATGCTTTAATGCCAGCACACTGTTTGAGTCTCAATAAAAGAAGATCATAGTCCACTGCACCAAAGGCAGCACATAGATCTATGGAAGGCCCATCATAGCAGGGTTTCTTTAGTTAAAACCAGGGGTGAAAGTGAGCCGGTACGGTCCGGTACTGCATACCACTAAAAGATTCTGCGCCGGTACGCAGTACCGGGAAGAGGGAAGCTGTCTTCTTTGAAGCCGTCATCCAGAACCAGTTACGGCTGCAAAAATTCACGAGCACACAAAGAAGATCAGGTCCGCTACCAATAGGCAGTCTAAAACATGACTTAATCTGTTTATGAATGTAGCTATTTTCCCCTCATTCCAAATAGTTTCTGAACTGTTCTGCTATGCTGGAGCCTCAATGCTCTTGCTTTGCTCCTCTCCCCTCAGAGCTCGAGGCTGTTGTGAATGGCCAGCCTTTAAAACGAGCACTGCTACGTTTAATGTCTGTCTGCTCGCTGCTAAATACTCCAGTTAAAAGCAAAGGGAGAGTAACTAGTTGTGTTTTATGTTATTTTGCTGAATTACAACAACACAGTACAGCTCGAAAACACCGCTTATGACCAGAGATTTCACATACACTACACGAGAGCGCATGCGCGCTTACCTCCAAAACAGAGCGGTTGCGAAGGAGATCCCTGCGTTCGATTTAATGGACTGGCAGATTTTACACAGGTGGTGCACAAACATAAAAAACGCCTCTTGCATTAGGACAGGATGAACAATAAATCACTTACCATCTACAGACTTTTAAATAAAAACCGCGTAAACAACCGAACTGTCAAATTTTTTTTATTTAAATGAAATCAAAACTTGACCACAATGCAGAGAACAATAACTTCTTTGTTCAAAAGAAAAGACGGAAACTGAAGATGAAAAGTTGTGAATCAGAAAATGGTTTATCATTGTTTTCATACATGGCAGTTCTTTAACAATTGATATATATATATGTATATATATATATATATATATATATATATATATATATATATATATATATATATATATACAGGGGTTGGACAATGAACTGAAACACCTGGTTCTAAACCACAATAATTTATTAGTATGGTGTAGGGCCTCCTTTTGCGGCCAATACAGCGTCAATTCGTCTTGGGAATGACATATACAAGTCCTGCACAGTGGTCAGAAGGATTTTAAGCCATTCTTCTTGCAGGATAGTGGCCAGGTCACTACGTGATACTGGTGGAGGAAAACGTTTCCTGACTCGCTCCTCCAAAACACCCCAAAGTGGCTCAATAATATTTAGATCTGGTGACTGTGCAGGCCATGGGAGATGTTCAACTTCACTTTCATGTTCATCAAACCAATCTTTCACCAGTCTTATGCCTTATACAGAAAGCCTACAGTATATATACCTATGCATGCATATATGCCCTCAGTGCCTCCCAGCCCCCTCTCTAGCGCCGCCCCTAAGTACCAGAAAGAATTTAAGACTACTTTCACCCCTGGTTAAAACTAGGCTGTTGATTTCTTTTAAAAGAGTTTTTTCTGCACCATTTTATTGTTTAAAGCCCAACTGAAAATGCTCAGAAATTATGTCTTCCTTTTAAGACATCTAGAAAAGAATGAGTTTTCTAAAAGTTTTAAACAGGTTTTAGGAGGATAAACAGATTGAACTAAATAGCTGATATCTTAATGTTTGAATGGATAGACCTATGGACTATTAGAGAATAGGATAGGGAATAATCCTGGAAATGCAAACATTTTTTCCTGCTCTATTTTCATTTCCCACACATATTTTAGTAGAAATCTGGATAAAACCTGATAATTTAGCAGAGAACGGTTTGCTGTTGGCTGAGAAATGTCAGGGTTCTGTTACCTGGGTTTGCTTAGATTACTCTGATGTACAAACACCAGCTGTTAACCATCCCTGAAGCTCTTCTTAAGAAAAAAAAAACAGAATCCTCGTTTTATTAAAATTAAGGACCAATGTTGCATGCATGTATTGATCAGACCAACCTTTATACTTTTAGATGTATCTTTTGTTTTGCAATACACAGCCTACACCTGTACATGCGGCCCTGTAATTCATTTCATATTCATCAGTCACCCATGCAGATTACCCCCTGGCACTCATATCACATAGCATCTTGTCTCTGAAACCCTATTCTCTATGATCTATCTACGAGTTATCTGCATCTGATTTGATCTATTTAAATCCTTTATAAGCTCTGCCAAGGCTCATTAATCGGGAAATGCAGAAAGAGGCAAGAGGAACAAGCTCAGCTGGTGTCAATCACAAATATTCCCGACATATAAGGAAGCTTGAGTCCCTGTGGATGATCTCTCACCATCCTACTAACGCATCATTATGCACAAACACATCCTTCACTCTCTGAGTCCCAGCTTCCTCTGCTTGATCTCAGCCCGGCTAAATTCAACAGACACCCCACTGCCTTCGAGCTCCACATATGCCCTATAACAAATTGGAAATTCTGGTTTGCATCAAAGTGTAAGACGTCGTAATTTAGTAATGTCTGAGGGTTTTATACGTATTTATTTTGCATTTATTTAACCAGGATATATCTTTGCAAAGGAATATCTTTCCAGGGGTACCATATGCACCAAAAATATGTAAGAACAGCAGTTATATGCCTGATTTTATTTGTTTTAGCATCCAATTAAAATATAATTTTTCTTAGCAATTTATTTTATTGTAAATGCAAAGTATAAATATAATGTAGTTTATTTTCAAACCAAATTCAGCTCAAAACCTTTTACTGCTTAATTGTTTTTATTTTGTTTAATTGATTTCTATTTTTAGTTGAACGTCATCCTTACATTGACATCTGAGTTAGATTAAATTATTGATCATGGAAAAATATGTTCCGTCTCTCGATGACACCTAAAGCCTGATTTATCAACAGCCGTCCTGGTAGATCAGATCACAAGTCAGATGGTTACTTCAATATTTAAATGGCACTTCCTCACTCCAAACGCAAAACAGGAAATCTAAAGCTCTAATAATTTCTTCTTTAAAGTCCTGAAATTCTTCGGGTAACCAAACATCAGTCTAAAGGTTTCTGTTCAGTTTATATCATGTTTGTAGTGTTTTGCTTCAGCTAAGCAAATATCCCATGGAGCTTTTTAGGTCCCTGTGATTTTCATTCAGATTGTTTGTGCAATACAATCTGAACTACTGCAAAAGTCCCACTCACCAAAGCAGCTGATTTACTGCCGTCACTACTAGGATACATCATTTCATAAATGTCATTAACCTCTAATGGGACATGCAGTTCTTTTGTGCAATTCAACAAAAAAAAAAAAAATCTGTACGTGTGAAAAATATACAGAATTGTGCAAAGCTTTAAACTAACACGTTAAGGAAGTTCTGATTTTAAAACACCATCCAGTTTCCTATTGTAGGAGATTATCAGCATGACACAGTTTGACTCGAAATTGTCCTCATCTATTGTCCACAGCCAGCTTCAGGTGACTCCACAGAGTGTCTCTTAGTTGTGGATACTGGCTACATCATTGCAAGCCTTTCTGATGAAGCCATTATTTTGTTGATTTTTGGCCTGTGCTAAAATCCCTCTTCAGCTTCCAAGTACACCCCAGAAGGTTTTGGCTCAAAATCATTTGGAACCTCTCTTAATTTCATCAAAGTTGACAAAACTCTCAGGTCAATTGTGTCATGCTGCCACCATCATGTTTCACTATGGGTGGAATTTTTTTGGTGGAATGTTTTTTGTGTGTCAAACATACAAATTGTAACAATTTTTAGTCAGCCCTGGATGGCCTCTGTCGAGGAAATGTATTTTGTTTTTCTGCCTTTTACCGTTGTCCTGAGCTATGAAGAATACAGCAGATTATTGTCACGTATAGAACACAACCAGCACTTGTGCAAAGTCCAGCTAGAACAGCTGGAGTTTATTTTTAGTTTATCTATAGTCTGCATGATTGTTATTTGTTTTCATTAAAAATAAAACCTTTGTCATTGCTGAGGCGGTGATGAGTGTCAAGGCCTGTTACCCTGCAGGCCCACATGATGAATTTAATAATGTGACATTTATAAATACTTAACCATCCCAGATGTTTCTTTTCATACCGTATGCATGAATGACGTTATATCTCTGACTTTTTTATGAATATCATCTCATAGAGATTGGTTATATAGGACAAAGTGAGAGATTAATTTTACAACGTGTATTTTTTATGGAGAAATTCCACGTTTGATTTGTTTTTTCTTGGGACAGATATGTTAAAATGATGCCTTTTAAATAAGGAATTTGTGTTTTAAACTGAAAACATTTTCAGGAGGCTTTTCTTGACCTCATTGGTTCATCTGCAGATCTACTTTATGATTTCTACTACATGATCTTTCAAAAGGCATCGTGTCCAACAACCTTTATATAAAAGCGTTATTATCAAAAAGTTAACTTTAAAATAAGGCTTTGAAGCTGCAGACTGAAGGTTTGGTTTTGATTTTATGTTCACGTGAAAGAGGACTATGGTGTGTTATTAAATTTAGATGAAATTATTATTTACCTAGCTTATAGGCAGAATGTTGAAAGCAGTAAGTTACTATTTGTTTTTATTTTCAGGTTTCCCAGCTGACCCTGACTGATGTTCTTCACTTTATCTGTCTGTGGTTTAAATGTTATGGTTGATTATAGTGTTCATACAGAGCCTCCAGAATCGCCAGAGGACTCCATGGATCGTGTATGCTTCTCTCTCCTAACTCAGCTATTATAACAGGCATTTCTCCTTTAACATCTGAGCGACTACAGGGCAGCATCCTTGGCTTCATTGGAGGAAGTGTCCAGAGGTTTTTGTTGCTCACAAGCTCTGTTCTGGCAGATCTAAAATGTCAGAATACGGTCCAAAGACATTTTACCAAGATCCACTTTCAGTCTGTTGCCCTGATGAGTACATGTGATGTTCGAATAAGAGGATAATTTGTTTATGTTTATTATTTTGTATATATTTGTATATAATTTTTTTATAAATACAATAGGAAAATTTAATTTTCTAATTTGAAATTACTGCGCAGAGGTTTTGGGAAACAACTACAAAACAACACCACAGTGATTAATTGTAGTTCAAACAAGAGCATTAATGGTAATTAACAGGGCTTGGAACCTGGACCATACTGATCCACTATTTATACGGTCAAAATTATGAAAACTTACTATAAACTATAAATGGCTCTAATAATGTCTAAAGCTAAAAGTAACCAACTACTAGAAAATATTCAAAATGGAAAATATGACATCAAACCCAGATGATTAGAACAAAAAAAAAACGTTTCTGTATTTCAGGAATGATCATGGATGATCCACGGGGTGATCGTGGATCCCTCATCCACGGGATGATCCCTCATCTAGTCATTACAAAGAGAACGTGATACGTTGGGCCTTTAATAAAAATCAGATATATTTTTTAGCTGAAACAGGGGAGACTGATACAAAACTTGTGGAATGAGAATACAACAGAAATGTTTGTTTTGGATTATACTTTTGCATGAAATTACGTGTGTTTTTCCTAATGAATTAGCAGTGATGGGAATAATGCAGCAGGAGAAGCGGTGGTTTAATATAAGTTTATACTTCTGTCCACTCCTTTGAGCGTTTGAATGTATACTAGCAAATTTTGGTCTGACTATCAACTGTTACATTCCATAAAACATAAAAAAAATGAAATAAATATAAACAAATGAAAAATGTATTTAAATTAAGGCAAAAACACATTTTAATACAATGTATGTTGTAAAAGAAATAATATAATCACTCTTTTACTCCTGATTGTTTCCCTGTTGGTTCCAGAAATGAAAATGCAATGAGTAAAAGAAGCACTATCTTTTTCTACAGAGCTGCTATGAATGTTCATTCTGTCAGTATCACACAGCTTAAAGTGAAATTAATTTGCAATTAATGTTAGATAAACAGCAGTAACACTGGGAGGTTTGTGATCTGCAGATAACAAAATTAAACCACAGAAAGTTAACAGGGTTTCAAGTGACCAAACTTATTCTTTTCAAACTCACTTCAAAAGTCATTGAAGAGGAAAGTTCACATTTTTTAGCTTTTAGAATAAACATTTAAAAACTCTTCAGGCTAAATAGTGGCTTTTTGCGTTTTACTGACTTTACGTCAGATGGGTCCAAAAGAACACTTTAAACTGCACTTAAACCTGCATCGGTCTGTTCCACAAGAAGTGGATCACTTTCCTGAAACTAATGCTGTCAATAACTAAATGAATGCAGAGTGGAATGCTTTTAACTAAATTGTGTTATTACCTCATCGGGAGCGATAACTGTTTGCAGCACTGCAAGGTCCTCTACTGGTGGAAGTACTCTTAGAACATTCTGACTTGGTCCTTTTTAAATTATTTATTTTTCTTTTTAACTATTCTAACGTATAACAGCAGAGGATAAAGGCTGAAGTGGTCCATCCATCCAAAACTAAAAATTTTATAGTGTCCACAGCCTTTTTGTTCCTTTGAATAACATTAGATTTGAATAGTTTTGTTACTCTTCATCAATGTTCTTCTGTTTGAGTTGTGTTTCTGGTTCCTGGTTGAGTTGGACCATGGAGGTAAAAGGTTCAAGAGGGAACTCCAGGCTTCCCATTTCCCACCAAGACTTTCCAGCTTGTTCTGGGAGATCCTAAGGGGGTGATACACAGCTCAGACATGAAATTATGCCTGCCTATTAGTGAGTGGGACATATAAGGCAGCTAGTGGACATTTTGTCCTCAAAATTGATGTGTTAGAAAAATGGACAAGAGCAAGCACTTGAGCAAATTTGACATGGGCCAAACTGTGATTGCCAAGCCACTCAGTCCAAGCATCTCCAGATGTGCATCTCATATGGTCTGTTCCCAGTCTGCAGTGGTTACCATCAACCAAAACTGGTCCAAGGAAGGAATAGTGAACCACTGACCAGGGTCATTGTGTTTGATGATCGTAGGGGGCGAAGGCTGAGGCCTGTGGTCCAATCCAGTGGATGGGCTACTATAGCTCAGATTCTGGAAGGGGGTTGATGCTCGTCCTAAGAAACTAACATTATTGTTTTCTGAGACTTTTAAAGGTGTCAGAAATATACATTTTAAAACAGATTGTTGTGTATGGGGCTGCAGACACGTCAATGTTGCAATTTTGACCCATCAACCACAGGAAACACCGACAGTGTGAGCGTCAGAACTGAACCCTGTAACAAAGTACACGTGTTTCAGGAATGGTATGAAGAGCATAAGAGGGAGATGATGGCTCGGCCTCCAAGTTCAGAGTTCTAGTGGAGTCCATGCTTTGACTGATCAGGCATGTTTTGGTCGTAAGAGGGGAACCAACTCATTATAAGGCAGGTGGTCATAATATTAAGCCTGATCAGTGCACATAGCCTGTCAGGTGTTTTCTGGTCTGCATTGGGGGCTCCTAATGGGACATGTCCCAACTGAAAGCTTTCAGGAAGTAGTCTAATATGATGCAACAGACAAGCAACGGCGTGATGGTACTCCTGTTCTCATCCCTAAGCAGAATCCCATTTCTTTTCCATGGAAGCTCGTTTCAGCTGCTTGAATCCAGGATCTCCTGTTTGGTCAGTTGTGAACCATATCTCCTTACCACGAGCACGCGTTGGAAGATGCACCAATCTATCAGACACTTTAGCCCTTCAGCTCACATCTTTTCTCATAGTCTAGTAAACATGGAAAACATAATGCCGGGGTAATCACCTTCTTTTTGAAACATTTTCAGTCAGTCTTCTGATCCTCACGTTGTTTTTCACTGACATTAGGTCCTCGCATCTCATTTCCTCTCAGACGGTCTAACGTTTACTCCATCTAGTTTTGTTATATATAAATCACTGAGACATTCTCTCCTATCTCTTTCCAGGACACTTTCTCAATGGTAGCTACTGCTCTTTTGAGGAGGGCGATTGCAGCTGGCAGCCAGTTCCAGGCCGAAGCCTTTCCTGGAGACGATCCCCATCCAAAGGAACCAGACAGAGCTGCCCCTCATCAGGTCTGTCTCACCTGTGTCTCTGATCTAATGATCTTAACAATCATTTGCAGGCTCAGACAAGTGTAGGTTAACCTTATAGAGATGACCTTCAAAACAATATTGGGAATTTCAAACTTTAAAATCACACATAGATAACCTTGAACATTGTGACTCTGTGAATTTGGAACAACTGAGACTTCAGATGTACCAGACACAGTATCTAGCCTTGATCAGAGGTCAGAACACTGGAACAAACAGAATCCCACTGGGTTTTGGAGGCTGTAGAGTGCTGTCCTTATTCTGAGTGGTCTGCTGAAAATGCATGTAGTGATTTCTGAGGAGTAAATAAATCTGTTGTTTCCAACCCTGCAGTGACTGACTTCAGTCACTGTTGAAGAGTTTCTTGAAAAACCTAAGCTTTATCAGTGGTGCACAAAAGTATGAACAAATAAAATAACAAAATAAAATACAAAAAGGGGTTTGTAAGACCGATAACCTTTTTTAAAACTACTACATACAGTTAAAACCAGATATTTATGTACATGATATAAAGACTTTTTGCCATTTTTTTTTTCATTGTCTGATATTAAATGAGATGAAACTGTTGTTGTTTTAAGTGACTTGATAAACAAAATTATTACTGTTTTCTACATTTTTATTATTACTTTCTTTTAATTCCAATGTTTGTTATTTTGCCTTTAAACAGTTTGGGAAAGCCCTGGTGATGATGCCATGGTTTTTGGAGGCTTTTTATTTGTCTGTTCACGAAATTTATGTTAAATGATGGCACAGCTGTGAATGTATTATTGGGAAGCAACTCAAACACACTGCTTCCTTGTTAAACATCATGGAAAAATCTAAAGAAATCCACCAAGGTATCAGGAAAAAAATTGTAAACCTTAGCAAGCCTGGTTCAACCTTGAATCCAATTTCCAGATGCCTGAAGATGCGAAGTTCATCTATTCTAACAAGTAAAAACAGCATTTGAATGTCCAGTCATCAAACCTTCCAGGAAAGAGAATATGTGCATGCTTTATTTCAAAATATGCTTTATAATAATACCAGATCAAAAGCGAAAAACCTAGTAAAGAAGCTGGCAGAAGCTGTTACTACTTACTTACTGAAGCTGAAGTTTCATTATCTGCAGTGAAATGAGTCCTGTCCTGATATAAGCTAAAAGGCCATTAACAGAGGAAGAAGCCATTACTCCAAAAGCAGATATAGTTTGCAAATAAAAACCTTACTTTTGTAGACATGTCCTGTGTTGTAATAAAACCCAAATTGAAGTGCCATAATGACCATCGTTACATTTGGAGGAAAAGGCTGAGTTTTCCATCCAAACTGCAGAGTACGGTGGTGGTAGCATCATGGTGTGCATTATTTGCAGCAGGACAGACTGGTGTCCTTTACAAAATATAGAATTATGAGTAGTAGAAGTAGAAAACTTTTAGCAACATTTTAAAGTACAATTCCAGCTTATGCACAAATGAGTCTTCCAAATGTATAATGAATCATAAGCATACTACTAAATAATTACAAAATTGAGTTTTGGAGTGGCCATCACAAAGGTTTGGTCTCAGTCCTAGAGCTGAGAAAGTGTGTGAAAGCAAGGTGGCCTACAAACCTGAGTGGCTTACACCAGTTTTCTCTGGAGGAGTGGATCAAAAATACAGAGAAACTTTTTGTAAACACGAATTTGAAAAGTTATTTCACTCATGTTTCCGGTGTTTAGGAAATCTAAATAAGTTTTGTCATCCTAACTGATCTAAAACAAGAAAAGATTTGTCTGATTTAATGTCTTCTTTAAACAGTGTATGTAAATATCTGCTTTCAACTCTTTGAGACTTTAATTTTGTCTTCATTTTGAGTCTACAACTGATTTCTAAAATTGTATTTCTTTATCTCTCTATTATGCATGTGTTTTTGCAAAGGGACAACATTAACTTTAGAGGGAGGCCAATCCAAAGCGCAGCGTGACTCAGCTCTACTGAAGAGTCCTCTCTTCCCTCCTCCTCTCAGAAACTCTCCGTGCACGGTGAGGCCCTGTGGTTTTTCCTATGTTCCTTTCTTACATTAGCAGTTTACAATAAAACCCGAGTCAGATTTATCCATTGCTGTTTGTTTCCTGTAGTTTAAACCTTACTTAGCTGATGCTAATACTAGTGCTAATGCTAAACTATGTCACGAGTTTATTAATTTGCTGTAATAAACTGTCTGATACTGTGCAATTTCTTTGACGTATAAATCATTTTTAGCAATAAAAGGAATATGGATCCTCAGTGCCTTTCAAAAGTGTTCATACCCATTGAAATTCTCAATATTTTTGCAAATAACCACCACAATTGTGTTTTATTGGCATTTATAAAATTTTAGCCTCAAGTGAAGACTAAATATGAAGTGGAAGAAAAAGGATACATTAAAAAGTGTGGCATGCATTTGTATTCATCCTCTTTAAAGCAAGGACAGCTTTAATGATAGCAGTAGCATAGAGGCCCTTGGTAAGTAGAGGAGCTGCAAAGATCCACAGCTCCGGTGAAAAAATCTGTTGACAGGCCAATAATTAGTCATTCACTCACCAAATCGTTCTTTAATGGAGGAGTGGCAAATGAAAGCAATAAGAAGTCCAGTTTAAAGTTTGTCATTAATGTTAATGTTTGTAACCATCGTAAACCATGGATAGAGACCTAAAACTGTAAAAATGTATATTTAATCTTTATAGAAATAATTTATGCCACTAGAATCACTTATTTTACTATAAATGTAATCAGAGACTCAAAGTTTAAAGAAAGAAGACAGTGCGTGAAGTTTAAAATGTTGTAAAATCCATGCATTTTTAAAAAAAACCCTATGTGTTTTGCAGTAAAGAAGTAGTGTACTTGCTATAGCCTGTGGTACAAGGCTTTTTTTTGTTTGTTTTATTTCTGCTCTGCACCATAACCTTTACAGCAACCTTTTCACCCTTTGTGTGCTGCTTGAAACATTTCTGCATGGAGGAACGGTGGAAAACTAGAGGTTAGAGCTTGATGCAGAACAGATGGAACCAAGAGGTAGATGTGTGGGTCAAAGTGGGTCAAAAACAAGCATTCTGAGAGAATATGGTGCACTGAAAATGTCTGCACTTTTATATGATTTAAATGGTTAAAAAAGTTTTCTTTTAGCCATTTAAATAAAATGCACATGTATTGCAGGGTACAGAAGAGAAGCTTGATATTTTGAGTCATGGTTTATGCAGCCCCTACCACACTGTTACCTCAGAGCTTTATGGTAAGCAGCCAAAGATGAGACAAAATATAAGATTAGCTCAGTCTATACGTCATTCTAGGCTCTATTTGTTCTGTTTGAATCAGCTTCTCCACTCCTGGACAACTTTGACCAGGATGCTGGCTTAGGCTATAAAAGACAGGTCAACTTATCTTTCATGGCTTTACAATGCTTGTAATCTTGATGGTCAACAAGCGCTCTTATGGTTGATAAGAGCTTGAGCCTTCTATCCACAAACGTAATGCTACCACACAGCCTGAAAGGGGGGCATCTAGTGAGCAAGCTTAAGTCAGAGCTTTTTCCATTTAAACAGTGAAATAAAAATATTTACTTGGGTCTAAAAGGAACATTGACACAAGCTCTAAATTTAACTTTGCCGTGACAAATTGTGTTGTTTGATTTTCAAATAAGTTTATTGGTAGAGCACAGCATTTTTTCAATTTATGCTAAGTCATGTCTGAGATGTGCTGTTCAACCAAACAAATTCAAACAATCCAGGTTGAATTTATGAACATTAGAATAACACAGAGCTGTCTACTATTTTCCAGTTGAGGTCCAAAGACCTAGAATAATTCACTCTCATCCCAGTTGCATTACACTCTGCTGGAAACTGCTGCAGAGCACACAGAAGGTCATGACCTGGAGATGCTAACAGAATCACATAATCTTCAAAAAGCAAAGATGAGATCCTGAGGTTCACATATGATCATGGGATATGGGTCATGACCAAAATAAAGATTCCAGATATGAGCAGCTACACTGGGGCTGTAGAGTGGACTAATCTTTTAAGACAAGGATGAGCTCGGTCATCCTCTCTAAGCTTGGATAGAGTCACTGCACCGCTGCATCAAAAGGAGTCAGTCGAGGTGGTTCAGGCATCTGTTTAGGATGCCTCTTGGGCGAAATAACTGGGTCCCCTAGTAGGAGAGAGGGATGTCTGGGTTTCTCTCCATCTCAGACTGTACAGACATTGTGTTACGTCTTAATAGTTCAAATTTATCACTATACAAATAAAAAAAAAGGCTGAATAAGTATGACTTATTTAAAAGGGTTGCCAAAAGAAAGCCTCTTCTTGCATTAAAAACAAATTCAATAATTTCATACTGTCAAGCACAGGGGTGGAGGTTAATGATTTGAGCTTGCTTTGCAGCCATAAGACGTTGCAGTGCAGTGATCAACCCTGAATTCTAGTATTCTTGTCAAAAGTGATGCCATTTGCCCAACAGCTGAAGGTGGCCTCACCTGGGTCACTTATGGAACAATGACCCAAATACAGCAGCAAATCTACAACAGAGTGCCTAAAAAAGGAGTAGCTATGACTGAGCCTTAAGAGAAGCTGCACAGAAACAAATTTCAGCAGTCATAAATGAACTGAAGCAATGTTGTACATAGAGAGGGACAAAATTCCTGGTGCTCAAGTTTTGGTCTAAACACTAGTGAATCGTAGTACTCAGTCCTCCACACTCAGCTTTTCTATTATATCCTCATCTTTGTTTAATAAATGATGAAGGTGTGGAATCTGTTTTACTTTTAACTATTTAAGGTTAGATGTTAAGATAGAAAATAGAACCTGAAATGAAGATTGTTTTTATATTCTTATACAAGAAACCTTGTCATGACTGTAAGTTACCAAATACAACAAGGTGAAATTGATGACAAGCACTAACACCTACTGTAAACTTTTGACTTTACAGAAAAATTGAAATCTTCTCTCACTTCAACAGGTGAGGTTCTGGTTCTGCTCCGGAGGCACACAGAGGGATTCGTTATCCTTGTGGATTGTGGAGAACAGCACAGGCCCGGACGAGCAGCGCAGGCTGTGGCACTCTGCCAGCGAGCCCAAATCGGAAAGAGGCTGGAGGCTCATCACACTTCCTCTTTACGGGCTGGCAGACTGGTATCCTCACCTGTTTCACCTCATGACAGACAGTTGTGATTGCAACAAAGCAGTGTGTTTAAATTGTCTGCAGGCGTCAAACTGTCAGCTCTATTTTAAATGCTTAGGAGCAGATAAGTCATCTGAATCTCATACAAACATGACTCTGACATAGTCAAACAAATGGTCATTGCTTCCTCACCCGCTGCAGGTGGAATTTTCTTTCATTTTTCTGGAACTGCTTCCCCTCAGCTCACAAAATTAATTAATCCCATTGGGGCCTCCACAATGGACTTTCCAATGAGTACATCTGTAAAAAAAGACCCTCTTCTCTCTTTTATTTCAACTTGTCTGTGACAAAGTGAATAGAAACTAATACACAAAACTCTCTCCATTCTGCTTGCCTTCCAATTAGCTCTGGCCTTAATTTCCCCTCAAGAAAAGAGAAATTAAAACAAAGAGGCACCCCAGAAAAGGGCATTTCATCTCTGTTTGCCTAACTGAGGGTTTCTTTCAAGCTTTAATAATCCCGCTCCTCGGAGAGTGATTAATTTTTGATTCCTGGGTTATGTAGTCAGCTGTGCTTGTGCTTTTGATTTGAATGTCATGTCCGTAAGCACCGGGTGAAACCTCCAAGACTTTGCTCAGTGACCTTTGTAGAGCTTAAATAGAAACAGAAATGCCACCTAAAGTGTAGGTAAAAGTCAAGAATCAGCAGACAGTCTGCTGAATGTAATAATTTTCATATAAAACTGTTACCAAGTGAAATATTAACTGTATCGACGTAGGAAACCCTCTACTGTCTATGAGGGACTGATTAAATCTTTATATTAAAATGATTTGTTGAGCATTTGATGTAGAGATTATGGAGGACGAAGACTTTCTTCTTCAGTGGGTATTTTCTTAACCAAATTGAAGAAGCAAATAGACTTCGGACATTTATCCTAACTAGGATTTATTTCATCAGTCAAAATATTAGCACATAGATCAGTGATTATGTTTTTCACTAATCATTCTAAGGTCAAATTCGTAATTTAATAAAATTAAACCAAAAAACGCATTTAATCAGATACAGTACTAACAGTAAATCTTCATCTCTTCTACTAAAACGGAGAGAAAATGGTAAATGATGGCCTGCTTGTACTGTGCTTTATCGAGTCCCCAGTTACCTCAAAGTGCTTTACACTACAATCAGGCATTCTCCCATTCATGCACATATTCACAAACTGACATTGGTAGGCTACATTGTAGCCACAGCTGCCCTGGGGCAGACTGACAGAAGTGCGGCTGCCATACACAGGTGCCACCGAGTCCTGTGACCACTATCAGACACAGCAATTGAGATGGACAGAGCAGGGGTTCAAACCAGCAACCCACCGGTTACAGGATGAACTCCTACCACTTGAGCCACAGCCACCCCTAAAGAATAAGAACTTAATGTTTACAATTTTTTGAGCTAAAAAGATTTTTAACTTTTGTCCAAATGATCCATTTCTCCATCTGGAGTTTAAACATAGAGCTTGTATCAGGATTAAAAGTTATAATATCAATATATCATCAACAACATGGGATTCAAATTTCCAAGAAACATTGATACATAGGTTTCTCAATTCAGAACCGATTCAGGAGAAGCATCAGAACTTGCTCTTATCACTTTGAAGCCCTGATCTTGTTTTGTCACTTCTGAGAGACTGGGTCCTGTGGCTCTCCGCAAATCCATTTCTCAGCATTTGTTATAACGTCTGTTAAGATTGTCCTATGATGGGGAGGGAGATATCAGCTGGCTTTAGTGGTTTCCCACTTTGGATCACTCCAGAACGGAATTGGATACAAATAAATATTCTCTGGAAAAAAAATCATTAAATGATGTACCACCCATCGGTGGTGTGGAGAACTTCACACTGAAATTAAGCTGTAGTGCTTGTTTGTTGTTTACATACTCCACAGACAATACACAGAGAGACTGCTGTAGAAATGCTTGTCAAGCTAAACAACATTAGGTCTTAAGAAAGTTTAAAATGTCTGTATTCATTTTGTATTTGAAATAATAGTAAAATCCAGTTTAACTGCAGAGCTGTGTAACACCGACTGCTCATTCTGCTCAAAGTTAGTGACAGAGGTAATCTGGCTAACTGAAAGTGTCCAGCAAAGGCGTTTCATGGTAGTTAGGGAAGATTGTTAAATGTGTGTAAAAGGGCAGATTTGAGTGTTCATGGTCACTACAGAGTGCCTAAACATGTTTCAGTTACATTTCATAATTTCCATTCGTGTAACCATAGTTCATTTTCATGAAATAAGACAGAGTTGCAGAAAATGCAGGATGTTGTTAACAATAGAAACTGAGATGTCTGAAAGCACACAGAACACACCGTCTAAACCAATTATCTCCTAAAGCACAAAAAGACTACATTCTTCATCCAGGAGCTGTCTAACCATTTCAAAGTTGTTTTGGTTGTTAAATCATATTTGCTGCTCCTCAGGTTTTGGCTCCTGTTCAGTGCAGAAGATGGACCTGGACCAGGTTCAGCCATCTCTCTTGACAACATCTCTTTAAGCATGGACTGCTTCCTGGCATGTGAGTATTTTAAAAATCTTCTTTTTCCAGTCTTGCTTTCAGTCCCTTGCTGTGTTGAAGAAATGGTTTGACAGTGTTTGATTTACTGGCTTTCTCAGGCAAAAATGATAATCTCATTAAAATTTAAACATCTCTTCTTGTAATTTGAAAGTTTTACTGGGAATAATAAAAAATGAAAGACAACTCTAACCAAAATGCAGAAGAAGTGCATTAAGAAATAAGTCAAACCTTATTGCATCCCAGGGAAATAAGATGGGAAGTGACAGGAAGTTGATACTAACAACTAACTCTTCAGCGAGTAATTTCCATCCATAAAAGATGTATTTTTTCTTGTCTGATGCATAAAGGTGTGTGTTAACACAATTCCAAGGCATCAGAATTGATCTCTGAGAAGCATTTATTATTACCCACAAATCTGAGAAGAGGTTCTAGGTGATGAAAGTCCATCTTCATAGAGTGAGAAAGATTTTTGGAAATCATTTACCACAGGTGTCAATGGTCCCAAAAAATATATATGTGAATTCACCTTAATGTCAGACGATCCTCTGAGAAATATCAAAAAACAATCCAACTTCTGAGTTTTTTTTACCCCTGGTCAATCACCAAACAACTTCAGCTACATCTGGTCACCAAACTAGCTGCACCTTTTTGCTTCATCTCTTAATGGAGCTTACGAAGCGGTGCAGCTTACACTCGAACTTAACATAGACAAGGTCAAGCCACCGACTATAACCTGCACATGTGGCAACAGCATATCTGGGGCAGATACTCATTCTGTCTGTGCTTCATGTCAGCCTAGTGCGGCAAGTGTGACAAGCTAGCTTGTTGGAGGTTGAATCTGTGATGTAGGTAGATAGTCAATCCCCTGCCACAAGTGCTCACCCTAACCGTTGAGGGAGACTCCTCTTAGTCCAGTACCAGTTGGGGTGACCAGCTTGACCCTTCTGCGCCACTGACTGATCCGGAGGAAGATGAGGTCGAGGGGGACTGCAGCATACGGTAGTCCCGGCGGTGGTTCTCCTGAGGTTCCTGTGCTCTGGGGGACCTTTGGATGTCTGTGGCTTGTTTCTCCTCTGTATCTGTGCCGGGTCCAGGGAGGCGGGGCTGTGGCTCCTCACACTCACTATTGCATATTTTTATGGAGAAACCTTGTATGCACAAGCGCGCTCACACTCACAGGTGTTTAGATTCAGGTGTTAACAGATGACACAAATGTTCTATATTGAGCCGCATTTACCACTAAATACATCTTGCATTCATGAGTACCGTGCACCTTTCGGTAAAAAGGCTGGTAATACGAACATTTCTGCAGGTGTAGTAGCAAGCCGGGTGTTATCTTGTATTCTCTTCATCCTTATTTATTTCCTCCATTCTATTCTCCTTCTCTCCCCTTTTCCTTTTTGCCCCCCTTTGTCTCTTTCATGCTTCTTTTTTTTCCTTTCCATTTCTGTCTCAGTGTCCGTAATAATTTAAATAATCCCAAAGCAGTTTTTAATAAATTTTCATTTTATGAATATCAAGCAGAGCTTTAAAGTGTTAGCTGTAATGCTCCACTTGTGAAAGTAAATCTGTTGGGCTTTTTCCTGGCACTCAAACAACAATTCTGAGTGCTTCTCAGCCGGACACCGTAAAAAAAAAAAAAAAGGACGTGGTAGTACAATTTAGGTTTGCAAAGTTGCATCTGAATGCACCACAAGTCTGGGACATCATCCTTTTGACAGATAACACCGAAAAAGAAGAGATGATTGGTTGTAATGTACAGCAAAATGGTTTAATAAAACCAAATAGAGCATATCAACACAATCACCTCATACCAACTGAAAAGCATGGTGGTGGAGGGGTAATGATTTACACCCACGGGATCTGGGCACATCGGGGACTAGAGTCAAATGAATCCATCTTTCTGACAGCCGACGCTTGGACTAAACTGGGTTGTAAGGCAGGAAATGGCCCAGTCAAAGTCCAGATGATGTTTACGCCATTTACTAAATATAGTTCTTTACATTGTTATTCTATAGGTTGTAAATAGTTTTTCACTCAATACTTCTGCATTTTGATCATATATTATTAAAACAATGTAAAACATCATGCTAGATTTTTGGTCCAAATTTAGCATATGAATTCATACTATTGCCAGTTTTAGCACATTTTCTTCTATTCAGCAGCCTACAACCGTACAATGCAAGCCAAGGCCAGTCAGTTTTACTAAAGATGACAACACTTCTGTAGCACTTTCAGGGAATGCTCTTTCCTAAACCTTCTGCAGAATTGGCTCTGCATACATTGGCAAATCTTTATAGAAATCACACACAATGATACTCCTTTAAAAGCTCTTTCTCTAAGAACATCTCACATGGTGTTAAAAATGTCAGAGCTGTTTCTGGCTGATTGATGAGGGTTTATGTTCCAGTGTTTTACTGCTAGCTTAGAAAGGTCAAGCCTCGAGTCACCTCTCCAGATATTTTTGTTTTATAACCGAGGCGGTTTATTGGTACGAACACATGAGAGCGATGACAGCCGTGTAAGAATGGGAATGAAAGGTTAGGAGTTCACAGCCTCCCCCCCACCTCTGCCCATCTGAGGGAACCTGTTTGAACTGTGATGAGAATAGTAATGACTCAAGCATCTCCGGCGCCGAATATAACTCTAACAGACAGAGCTGTGCTCTGATGGAGCAGTGGTGAAGTATCATTCTCTGAAGGGCAGGGACATGGCAGTCTCATACTCGTACATCATCTGATGCTTGTAGGTTAATTATTACACTGATCCTATCAGGATGTTGAGGTTTGTTGTGCCAAAAACTGTTAGATTTTAGATATGTTAGAAATTGTTTAGCCATTATCTAGATTCCAGTTTTTATCTCTAACATCAGCTACAGATTATGTTTGTGATTAATCAGTGCAGGCACAATCTCAACATAGTTAATCAGCTGAATGTGATGTGACCAGCTACCTGAGGAGGGGTCATCATCATCTTCCATAACCCAGCCTTACCAGGCCAAGGACGTTTTTATTTAAACACATGACATTTTCCTGGAAATATTTGTGTGCCAATTTATGTTTTATGTCCTCCAGAATGTCAACACTGTGAGGGATCATCTATTCCCGTTTTGCTCTTTTTCCAGATGGAAAGTTCTTCATCTCGCAGCCCGTATCTATTACCAGCAGCCGCACTTGACACAGTCGCTTTTTATTGCCTATATGTCCGTAACAGCCAATGTGAGATGCAGGCGCTCCAAAAGATGTAATTTCCAAGAGTGATTACTGTGACTGATGAACACGATGGATCTCTGGGCTGAGTGACGCAGCCCTGTAATGTGTTTTGGTGGGAAAACATACGGGAACTTATTAGGCAGAGGATCAGCCATCCGTGGCCGCTACCCTACACATCTTGGGTTCGTGCTGGGACGTAATATATGGTTTGAAAATCACAGTGATGCATCGGTTGCCCTTCAGGTGTTGGACCTGGCTGACAGATTTAGCATTTTATTTTCATCCAGCATCATGAAATTAGTTTATTGGGTTAGACAGTGCAGGAAGTTCATTCTTCTCTTTGTTAATGTGTGCCATAGTTTATTTCCACTGAAATTGAACTATATAATACAACATAGAGTTAAGTTTAAATTCATCTTAGATGTATTCACGTAAACATGGTCAAAGTATGCATACAAGCTAGAATACACAATAATAATAATTTCAATAGGTGGTGCTAAAGGTCAACTTTATGATCAGGATTCATTCCAGCTGTTTACTACAAGATATTCGCATCCTCATTTAGCCAAATCAAAAAGCTGAAACTTTCCCAAACACACGTGAAAAATGGCTTACGAGCAGATAAAGGAGTATAAGATTAATCCACTGGAATAGATTTCTTAAGGCTCCAAACTCAGCCCTGTTGGAAATGTGTTCATTATGGTTTACAGCCAGGCCTGTTCCATGTTGTAAGGAACTTTACCAACTCTGCCAATAATGTTGGTTGAATTTACAACCAAATTTATGTCAGAAGCTTGTTGAAAACTACAAAAACTGTGCGGTCGAGGTGCATTTGTTAAAGGGCATGTTATTAGTGAGGGTGCATCAGCATGGAGCCATACTTTTGAAAAAAAAATGGTTCGGATAAATAACTGGAAGGTCAACACTGAAAGAACATTAATTCATTTCTGAACAGAACTTTGGTCGGTTCTTGACTTTAGTGAAATGTTGTTGCTTCCAACCACAGAATAATAAAAATAATGATAATAATAAGAAACAAAGATCCATATATCATTTCGGTAAGCGCAGACATTTTGCAAACTGCAGGGCAGTGCATTCACAGTGAACATCTGTTGGGCTGATTAAACTGTTTAATTCATACCTGGGGCCTAATTCATAACTTAATCAATTAATTAGTTCTCCAGTATCTCCTCAATAGTTAGTGCGTAGTAATACTTTCATACATTAGTGTGGAGATGGGCCTATCTCCAAGCCAAGTCTGGACTTGACATCAACAAATACTTCTGCAGGTCAACATAAGACTGTGTTGAACTTTACATGAGCTTTATGAACAGTGGATAAAAGGTCAGCTATCAATTACCAGACAGAAGGATTTATGTTTGCCTTTCCTCTTCTCCTTTATGAGTTCTTATAATTAAAGCCTTACTGTTTTTTTCCAGCATTCCCATTCTGTAATTATGGGTTTTTTTCAAAGCTGCTTCCTTATTTTGTTCACAATGCCACCCAGCTCCTAATTTTACATTGAGGTTAGTTGTTAAATGAACAAATACAGCCAACAGTTCCTTTTTATGTAAGTTGATGCAACATCAGCAGGTTCATATGTTGTGTAGTAATATAGTCTGTAACTAATGTTGGTGAACACTATTATTTCATATGCTTAAGGTTGTACAATACAAAATGTAATCACCAGAATATATTAAATTAGACCTCAAAATGTCCATTTAATTGACCAAACAGCACCATCTCTTTTCTTCACGTCGCAACAAAAGAATTGGGGCACCCCTACCACTTGGCATAAACATGCATAACATCAAGGTAACGTATACAGTAATGGTTACAGTGATGGAAATTTTGTTTTTTGCAATACTGTGCATCTGCACAGAGATTTAAAAAGCGATGTTTAAAGGTCTAATATTGGAAGTAATCGGTAGTGGTAAAATAGCTCTGAAAGGTTTGGGTGCTCCTATTTAACCCTTTATAGATTTCTTATTTTTGCTTTTTGTCACATTGAAAGGTTCAGATCATTAAATAGGTTTTAAAATTATAGACAAAGACGTCTGAGTAAATATAAAATACGTGTTTTAGATGAAGTTCTTATATGCTAAGGGAAAAAGGAAGAAAACAATCTTGCCTTATGGTTAGAACTTAGATTCTCCACCAGAGGGCATTAGTAAATAATTCAGTTTAAGAGATCTTTAAGCAAAATACCAACTCTGATTTTTATCTCAACTATTCTTTTTCCAGGATGAAATGATTATAAGAGGTTTCAGAAGTATTTGTTTAAAAATTGATATGTTTGGCGTTGAATTAAATATGGATTTTTAGACTTATTTAAAAACACCATTTTTACTTTAAAACAAATCTAAATTGCTGTTTGAGTATTTATTAACCCCATAATTTCCATAAACCCCCCCAGACGTTCTGGCATCATCCTATGTTTGCTTGTCATAACTGTTGTAGACTTGAGACATTTTGAGATGTGCCTGAGTGGTAACAAGGTCCCCCCACCTCCCATCCCCCCTGCAGCAGTCCTCTGGGGTGCCTCAGGTAGCTTCTTACATGATACTAATGAACAGCGACAGTCACAGCCGCTGATGCCCTGCCCTATGGATCAAGCAGCTCTGCGGTGGACCTGAACGAGCTCCTGTTCCTTCTGCAACCGCATACCAATGCTGCAGCGTGTTGCCATGCCCAGAATAACAATGTAGGCAACTATTTTCGCAACGCCAATTCAAAAAGTTGGTGAATTCATTGTCAACCCATAACACATCTACAGGTCTTAGTCACAGAAAGACGTGACTGCATAGAGTCGTCCTCCTGTGCAAACAGCCACTGCAATCACTCATCTGCTGCACGTAATTTCTATCTGTATCAATGCTCCTGAGCAGCAGAGTCTTAAACAATCATACTTGTGTGTGGATTACAGTGCGAGGGAATGAGATATTGATTTTTTTGCAGCCACATTTGAAAAAATAAAAGCACAGTTAGGTTTTTCAAACATTTGAAGACAAAATTACGTGATATATAAATATATATTTTTTTTTTATATTTTTTTTGCCACAGGACAGTTTCACCAGAGACCTCAGTCAAGGTAATCGGGTCCAAAGCTGCATATTTAAAACCAAAATGAGGATTTATGATTAAACAATCGTTGAATAGTAAATGTTTCCCAGAAGGAGGGCCGAAGTTTCAGCTCATTTGTACGTTAATATTTAATAGTTTTCAGTAATTCAAAGTGAGCAGGTTTTGGTTTGACCAAATCCAGCTCTGCCCCAAAGTGGACGTTTTCTAAAGCTTCTGCTGCTGAGGGAGCCCCCCTGCCATATTGTCACAAATGGTGAGACTTCTGTCTGAGGTGACGGGGGATCCGGGATGGAAAAGCTGGAGTGCTGTTGTGTTAAAATGATTACAGAGATAAAGATGAAAAGTCTTGTTTTTCTCCCCTGATGCTGCCGTGATGATGGAAGAGGGACAAAAAGCAAGCCTGATTTCTTCTCACCAAGGAGGCAAATGACACATTGTGGGCAAATCATAAGCTCATTGCAATTAAGGAACTCACAGTTAGGTTTCAGCTTGATGCTGAGCTTCTGGAACTGTTTTCTGGTGGAATATAAATCTGCAACTAGTTACTCTATAAATATTTGTGGCGTAAAATAGAAAAATACCTACATACACCATAAAATAATATTTTTTTGCCAAACAGGGCAGCACTGTGGGGAGTAACATGAAGCTGCAGTGCGAACAGCCAGCCTGGCGTTATGCTGTGTAAGACAGCAGCAAACCTTCACTGTGCTCTTTATTTATAAAATGCAAATTAACTCCAAAAGCCATATAATTGGCCTCTCTATGGGCAAATCCATATGCAAAATAGGAATGGGTCTTAATATGTGGGTCATATGAATATAAAGCATCATTTAAAGTTTATTGTTTGCATCATTCACCTTTTTGCTCATAGCACAGCAGTCTAGTTATTCATAAACTGAAGAACTATGACAGTCTGACTGTGGCTGAAATGATCACAATATCATCTTTCTGCATTATTTACTGAGCAGAAGAAGAAAAATAATTTTAATTTGAGCCTGCCTCTCTCTCTGCTCCAGTATTAATAGCTCCATAAAATCCTGGAAAACATTTCCTGACTTTAAAGATATAATACCTTAATGAGCACGGCAACAGTCAAGGGAGGCTTGAAGAAAATATACCATTTGGTCAGCAGTAACAAGTGGGCAGAATATATGGTCAGGGGAGAAAGTTTGGAGCTACATCTGTGAGAAGAAAAGATAGTTCAGGTAGCATAATTAAAAATGAGAAACTAGGGCAAAAATTACAAAAACAGAACTCTCTGAGATTGAGTACGGCACTGTACAGAGGTAGAAATAATTAAACAGATAATGAACAAGAGCTGGAGTGTCATTCAGAGTGATGCAACACTGAGTCAGATCTTTTTTGATCCACTGTTCAAAGGTTTTAGGAGATGGCCTGCTTTACAGGGTAATCATGGATTGCTCTGCAAAAATGGGAAATCAGAAGGAGTTTACCGTTAATCACGTTATGAATTGTAAAAAACTTATTTTTTATCTGTAGGCTGAAATGGCCTAGTTTGCAAGGTTTTCTATATAGGTAAGATAAGGATGTTAACAGGTCAGATTTTTAGAGCAGAAATATGCAGCTCTTAGCGGTGGTACTAGTTATTGCGCAGTCAGGGACTATTTTTGACCAACAAAGCAGTGATACATTCATCCAACCCTTGTATTCTGTTTATCTGAGATCGTGTCGCGGAGGTAATAGGTCCGGGAGGAAAACCCAGAATCCTAGGTAACACTCTCCAGCTGGGGGTTTCCAAAGATAGAAAGGAAATACAGGGGTTGGACAATGAAACTGAAACACCTGGTTTTAGACCACAATAATTTATTAGTATGGTGTAAGGCCTCCTTTTGCGGCCAATTCAGCGTCAATTCGTCTTGGGAATGACATATACAAGTCCTGCACAGTGGTCAGAGGGATTTTAAGCCATTCTTCTTGCAGGATAGTGGCCAGGTCACTACGGGATACTGATGGAGGAAAACGTTTCCTGACTCACTCCTCCAAAACACCCCAAAGTGGCTCAATAATATTTAGATCTGGTGACCGTGCAGGCCATGGGAGATGTTCAACTTCACTTTCATGTTCATCAAACCAATCTTTCACCAGTCTTGCTGTGTGTATTGGCGCATTGTCATCCTGATACACGGCACCGCCTTCAGGATACAATGTTTGAACCATTGGATGCACATGGTCCTCAAGAATGGTTCGGTAGTCCTTGGCAGTGACGCGCCCATCTAGCACAAGTATTGGGCCAAGGGAATGCCATGATATGGCAGCCCAAACCATCACTGATCCACACCCATGCTTCACTCTGGGCAGGCAACAGTCTGGGTGGTACGCTTCTTTGGGGCTTCTCCACACGGTAACTCTCCCGGATGTGGGGAAAACAGTAAAGGTGGACTCATCAGAGAACAATACATGTTTCACATTGTCCCCAGCCAAAAGATTTGCGCTCCTTGAACCATTGAAACCGACGTTTGGCATTGGCATGAGTGACCAAAGGTTTGGCTATAGCAGCCCGGCCGTGTATATTGACCCTGTGGAGCTCCCGACGGACAGTTCTGGTGGAAACAGGAGAGTTGAGGTGCACATTTAATTCTGCCGTTATTTGGGCAGCTGTGGTTTTATGTTTTTTGGATACAATCCGGGTTAGCACCCGAACATCCCTTTCAGACAGCTTCCTCTTGCGTCCACAGTTAATCCTGTTGGATGTGATTCGTCCTTCTTGGTGGTATGCTGACATTACCCTGGATACCGTGGCTCTTGATACATCACAAAGACTTGCTGTCTTGGTCACAGATGCGCCAGCAAGACGTGCACCAACAATTTGTCCTCTTTTGAACTCTGGTATGTCACCCATAATGTTGTGTGCATTTCAATATTTTGAGCAAAACTGTACTCTTACCCTGCTAATTTAACCTTCATACTCTGCTCTTACTGGTGCAATGTGCAATCAATGAAGACTGGCTACCAAGCTGGTCCAATTTAGCCATGAAACCTCCCACACTAAAATGACAGGTGTTTCAGTTTCATTGTCCAACCCATGTACATTCACCAGGTACACTGCTTTAACTGCTTGTTAACACAGATAGCAAATCAGCCAATCAATTGGCAGCAACTTAAGGATCAGAATTAGCTTTATTGGCTTATTGTTATTGACTCAGACTGGGTGCCACACCTGTCTGCCTAAAACAGGAAACTGAAGTTACTATTATCACAGAATTATAAAAACATGACATTGAGTCAGTTTGGTGTAAACAGCATAAAGTTTGGTGTAAACAGCATAAACGTATGAATCTAATCTACATTGTAAAAACATTTGAGATGGGTTGTGGTGATATAATGGGGTGGGCACGCTTTGGGCCCTTTAGTTCTAACAAAGCATTTTTTAAACACCACAGCCTATCAAGTATTGTTGCTGAAAGGTCCATCTCAGTATGAAAACAGTATACCCATCTTATGATGGCTCCCTTCAGCAGGATAAATACCATGTCTTATACTATCAAGTCAAAATGGATAGAAATGTCTGAGGAACATTTATGACTTCTTGTTGATCTCAGTCAAAGTATTAAAGTATTTCTAAAGGCAAAAGAGGGTCCAATCCAGTACAAACAAGGTGTACTCAATCAAGTGGCCTTTGAGTGTCTAGTTCCTCCAGGGAGTCCTGCCCAGGGGTCTCTTCACAGCCTGATATGGGTGGAAAACTTACTAAGGAAGTTTCTTCTAATACTGACAGAGCAAACAAACACATGCTTAACTAGGCTGCATTGAAAACAATAAGTACACTGATATTTTCAGTCTTTAAAGAGATGTTCCACCAGGTTAAAATTCTTATCACTCCAGAACCTACATTTTCATTAAATCCCTCCTGCGCTTTCAGGACTGTATGTTACAGGTTGACTTTTTGTCACATATTAAACCCTAACCTCTGGCCTGGGCCCATGAAATGTGCAAGAAAAGATTACTTTCACTATTGACTGTGATGTATTTGTTGCATCTGCAGTTCTCTTCTTTTCTGAGTGATTTCTGAGTCCCTGCAGAAGCTAACTATGCCCACAAAACAATATTGTCATTCATGTTTGTCTGAGCCTACATCATGTTCCTTCTTTCTAAAGCAGCTGTGCATTGTTAGGACATAAATAGTTGAATTTTTGTTTACTCAGGAGGATTTCTGATGTAATGACTGTGAGACTGTAAGTTGTAAATTTGTCAAACGTTTTCCATTTTCCTTCTGTAGGGTTTTCCAATTAATGGTTGCCTGTTGGTTACCTGTCTGATTGATTTTCATCTTACTCAGGATAAGGATGCACCTCATCTGCACTTTGCTATTGCCCATCCTTATTTACAGATCTGGGAGCTGGATCATTCTCAAATAAGAGTTAACCAAACTTGAGTTTTTTAAAATGCAGAGTCTCTGTCAGATAATTGGAGTCTCCCCACATGAAATGACTATATCTGAGAATGATGGTGCAACAAACTATTGAAAAACAAGTCCAGGCTGCAGCAGTTCAGCCATGCATGCAGAGTGAGCACTAAATGACTGACACACAAGTTGTGGCAGCAGCGACCTGCACACTGCAGGGCCGATGCACCAAAGAAGAAATGGGTCAAGCAAATTAAGGATGATCTAAACTTTGACATCTTGAGCTCAATCAAGCAAAGCTCAGCACCAATAAAGTTTGGAAACACATCTTGGACAATGTGCGACATCCAGCATCACCCGCAGCAGCCCATCAGATGCAAGGACGATTTCTTTTTCCAGTCACCAGCTAGGGACCGAAGATTTAGATCTTTATCAAGATTAGCTTTGAAACAGATTTTTGAAGTTGTTGGTGGTCACAAATTTCTTGCATGTAGGACTTTTTAAATATTTAGAAAGCCCATTTGTGCATCTTGTATCCAGGTCATAATCATATCTAATAACTGTATGTTGGGCGTTGGAAAGTAGATGGAGCAGTAAATCAAGAGCTTCACTTTTCAGCTTAACTCCTTCTTCACTAAGTCTATGTTTAGAGCCCACGTCTGCGTTTGAAGCCCCGTTTGACTATCCCATGGCCGCTCCACCCTGGTATCACTCCTGTAAAACATACTAGAAGTGGTTTATTTTAAGGAAAGGGATTCTTCAACTCTTCTTGATATTCAAGTATTGAGCTAAGACTTTTTATAACGGAAAATATTAGTAAGAAAATCTAACTAAATTAAATCAATTTCTCTTGGGAAACAGAGAGGCACATGTAAACAAAGAGATACTAATTACAACATTGTTAGATATTCACTGTAACCAGAGCAAATTATAAAGCATGACTGTGTACCAGTCCACAATCAGGGTCTATAATGATATGCATGAATGACTTTGGTGTGGAAGGACTTGACTGACCTCAGAGTCCTGACCTCAACCCCACAGGATGTCTTTGCAATGAATTAGACTATAGGCCAGGCTTCCTCGTCCAACATCAGTGACTGACCTTACAGATACGCTCGTGGAAAAATGGTCAAACGTTCCCAGAAACTTTAATTAATAGCCAAGGCTGGGCCAACATCAAATTAAACACTTTGTAATAAGAACAGGAAGCACATATACATATACGTGTATATGTGTTTGAAGGCAGATGAGTGAATAGTTTGGCAAAGTAGTTTATTATTGTCCCAATAAGGAGATGTTTTATCTTGCACCTTGTAGACAAGCAGGCAATGTTTTGCCTGCTAGACTTAATTCTGGGATGGTGTTTATGATCTATCCTGGGTGTGATGAGTTTCTTTTGTTTAATTTTAGCCAATGGGGAGTTTCCACC
This sequence comes from Crenichthys baileyi, assembly GCA_036173005.1. Taxonomy (NCBI): domain Eukaryota; kingdom Metazoa; phylum Chordata; class Actinopteri; order Cyprinodontiformes; family Goodeidae; genus Crenichthys; species Crenichthys baileyi. Next base: position 130,042 of record JAHHUM010002694.1, read on the forward strand.
GGTGGCCACCAGCATAACCCAGCTCCCACAAAGACCTACCACCAAGACTCCACTGCCTTCCATCAGAAGCCCTGCCGTGGACCCCACTACCGCAGATAACAGAAAGCGTGAGTTTTATTGCAACAAATCAGACGCATTTATGATTAAATGAGAAGGAAATGTGCTCTCTACTGCACACTCACGCTTACACTCTTTAATGAGCCGCAAATACTCTTGTCCTGCTTGGTATGGTGTCAATGTGTGGCCTGCAACAAAGTAAGTGTGCCCCCTACTGGTGTACTCTGTGTTCGAAAGCTGAGCGTGTGCAGCAGGGATCTCCTTTGGCATTAAATGGAGCAGGACGGACAGTTTTGAAGTGTAAAATCCTCAAATTTGTCTCCAGAGAATGTCAGTGAAGTCAGCTGAACTGACTTGACAATTTCTCACTCTGTAAATTCCCTACTTCAAAAGAGTAAAGAGAAGAAAAGCCTTATTTTGTAGATTTTAAGCTATAAGTTAGTTACTTTTCCATGAAACCTTCTCAGAAATATTCTTCCCCAGCAGGAAGCTTTGAAGTACTTGAAGTACATTTTGAACTTGTGTAAAGTTCTCCTCTAGAAATTATCAGAGAGTATATCCTTAGAGTTTAATGTCTCTGGTTGATTTTATTTGTCAGGAAGAGTTTCTAACACATTTATCGATAAGTGTTACTGTCCAAACGCATTGGCCGGAGGCTGATCATCTTTGTCATGTTTGCTGAGCACAGAGCAAACATCACATCCAACACACCTGTTGAGCTGCACAAGAGGAACATAATGAGTCAGGCTTTTATATAAAAAATGCCAAGATCCTAAACAAAAACTGGCTGCCCAGCACTGTTCCTGTAAGCAGGTATACATGTTCAAAGTTTTATTAAACATTTTAAAAATAAAGTGCACCCTAATAATAAAAAGCTGTGGACTTTGCTTGGTTCTGCAATTAGTTCAGTTTTATCTGAAGTTTAAAACACCCTTAATAGATTAGATACTGTTAATTATTTTGAAACAAAAACAAAACAGATATGAATAAATAGCTACACCCTCGCTGCTTCCATTAATTTGAGAGGGAAAGGTGCAGCAAGGTGCCACTAAGGTCAGCAATGACCTTAGAGAAGCAATTGCTGTTGCTTATCAATTTGAGTTATAAGGCCTTTTTCAAACTATTTAAAGTCTGCGATTTTACGAGAAGGGATAAAATGCTGACAAAAAAAAAACATTCAAAATGTCTGCCAAATTTTCCAAGAGTGGATGTCCCAACAAACTTACCCTAAGCTCAGAGCACCAATGCTTAGAGACATAAAAAAGTGAAATTTCTGAGTTTCAAATTGCTTGGAAAGTTACTTACAAATGGGCTTACAACCTTTCATAGATGAGACTTTGTTTGAATGTGTATAATAATACAAAAGTGAAGAGAACCAAACATTTACAGTCAGAAATATATATTTTTTGTCTAAGGTCATGGCTGATTTCTGTCCACCCTGGCATTGTGGTCTAGAGTACAGCCGAATGCTCCAGACTACTAAACTGTCAAAACTCCTGTTTTTTGTAGAGGTGATCATTCTAATGGTGATCAATCAAGTTCCTTTAACTAGGGTTGGGGTACCTGATTGCTACTTTCCTTCTTAAATCATATCGAAACAGCAAGTGTGTACTTTGTTTTGCCCTAAAGACCCAGGTAAGCAGTAAATTAAGGGGGGAAAACAAAGACACAGAACTACAAGGATGGCAGCAACAATTATGTAGCAGCTAAAATAACTTGCAATACAACACCAAATACACCTGGGCAGCTCTGTACAGAAATAGCCTGAGAAGGGAATGCAGTCAATATCATTTGTGCATCTAATTGATGTCAGTAAGTTTAATACACACCCAATTCCTCTTTAACAGGTTGACCTAATGCTAACTTCTAGATACTTTATACTGTCAAAGATCAAACCCTGTCTTCAGCCACGGTTAAGGTATCTTCAGTTACAGCAGAATGAACCTAAATTCCAAAATACTTATGACCTCTTCAAAATTATTTCAAATACATCACCCACAACATTACTGACATGCATTTTTACTTAAATCACACTGGAACATCCACAGTTCATATTTTATATGCCATCATGTGTTGGTTTTAAAACTAAACTAAATATGTGTATAAAAAAAGGCTGCACACCCCTGTTTAAAGCCAGGGTTTTGTGATGTTAAAAAATTAGACCAGTGTAAAAGGGAGAAGGGAAGGGAAAATAAAAAATAACTGCTTTAGAATTAGCCACCACATTCAAACTCATGTTAAATATGAGTCACCAAACACCTGACATATTTCAAAGTGGCTCTGGCAACCTCACATAAACTTCCAGCTGTTCTAGTAGACTTTTCCTTACATTGTTTTAGTTGCATCTGAAAGTTAAAGCCATGGTTTTCTGAGAGCACCTAAAGCACCAGAGGGTTCTTATTTTCGAAAGGCATCAGTCAGAACAAGGGTACAAAAGAATTTTCAGTTCATTAAATATGCCATGAAGCACTGTGAAGATAGCGATCTTTAAGTGGACAAAATATGTATTGGAGAAACCTTACCAGGAACTTGATGTGCCTCCTAAATTGATGAAAAGTTGAGTAGAAAGCTGGTCAGGAAGACTACCAAGAGATATTGAGCAACATTAAAGGAGCTGCAGACATTTCTGGCAAGTACTGCCTGTGAACACGTGAGAACAATCTCTTGTATTCTTCATATGTCTGGCCTGTGGGGTAGGTCATGTTGTGACTATAAATCTGAATATATTATTTAATATTAATACTTTAATATTTTATCAAATAATATTTCGGTCTGTTAAGGGTTGTCCTGTGAATACCAGCCCAGTAAGGCGATGGTATTAGGACAAAATCGAAAAGGGTGAGCCAAGCTCTGACATTATTGAACAGCAAAACTCTGCACACACATGGAATGAATTCACACAATTTCTTAAAATACAAGAATTTATTAACAAAACTAAGTCAACTCAAAGTCAAACATATTTCAATCAACAAACTCTTTACTAAGCTAAAACAATCCAACTAAACTACCAAGCAGAATTAAAGAATAATGAAGACTAATGGGCTATGTACAATATAAACAAGTTGATCAAAGATGGTTGAAACCATGACCAAAACAGTGATGCAACATTACCATGCAATGTTTATGTTTGAGAACCAAGGATTATCTTGAAGAATCTGGAAATGAAGTTAAGTTAGTCTTGGAACCAACTTAGGAAATAATCAGAACACCTTTAGACAACCATTCACAATGCAAGATCAGATAAAATATTATTTTATTAAAATAATGTTTTAAATAATGATCTGCTGAATAAACCCAACCTTCTGGATGACTAATTTTCAACGGTGTTTCATTAGCTGCCTTTATTAAAATAATATTTAAAGAAATTTTAAAGAAATAGTAAAATATTGAAAGAAATATTTTGGAAAAGAGCCAAATCTTTCTGGAGAAATGGGGCTTAATGGTGTTTACTTAGTTATCATGTTTAGTAAAATAATGTTTTTAGGGAAATATTATTTACTGGATTGAAAACTAACAACCTTTCTGGGTAAATGTTAGCAGTTAAAGCTAACAAAAGAAGCTAATAGCTTAGCACCCGAGTCAAACACACACCTTTATAATACCGTTAATAAACGGGTTAAAATGCATAAGCGCGGACGGCGTGTTATGATCAATCTTCTGTTTAAAATCACCCTTTAAATTAAGTTTGTCTTAACTTTAAAAACACAAACACAGAACACAAAACTGAGCATGTGTGCTGCAGATAGCCTGCTAGCACTAAGATAGCTGAGATTCATTCGTACTTAACACATATGATCGATGATCGTATGACACTCTCAGATCCAGTTGAAGAGTTATGTCTGTTTGCCAGCAAAGAGACATTAGCGCGCTGTCTCTCCTGCCAGCCTCGCAGCGGAGTCCGGATGGAAGAGACAGGATGTAGCAAGAGCGGTGCTTTTATTTAGACAGTGACGTCCCAGGAAGTCCGCAGTTACCCTGTTTCCTGGCTGTGCCGGAAGTAGGTTAATGCAGTTTATTTTGAAAGTTCCAGAAAAGTCTGTACTGGCCTTTCACATTGTAACCATGGCTGTGGTCCCAACATTCGGCAGGATGCAGGCCTTTTCTTATGAAGAAAAGCATCCAAGCCTGGCTAAATTTAGCAAAAATAAATTTGAAGTCTCTTTAAAGCATGTGGAAAAAAATGTAACTGTGATGCAATCAATCATTTTTTTTATTTTTTTTGGGGAGCATAATTCCAAAAGGTATAATAAAGCAAGAAATTATGCTTGGGGCTGTTTTTCTTCAGCTTTAACCGGTACCTTAGTCAAGGTGGGTGCTAAGAACACTTCCAAATACCAGCCAGTGTTGTCCCAAAAAATTCAGGCCTTTGCTAGAAAACTGCAGTTGAAGAGGAACTTGTGAATGTGTAAGCGAACCAAAACCAACATCCAGATCAACAAAAGAACTGTTGAATCTGAACATTCAAATTTTGGGACAGTCCAATCCGAGCCCACAACTGATTAAAAATCTGTAGAGTGATCTGAAGAGGGTTCTGTAATAAAGATGCCCTCACAAGCTGACAGATTTTGGTACGGTCAAGATGAGTCATGTTGATAGATTATATAAAAAGACTAAATGCTGTAATAAAATGAAAAGGTGCTTCAAAGTATTAGTTTAGGGGTGTTCTCATTTATGCAAGTACAATTTTTTAGTTTCCAATTTGTTTCCCTAAAAAATATTTGTTTGCTTTACCACTGAGTTCTAAAGGTTAGAGGTCACATTTAAGTTGGAAAAAGCTCTGAAATGATTTAATTGTGGTCTTTTTTTTACATCACAAAATGCTGGTGTTGTGGGGTAGGAAGACATTTTATATCCACTGTACTCTCAACATTTTTGAGGCCTTATGCCTGTCTAAATGCAGTTTACTAAATTCAGGTTGGCACCGGTGGACTCGAGTGAAGCTGCAGAAGCATCACAGGAGCCACAGATGAAAGAAGTTATCAAATTAAAGCGTCTCAGCTTCCACCAAATTAGTTATATTTAATGTGGAGATTCAAAAACCCCAACAATCTGGATATCTCGAAAGGTTCAGGGCTCCTTTTGTACTTAGAGATAACTGCGCAAAAACCTTAAAACAGCTCCAAGAGGAACTGTCTTATTTGTATGTTTGCAGCCTAATTGGCTAATGTTGCCAGTTTTATTTGATTTAGTTCCTTATTTGTGGGTCTGCTTCAGTTTAGGACAATGAGATGACTGTTTCAGGGCATGTTTAACATCTGACACAACTGCCAGAGACACAAAAGTCAGATAGCAACTGACTGCAGAGAAATATTCAAGTATCTAATGATATTTGCTTCGAGGGCAGAAAGAAAGAGGTATAATGTGTTCACGCAGTTAATACTTAGGGTGGTTGGAAAAAGGGCAGCAACCCCCAGAGGAAGATCTGGGTTAAAATCACACTGCTCTCGTCCTTGTGATTATCATAGATATTAAGTCGGGGGAAAGAAGTCAAAGCGGAGTTGTAAGTTGGCCCTTCCACATGCAGCCTTCAGCGGTTACCATTCGACAGGCGCCTTCTTTACCCTGATGCTTTGACATGTGGAGGACAGGACGGCAGGCCTGATGAGGGTTTTAGCTCAGCAGATCTGTCACTCCAACAAGCCTTTCATCTACCCCCCGACACGCTGGGTGATTAACCCAACCAAACGTTCACATCTCCTCTCACACTTCCCTTCACCCCTCTATCTGGGACGAGGACGTTTTGTTCCCTTTCATTTCTACATTTGTCTCTGGTCTCTGGCATGTAAAAAGCTGTTATTGACTCTCTGTTCGCTTGTATTACTGCCTTCTCACTCTGCCAGCCTGTCTCACTGTCAGAACTTGCTCTGATCTGAGTGTGTTGTCCCACTTTTTTCCCCTCTCCTCTCCTTTCCCATCAACCCTAACTTCACCTTCATTCTTGTCTTTGTATTCATGCTTTTTTCTTCATGCATTTGACTCTTCTTTGGCAGCAGAATCTTTCAGTTCTCAAAAATGTTTTGCTCCGCAGCATCCAAATCTTGACTCAACACTGATTTGTTGCTTGAATTAATGCAGAAATTTCTGATCAAGCTTATTTTATTGTGACAGTGGTGCACAATTTCACACTTTATCATCGGTTATAGGCCAAAGCTCACATGTGCCACCTGTTGGTATATCTAAAAACATGTTTGTAAGCTTTAAGAAATGGAGCTCATTTTGTGAAACCTCAAGTTCTGTCAGTATATGAACCACGTTTGTTGTTTGTGATCCACTTGCCATTATACAAAATGTCTTCTGGGATGAAGGTTGTAAAATTCTAAGTCCGCTACTGCATCAGTTTGCTTAATTGGCATGCCAAATAAAGTGGATTTTACCAGTGCAAAAAGACTGTCTTCCTGGAGTAGCTGCTTTAAAATATTTCTAAAATGTTTTTGATAATAAACTCAAAATTTGTGCTGCACAACCAGAGTGTGCAAAATCACAACAGATTGGTTGGACACAATATTTGGTAAGATATTATACTTCGAACACTTCCAAGTGCCATTCTTTCCTGCTTTGCACATCGGTGCGTTTGACCACCTGAATGGACTCAACCTGAGATCCTAAGCTCGATAACGAATGAGTCAAAAGAGTCAGGTAAATGTGGGTTAATAACGATCAGTATCATCATCGGACTTTTAACCAATAGTATCGCTATGAAATATTTACCGTGTATCCCTACTTTGAATATTATTTTTACTGGCTGCTGGAAACAACAGCCAAATGCTACAGAACATTACTAACCACTGAAACCCTACAGTATCATACTTTATATAATTATCCAGAAAAATTATCTAGAAAAACAGTCCAAAAATGTGTGTTTCATCTGATGATGCTACTTCAAGCTGTAAGCCATTAAAACAGATCTTTGTTCCTCATAAAAAGAGCCCATTTGACTCCAGTAGAGTAGTGATGCATGATTTTAGGGAACTGGTTTGTAATGTTACTTCCAACACTTTTTGTGACCGTTAGGATCGACTTCAGCACTCCGTCTAACTATCTGAAAATCGTATTAGCACGTGAAGTGACCATTCATGACAAGTGGAAGTAACAACCAACAAATATCAGAGCATAAACTGATATTGAGATGATGATGTATAGTGCAGCCCTTACTCAGAATGTGTTGGTTGATACTTTTTAAGAAAGGTAGTGTATTTAGGTTTGCTTGCAGAAGTAACACTTCATGCATGTTAAATTTCACATTTTCTATCTAAAACCACAGGTCTGAGATCTTTAAAGGGGCTTGGTGTGGCCTAAGAATACACTACATAGAGTTGTCTGTATATGTGTCTTAGTTTTCTTTGTCTTCTGGATTTGTTTCCTCATGTGTGGCTCTCAAAGATTTTCTAAGCTTTGAAACGATAAAGCCTTATAGCAAACTGTCGTGGCGCTTCAACTTCTCATTGTGTTCCGTTCTTATCCAGCAGGATGTGAAAGGATTAGATTCTTTAAACAACAAACCCTTTTCCATTTAAAGGTGAGCCAGTTTTATTCACACAACAGCAGAAGCCCAGGGTTTGTAGATGAGAAATGGCATCAAATCAAAGATGGATGAGACACTGATTGATGCTTTCTGATTGGCTCTGACACCAGACGCCATCCCCTGGGCGTTCTATACAGAAAAGAGCTTCAGCCATTTTAGGTTTGGTTAATTAACCGCACAGAATTAAAATATGACTGCTTCATTGTTTCCTTGTTTTTAAACACTGTCCTACAGAAAATCCCTATAGAGTTAGTTTCAGTTTAAGATGGAAACCAGCAGACACCGAAATGGATAAAGAATGGATACTGACCCACATAAATCATTTTGAGTTGTTTGCTCTAGAGGTTTTTCTCCTAGCATTCAGATTCAGTGTTTCTGTACCAGTCTTGATACTGTAATGACCAGCCCAAAGAAGAAAACAGCTGCAGGATAAGGTGCGCTGGAGGTAACAGGAGGCATGTGGAATATAGTGTTGTTGTCTTAAATGCAGTGTGTTTTTGAAATTGAAACAGGGAGATATTTATTTGAGGTAATGTTGAGGATCAAGATGATTGAAGAAATCAAGCAGAAAATGTGAACGAATCTCAATGTGGGAGAAACCCTATTCCAGAAGTTGTTTTTTCCCCAGTGTTTCTCTTTTGGAAGTAGATTTCCATAAAACAGTTGAAACCAAATTATTATTTTAATTATTAGAGCCATTACATCAACCTTGACAGAGGATGAGATTTCAAATCAGGTTTTTGACCCACAGTTTTGCTTCAGTTATCAGAATCTAATGAATTTGGTCCAGATTTTGATTCTTGGTTTCATATTTTGAATAAATTGTTGCGCTGGTTTATAATCTGTTTAGCATTTCACAAGATCACAGTGTTCGCATTGTTGTGTTCATTTAGTCTCCTTCATTAGTTTCTCCCTGTTGCCTCAGTCTCCTGTTACCAACACAGCTGTCACCTATTTGTATCACACTCCTGATTTCCATCCCAGTTTTATATAGACGCCGAGCAGACATGACATTATGACAGGTGAAGTGAATAGCACTGATGCTCTGATATATTTGGCAGCCAGTGAACATTTTGTTTTCAGTGGTATTAGAAGGTGGAAAAATGGGCATAATAAGGATAAGGATAAGGGAAGGGAAGGGGCAAGCTTTAATGGCTGGTCGACCGGGTCAGAGCTTCTTCAAAACTGCAGCTTGTGTTTGCTACAGCGGTCAGTATTTGTAAAGTGGGTCAACGGACACGTGATGACACGGCAACAGGGTCATGAACTTGACCTTGTAACAATGGAAGAAGGTGGCTTTATCTGATGAACGATCATGTTTTTTTTTACAAGCAAGTCTATTTGTTTTGGTTGTTGAGTGCCCTGTCCTCACATCATAGGCAAATAGTGGTGGGACTGGTAGCCTTACAGTGTCATTTGCAGATCTGCTCTACAAAACAGGGAAAATGGAGTATTTCCCCTGTTGCACAGTTGTCTTTATTGAATTGTTGGCATGACAGACCATATCGGGTCCCGGCATTATACTAGTTGCACTGTACGATACAAATACAAGGAGACACAGATGTTGGGGACAAAGAGTAAGAGAGAGAGAACAGAAAATTTATGGGAAAAGGATGACAACAACAACTATAAAACAGAACAAATGACAAAGGACCCCACCAACTACATCTATACAGTTCAGTATCACCCTCACAGCACACTGCAAAAGAAAGGACCTGTCACCATCCTGCAGTCAAAAGGCTGCCCGCCAACCCAGAAGCGCTGCAGAGCCAAGCAAATACAACAACACCACTTTTAGGCAAAGTTCTGCTCGATCTTAATTCATGACAGCAAACAATGACGCAGCTTAAAGCATTAAAAGGTATTTCACACCAACACAGATGAGGTGCAAACACCATAGAAATAAATATTTCTACTCAATAGGTCTTTCTTGCCAATTCCAAACTAGTTTTGGACAAATTTAACTACCAGCGCTTTTACCCATCAAAAAAATTTATAAAAGCTCTGAATAACACCTTGTTCAAACCTGAGACTTCACATCCTTTTCTAAAATAGCACTATTATCAAGACTAGCTCACCTTACACAGCAGCCTACCAAGAACAGTTCACTTACGTGCATTTTACGTGATCGGCGTTGATCAAAATATGTTGCCGTGCAGTGAAAGTAGATTCTTTTTCTCCTGTGTTTGACCCATCCCTGTATTGAATGGCTGGGTCTGATCAAAGAGCTGCTGTCAGTTTTAATCTCTGATTGACTCGATTGTTTCCTGATTTATGGGGGTGAATCCACCCAGGCCAAATGCCATCATGGCAAGAGTAAAAAAAAAATCTAAATCTGAAAATTTCTGCTTTTGACATGACGTGCCTTGCAGTGCAGACTGACAAAAGCACGGTCCATCTGTCTCTCTGACCGTCCGTCTGTTACATGCAGAAATGTTCAGATGCTGCTGATCAGTGTTTTTTCAACGATTTCTGCATGCCAGAATAACATTTGTATTCCTGTTTCTGTATGGCCCCAGAAAGGTATTTGTTGGCCATAAAAAATATGTAAATTCTGGTCCATATTGGAAAAAAAGCCATCTGAAGTTACTTTCAAGAAATGTGACATGATTCACGACATATTTGCTGTGAACTTGTTTTGATAATGTTCATACTGGATGGAGCCTGCTGGGAGATTGCTGCAGGTTCCTCGATCCAATCAGAAACATTCTCCTTCATCTTTCTTTTAGATTTTTTCCTCTCTGTTGCAACATGCCTGGAACAATTTCCCTCTGATGAACACTGCAGGTCCTCTTTCTGATAGAGGTCACTGCTTGTCATGGTAAATGCTTACTACTGGTGGCAAAGTTCAGCTAAAATAACATGGTTTATGTAACACTCAGCAGAGTATCAGTCTACAAGGATGTATTTTGCATCTGGATTCATACTTACTGAAAGTGAGAGGACCAGACGAGTGTGAACAGCCGTTATTAGAGAGGACTCTCATCTCTGAGAGCTCATCTTGTTTTTGTTTGCTTTGCCCAAGTGCTCATCACAGAATTAGTCATTGCACCAGCTGTGTGGTGGGCTTGGGATGGGAATTCATTCACACTCATGGACCGAGATCGATAATATGGGGTGAAGTGGGAAACCATCTGGACATAATTCAGTCATTTCAAACACAAGAGTTGTCTGTGTTCAACGCCAAATGAATTCATGCCAAACCTAATTTAAACAAATAACAACTTAAACATGGGGAGATTCTGTTATTACTTTCACTATTTAAGCATGTATAGCCTTACCTGATAATGAGAAGAACTAGTCTGTTTTAATGGATATTTGTCACCATGACTCCTTCCCAGAGTCAGACATTTGTTTCTACACAGATATTTAAAGGATGACATCTGTATTTTGACTAGGCCTTTAATTATTTTCTATTTCAGTGATTCATTGTTGTGCTAAAGGTCAGTTAGTGAATGCACCTTTGAAAGCCCAAGTTAACCTAGGTTTCCTTTGCAAGCCTTCCAAATTAGCTACACTTGTTTAGTGTTTTTCTAATCATCTTGTCATGAACTTTGACATTTAACATTCTAACTGAGGCCTGAAGTCGGAGGCAGAGCAACTGGATCTTTTGTATGCTCTGAGTATTGCTATGTGTGACCTTGGGGTGAATCATTCTAAAACAAGACTTCTTAGGATGATTAGCAACTGTTTAAAATATTTACTCTCTGTAAAATGATGGACTTCAAGTAGTTTGAAAATGGCCTTTTATACTTTCTTTGATCAATGAACAGCAACAATTACCACCCTAATGTCATTGCTTTAATCTTTCCGTTTTGGCATTGTTTTAACACATCTATGTGCTCTATGACAACAAATTTTCAAAACTACTGCTTTTACAGGGTTAGTGACACTGATGATAGTTTATTCATCAATGAATTTAATTACCACCACCTAGTTCTTGCTCATCATCTCAATCCTCTTGAATGTAGTAAAGTTAAATTTAGTTTTTTACCTACTGTTTTGCACTTTATCTTAGATTTTGTTATAGAAATAAGGACACAGTACAACTTATTTTTGTCACCCCTCTGGCTCTCTTTTTTGTCCAGATGCATAAACCAATTTATTGAAATAAGGAAGCTGCATCTTAAAGCAGGATTTAGCACTGCAGCTGTTAGTTCCTCTATGTCCATCTGACAAGGCTGGTGTTGTATTAATCACAGAGAAAATAACTAAATTAGCTCTGACTCATGGGATTACAGACAAAATGAGAAGAAATGTTTATCACCTGTGATCCTGTCAGTACCTCCCTGTTGCAATTATGGCTATGATCTTACCTTCACTATATGCAATAATGTGCTTTATATCTGCTGGAGCCGTGGGAAATGTTGAAGTGTTGAATGACAGAAGAATGGATGAATTGTGAGTCTGTGGTGTGCACTGAATGTCAGCCAGCTCATCATCTGTGAGTCTGCATGTTTGACCGACTCAAACTATTTGTCTTTCCACAGCTGTATGTGTGCTTCACAAAGAGGTAACCGTTTTATTTTCCTTTTCCTTCATCTGCAGCCAAGAAATGGATTTTTCACACCTGTGGGGCTGTGGGTCCTGAGGGCCCGACTCCCACTCAGTGCCTCAACTCCTACAGGAGCAGCAACATCAACGTGACGGTTGGCACCCACGGTCCCTTCAAAGGCATTCAGATGTGGCGGGTCCCAGAAACAGGCACCTACAGGTAGGCCTGCTGCCAGGATAAACACATATTTACCAAACCTTTTTGACTGGAATAATTCATATTCAGGGTTCCTGCACATTCTTCATGCTAACATTTTCCAGACCCAATTTTTGTTCATGGTTGTTTTTCTGCCCATTTTTAACCATGAAATGCAAAAGTTCACGGATGGATGGATGGATGGATGGATGGATGGACGGATGGACGGACGGACGGACGGATGGACAAAACATTTTAACAGTGGAATGGGAATAAAATCCAGAAAGACCAATGTTTTTTCCAGACTATTTTCTTTTTGCATCCTAATCAAGACAGAAAATCAAAGTACTTTTCCAGACTGCGTGGGAACACAGCTAAAACCAGACACTAAAATGAATTGTATATGAAGACCAAAGAGGACCAACCTCAAACTCACTCTCTGACATTGTGTCAGACAAAACTTTTCTTGTTTTTTGGTCAGTTAGGATAATGACTGTCTTGCCAGCTTCAGACAGGGTCTTCTCAAGCGCTTTTGTTTTTGTTCTGCGTTTGATACATTTCAGAACAAAATCTGTTCATTCCTGGGTTGCAGAACATGTTTCTTTTCTAAATGGTATAATGGGTCCACATTCCCATGCTGTTTACTCTTGCATATAATTGTTTGAATGTGGCACCTTCAGGCATCTGGACTTTGTACCCAAGAAAAAACCAGACTGGTGGAGCTCTACTATTCTCTTCCTGATACCTGATTTCTCCTGATTTGTCAATGATATCACACAAGAAAGGTGTGCAGTGCTCCAGGATTATTGCTGCAGCCTTAAAAAAATGTTTAAAATCAATACTACTACTACTGTGGGCACTCCTGAAGATATGAGCTGTTTAAACTTGGATTTGACTCTGAGCAGACGTCTCTAGAAGCTCCACCCATTCAAAAACTAGCAGCACACATAAAAGCGAAAAGCCTGGGGCTATAAAAAATACTAGAAGCATTGTAGAAAGCACCTGCTATTAAGAGAAGTTCTCATATTGCCTCAGTAGGATTTAATTTGGTCCGTTAATGAAGCTGACAATTAGCCACAGGAATAAATCTACAGCGCCCATAAGGTAAACATCTCCCCACCAAACTCAGTCCATCCAGGGTCCGATAACAGTCACCCAGTGTTCTTTGTTTCCCTTCCTGATATTTTTAAATATAGGTATTTCCTTTGGCATTCATCTATATGCTTGTTGCCCTTCAGGATCACTGCCTATGGTGCAGCTGGTGGGAGGAGTGTGATGGCCATGAGCAGGTCACATGGTGTGTACATCACAGGAGACTTTCTGCTCAGGAGGGGCGAGCTGCTTCATATCCTGGTGGGACAACAAGGAGAGGACGCCTGCCCTAATGTGAGTCTATGCATTCAATATCGGTTTCATGGAAGATCTGCAGCAAAGCAGCTTAAAAATATGCAAATACTGTAAAAACAGTGGTTAAGACCTTTTATCTATATTATATCTGTCCCATCATTATTAGAACCTGATGCAGAATTGTTTTTAAATCAAAATATTCTTTCATTAGCTTGTGTGTCTCCTTTAATCAAAGCAGTAAAGCGTGAGTCGAAGGTCTTGTATATATTCTCTCCTTGATTAAAAATGTATCCATGTTCATGTATCCATGGACTTCTTGCGTCCCTTTGCCAGGGAAATGTTCCTCTTATGTGACAACTTAAACACTAATCATCACTATATTTTCTACTACTCAAAGCTTGTTCCACTTGGGTCCTGTTGCAAAATCTTTCTACAATCTTTATCTGTAATCTTCTGAAGCTTAACTTAGTGTTGATGACGTTCACTCAACGTTCATGTTTTCTGCTGGGGAGAATAGGCTAAAATACTGAACAATCCCACACAAAGCTGGACTCTCAACCATATCTACAGTCAAAGCAGTTCAATTGGGCAGGGGACGCTGGAAATTCTCGACCTTCACAAGAAACTTCCCAAAATGAGCAGCAATGATGGCAAGCAACTTTACCATTTAATACAAAAACACATTTATTTCTAATGCACATTTGAATTATAGATATCTGAATTACAGGGGTTGGACAATGAAACTGAAATACCTGGTTTTAGACCACAATAATTTATTAGTATGGTGTAGGGCCTGCTTTTGCGGCCAATACAGCGTCAATTCATCTTGGGAATGACATATACAAGTCCTGCACAGTGGTCAGAGGGATTTTAAGCCATTCTTCTTGCAGGATAGTGGCCAGGTCACTACGTGATACTGGTGGAGGAAAACGTTTCCTGACTCACTCCTCCAAAACACCCCAAGTGGCTCAATAATATTTAGATCTGGTGACTGTGCACGCCATGGGAGATGTTCAACTTCACTTTCATGTTCATCAAACCAATCTTTCACCAGTCTTGCTGTGTGTATTGGAGCATTGTCATCCTGATACACGGCACCGCCTTCAGGATACAATGTTTGAACCATTGGATGCACATGGTCCTCAAGAATGGTTCGGTAGTTCTTGGCAGTGACGCGCCCATCTAGCACAAGTATTGGACCAAGGGAATGCCATGATATGGCAGCCCAAACCATCACTGATCCACCCCCATGCTTCACTCTGGGCATGCAACAGTCTGGGTGGTACGCTTCTTTGGGGCTTCTCCACACCGTAACTCTCCCAGATGTGGGGAAAACAGTAAAGGTGGACTCATCAGAGAACAATACATGTTTCACATTGTCCACAGCCCAAGATTTCCGCTCCTTGGACCATTGAAACCGACGTTTGGCATTGGCATTAGTGACCCAAGGTTCGGCTATAGCAGCCCGGCCATGTATATTGACCCTTTGGAGCTCCCGACGGACAGTTCTGGTGGAAACAGGAGAGTTGAGGTGCACATTTAATTCTGCCGTGATTTGGGCAGCTGTGGTTTTATGTTTTTTGGATATAATCCTGGTTAGCACCCGAACATCCCTTTCAGACAGCTTCCTCTTGCGTCCACAGTTAATCCTGTTGGATGTGGTTCGTCCTTCTTGGAGGTATGCTGACATTACCCTGGATACCGTGGCTCTTGATACATCACAAAGACTTGCTGTCTTGTTCACAGATGTGCCAGCAAGACGTGCACCAACAATTTGTCCTCTTTTGAACTCTGGTATGTCACCCATAATGTTGTGTGCATTTCAATATTTTGAGCAAAACTGTGCTCTTACCCTGCTAATTGAACCTTCACACTCTGCTCTTACTGGTGCAATGTGCAATCAATGAAGACTGGCTACCAGGCTGGTCCAATTTAGTCATGAAACCTCCCACACTAAAATGACAGATGTTTCAGTTTCATTGTCCAACCCCTGTTAGTGTTTGTCTTAATTAGGATTTCATGGATAGGAAGAATGTTATTCTGGATATCTGAAATGTTTATATTTTTACGAGGAAGAATCGATTTATAGATGTTTAGTTTAAAGATTCACCCTGGCTGCTAAATGGTATAATGGCTTGCCAAAAGCAAGGCAGCAATATAGAGAAACATAAAACGGAGATTTTAAGATCACATGTATGTTCTTAAATGATTCCTACAGAAGATGGCACTTGCTCTTTGGTTAACTTGATAGTCTGTTTGCTTTCCAACTTCAGGGAACTGCACCAGAGTTCACTTCCAAGTGCACCAAGACCAACATCTTCAGGACCAGAGTTTGCTTCTTTGGTTCGGACCAGGGTTTCGAATGAGCTTTCACACCTTAATTGGACCGACTCTGGTCCAATTAAAGAACAAACAGTAATGGTATAAATGTTCCCTGAAGTATGGAGGGGGGTGTTTCTTTGACACCTGACCACTCTGGGAAATTCAGAATAAAATGTCAAGGAATTGTGTGCTTAATACATACATAAATTACAACGTACAGCTACACAGTAGAGTCCATGCTGTGAAACACTGATGAGAGAAGAGTTTCTTCATGCCTGCTCATTGGGAGCTATACTAATAGTGGGGCTGAAAATAAATCCATATGTTTGCACTGATTTGGACATCTATCCATCAAGCTTCTTTTAAAAATCAAAGTTTCTTTGCTCCTTTCCAAATAAATAAATCCTACAGAAGCTCACAATAACAATAGTAATCACTGATATCATTCATTTGTGTAGAGATTAAATTAAATAGCAGACAGTAAAGAAAGAAAAACTGTACTTGGACAAAGTCATTTTTATCCATACCCAGTTTGTGCATTTTTCTTTTCGATCAGCACAATACTAGAGCAATACTGCCCCCGTTGCAACTGCATGACGTTGTTTGTTTGGTCCGGTCCAAAAATCTCTGCAGGAGAGCAAACCAGGTCAACTGAAGGTTTGAATTTTCTGACATTGACCAGTCCCTGGACCAGACCAGCGGTGTGAATGCAGCCTCAAACCATCAACCTACTAAGGTTCAGAGTAAAACTTTTTTAAAGGGGTATTGATTGGTTTTGGAGGGTACTTTGTTATGACAGTTGTTAAAATGCCCTTTTAAGTATTTTCCACATAATTAGTTGAGAAACCCTTGAGAAGGATTAAAAAAGAAAATAAAGTAATTCTTGAGGCCTGCTAAGTGCTTTAAAGTGCTATTTGTCAAAATGTCTTTGTTTCAGAGCTTTGTTGGAACAGATAAACAAGTTATTTAGCTTGTTTAGAAGCAAGACATGCCATTCTCTGCAGCCAAGTTTTTTTCCAGAGCCTGCAATAGCGTGTGGCCCCTTCCAACAGTTCTGTGGATCGTTACTGCTGAGCTATACCTGTGCTTTGTCTCTGTATTCCCACTCGGCTCGTTTATGTTGAGGTCTTTGTTTCAGAGAAGGAAAAATAACTGGGGTCCTCTCCTCTCCTGCGATTATTAGGTTTTTGCTCAACACATCTTGAAGTGCTCTGTGCATACAGCAGAGAGGGAGTTACAAAGTTTAACTCTCAGCTCTGACAACAAGAGCAACCCCTCACTCCAAGATTTACCTGGTGATCATGAGAGCTAATTTGTCTTGAGAAATACACACACACACACATAGGTGGGAAGCTTCTCACACACAACCCTGTCTTTTTACTGTAGAGTGAGAAACTTAAGCATACAAAATCAGAAGACTTGAGCCCCTCCACCTGTCAATCACAGTCAGACTTCCTCCCTGTCCTCCCTTCAAGGCCTCTTAAGAGTTTCAGCTCAGACAGATCTGGGAGTTTCAGCTCAGACAGAGCCAGAGAAAGAAATGTGTGTCCCTGCACACTTTATGTAGGCTCAGCTGCTGGCTGTTCAGCATGATGGCACACACAAAGAAGCCGAATCAGTCCCTGAAATCTCAGTTAGGGTAGAGGAGCTGCTTCTGACATTATTCACCAGGAAAATGTCCAGCTCCATTTCTTATAAAAGAGGAGAGGTGTAGCCCCCTGTCTTCACAGGGTGATGCAGTAAGTTCTCTATCCCATCCTGCAGTTAAGAAACTCGTGATCACAGCTGTTTCTGTTATGCAACAAGAATAAAAAAACACAAATCTAATAAAAGCAAAAACTAAAACTGTTTTGCAAACACAACCTGGCTGCTTCAGGTTTTCCATGTGGATATTTCTGCTCACTGCTACAAAGCTAAACTCCTGAACTCAAAGCAGCTGGGATTTAGCTGCCGTTCTGTCTTCACATATCTGACATCCATGATGTGAAACTCTTCAGTAAACTGACATCTTTTTTCCCCCGCTGCAGTCTAATGGCGTGCTGAACAAGATCTGTATGGAGCAGAGTGGCCCCAAGGTGGACAGATCTCAAGTGAAAGGTGGTGGAGGAGGAGGTGGCGGGGCGACGTATGTGTTCAAGGTAAGAACGGATCAAGGTCTGCAAAGGATGGTGGTTTTAAATATTTACCAACAGCTCTTGAAACGTGTAAATGGGTTTTAGGTCATGGTCAAATAGGGAAAAATCAGCAGTGCAATTTTATTTGACCTGTTAAAGGATGGCAGATGAAGAAATGTTGTTGAGTCAAAAGAAGTTTATTATTTATATAAGTTAGAGCCAACAGAAGATAGGACATAAAAATTTAATATTACTTTATGAAAAGCAAACCATAATTTCTATGCTAGAACAACATGTTGTGTTTGATTATAAATAAATCAAAAAAGGCAAAGTTATCATACCCTCTCTGAGTATTTTAGTTTTAAATATCTGATGAAATTAATCACTTTCATCTTCTGAATATGATATTCAGTCCTTTTATTTGACCAAAATAAAATGTGGTTGACTGACTAAAGCCAAGAACAACTTCAACCTTTTCCCCATCGTTTTAGGTTACAACCACAAGCTTGAGTTTTATTTAGATTTAATGTGATACATGAACACAAACTAGCAACACTTTTAGAAATAAAAATCTGAAATGTGTTTCGTGCAGTTGATTTCCTCCTCCTTTACTCTATCAAATGAAATCCAGTGCAACACTGTCCTTTAGAAGTTAGCTTAGCAGTTAATAGTGTCCAGCTGTTTAATTTAAGCTCTGTAGAAATCCAGCTGTTCTGTGAAGACCTCAGAGATTTGGTAGAGAAAATTAGTGAACAAACTGCATCAAGACCAAGCTTTGTATATCTCACAGAGCGCTGTTCAATATGTTGTTGGTAAATGGAAAGATTATGGCACAAATACAAACCTATCGAGACATGGTGGTCCACATAAACTGACAGGCTGGGCAAGAAGTGCTTTAATTAAAGAAGCAGCCAAGAGGTCCATGCTAACCCTACATAGATGCACAGTTCAGGAGGAAAAAATCTGTTTAAAGTGCTACCTTTAAATATGAACTGTCCAAATCTAGCCTTCACAGAAAATGGCAAGATGAAAACTTGCTCAATTGCTGGATGATTGCTGATTGGAAACTATAACAAGGGCGGTATGGAATTTGCAACTAGTTACAGCAAACACGTAGAAGACAGTGCTCTGATCAGATGAAACCAAAATGTAACTTTTTGGCCTGTATTGAGAACTATCTGAAGAAAAACTAACACTGCAACTTTAAAACACGGTGGTGGCAGAATCATGCTCTGCGGATGCTTCAGCACAGGGACAATGTGGTTAGATTAGATAAGATGTGTGGAGCAGAATACAGGGCCATCCTGAAAGGCTGTTTGAGGGTCCAACATCAATAAACCAAAGGAATAATTTAGACTCATGCTTATGCAAGTCTTAGAATGGCCCACTCTAAGTTTTGGCCTAAATCCAAATGAGAATCTGTGGCAGGACTTGAAAACTGATATTCCCAAATGCTCTTCATCTAATCTGACAGAGATTAAGGTATTTCACAAAGAAGAATGAACAAGAATTTCAGTTTCTAGATGTGCAAAACAGAAATATTCTTAAACACTGCAGCAGTAATTTCAGCAGACGATGGTTTAACAAAGTATTGACTCAGGGAGCTAAATATAAATGCACACCCTAATTTTTAGAGATTTATATGTCAAAAAAGATTTAAAATCTTGTCATTTTACCTTCCACCTCACAATAATGTTAGTTTGTCTCGTAAAATGGCAAATAAGTAAATCAAAGTTTGTGGTTGTAACCTGACAAAACTAAATAAAAACGTTCAAGGGGTGTGAATACTTTTGTAAACCACTGTATAAACACTCACACACAAAATCACAATGAATTGGCTGAATTCTGTTTGTTTTGATGGACTTGCAGGCCAGTGATGGGTATCTAGATAATAGTGATTTAATACAGGCAGTATCCAAAGAATCTGACAGTCGTTCAGAACAGCGAGTGTAGGGCAGAGAAGTCCTGGCTTAATGTCCTGAAAGAGCCCCCTATGTTTTCATTGCACTGCCCCACCACCATGACAAAAGATGGATGTGTATTTAACTTAATGAAAAGAACCATCAAATAATCGATGAAAATCCGTGAGATGAGGGAATTAATAGGTCAGTGGAGCTGATCAAGTATGGATGTGTGAAGAATACTCTGATGCATGTGTTACACAAGATGAGAGAAAATAACTCTCCAAACGAAGTAGAGGTGAGCTTATAAAAGCTGAGACACTGGGAAAAAGTGTCTCAATTAGTCCAGGCCCGGATGATCCTGATGCTCCAGCATACATCTAGAACAGATACATGTTAATATACAACAGAGGACTGTCATAAGCCAACAACTAACACAGAGACAGGTATGTCAATCATAAACACAATAGACAGCATTACCAGACATGGTTTGATTGAGGTCTCGTTTTTAATTTCCATGAGAATAGCTGTTGAATCATGCAGCTGGCCGCATGTAGGACCTTCTCTTGGTGTGTTCAGTTTTGGGAAACTTGAAACTTTATGATGTATGTTGGTGCCACCAAAACAATGGTTCATACTACTTTAACATCTGTATTAAACTCAGTATAGTGCTGATAATGATATGCAATGTGTTTATGAGGCATTCTGTTTTTGCTGACCTTAAGTTTTTGACTATCTGTTGGATGCTTCGGTAATTGCCTGATCACACTGTTGCTCCTCTCATGCTGCCCATTCTTACCCAGTCTGGTGTGGTTTTACACTTCCCAGCTCCTTGAGAATTTATGTCCCCATTGCTAGTCTGCACATGGACCAAATTACATAAATTACAAATTACATAAATACTGGATCACTTCAAATGAGCACAGGAGTAACGCTTATCCAAACCCTTGACCTTGCATAATAATTCAACAATGATATTAACCATCTGTAAAACATTTTAAATGCTGTGCAAGTATTTCCTCCATGTCTAATATTGGCATTTCTCCACATTAAAGATAATTATGCTAATATTGGTTTAAACAGTTTCTATTCAATTTATTACATACAGTAGCTACAAGATGACAATTAATAGATTTCTTTTTTTTAATGGATGTTGATGCACAGTTTAGAAAATTAGTTTTAAGTTTATTTAGTGCACAGTTTTAGATTGTGTTTATTCTAAAATTTGATGTTAGAATTTATATTGTTTACCAAAGCAAAGTATAAAATAATGATTCTGAAACTTAGAATGAAAAAGCCTATTATCTATATATTAGATTCACTCTCAAAAATATTCTGGATAATTTAAAGGAAAACTTTGAAATCATAATTGTTTCCGAAGAAATTGAGCTGTAATCCTCTTTTTTTCAATCAGACGTATTTACCATGTTAAGAAAATGCACTTTTACAGATCTTTTTGTTAAATTAAATAAATAAATTAAAGTTAAATTTGATATAAAATTATTAGATTAATTTTAACTTTGAAAAATTGGGATAAACAGAAACTAGAAAAATAATTAATGGAACTATTATAAAATTGTAAAAGTGTCTCTTTGATGCTGATTCACCGTAACAGTGTTAAAAATGCTGACATAGGTGGACAAAAGAGTTTACATCCCTCTCATCATCGCCGCTGGTGGAGGGGGCCGAGGCTACAGCAGCCAATCAGAAAACCAGCTGGAGCAGATGGACTATGACCCCAGCCAACCGGGACGCAACGGGAGGTCTCACTCTTCAGGTACACAACATAAGCATACGCACACACACTGCTTTGATGTGCTTCAGTGCTGTTTGTGTGAACGCTGCTGGAAGAAATGCTGTGTATGCATGCACGCAGTCATCTGTGTCAGTAAAACAACACATTTCAGGGAAAAGTGGTTTGTTTACAAACTGACGGAGTTTATCAAAGTCTTAATTATTGTTTCAGAAATATTACACCGCTGTGTGTCAGTCTGGGCTCAAACACAAAACCGTGTTATAATTCTGTTCTGTTTCAGAAAGAATAGGGGCAATCAGAAACTTGAGTTGGTAGCTACTTTTAATTTAATTCCCTTTAAATTCAAGACTAATCCCTCTTCAATCCTTCCCCTATATCCCCAGTCCTAACCAGAGCTGCCAAATAATAATAATCAGATTTGTACTATAATTCTACCCTCTGTCCAATATACAATCAATGATTTAAAAATCCCATTATAAACAATGATTTGACCCCTTCATTATAATGCTGATTTAATTCATTTGCACAAGTTGATAAGGATCCTGCACATACAAATTGCACTTGTTTCTATGCAATCATCTCACCTGCCTACTTACAACCTAGTAACACACCAGGTAACACATGGTGATGCCTAACAAAACAGGAGCAAACCTTTCTGTCGCTGTTGCAAGGTGCAGATGGTGGCAGAGATCATTGAACTGGAAAATCACACCAGGCCTAAAAAACACCAGGAAAAGAAAACATTGTCTGTTACCAGAGTTGAAGTCATTAACAATTTTTGCAGTAAATTGAAAAGACCCAGCTGGAAACAGCTGTTAATAATAATATATAGACCCATTTTGCTTTAAAGGGTTCAGTTGAAATGTTGCCATTTGAATGGGCAGAGAGGCTTTAAAGAGATATGTGTTATGATGACTTTCCTCTTATTGTAGTTGCTCTTACTGTTTGCACTTTTCCAGCGTCTGCAAAAATGTCACTGAATTGTCATTTTCAAATCACTATCATCAAATCATCAAACTGTAAGTTTTTCAAGTAGAAGAGACATTTCTGTAGTACTTTTAGGTTGTTTTTTATATTTGTTCACAGTGTATAATTATAACTTCTCAAATATTTGAGATAGGAACTTGATAGATGACAATTCAACAGAACCCACATAGAAGTTGGTGAAATATGAATGCCATTCTGGCCTGTTGAGGGACTCCTGCAATCCAGAGGTAGAAGCATTGTTCTGGCCAGTGGTGGGTTTTACAACCACTTTTAGATAGAAATTTGTAATATAGACTGTGTAGAATTATATGAACTATGATATCCTCAGTCTGTGATCATTTGTTATTGAAGCAGGGGCCTCCCTTAGAGAGGGGGAAACAGGGACTAATAAAAACAATAAACCTGTGATAAGACCACTCTTTGTAATTTATATGGAGGCACTACAGAGTCCATGGAAAGTTGCAGATATAAAAAAACATTAAATTAATTTTGCAAACATTCTAACCATTTTAAATAGCTGTTTATCTGGCAGTGTTTCTCAGTTTCAGCAGGCAAGCCTTTGTTGTCACTGTACTTCCTTAAGATCTCGTCGGTGGTTCTGTAGTTTCTTCTTTGACGGTAGCCTTTCCTGCTTTTTCCCCAGCCAAAACTAAACAAAAAAAAGACTAGAGACAAAGACGGCTTAGTCAGTGGTAACCTGCCCTGGTTTATGTATTCTGTATGCTGATGGAGGAATGTCTCTGTAAGTGTGGGAAATTTAACTTCCAAAGCACTTTGTCTCAGCTCACATTAAATGTGCAGCTTTGTTTTGTGACAGGTGGAGGCGGAGGTTGGAATGACAGCACTCCTATCAGCCAGGGAGGCCGACCGCTGGTGTTGGGAGGCCAGGGAGGGCAGGCATGTCATAAGTTCTGGCAGACCCACGGTGGCTTTGGAGGTGGCGGGGGTGGATGTATGTCGGGAGGCGGAGGTGGAGGCTACAGAGGTGAGTTTATGAGGATCTGCTAGTTTTACCAAGTTTCACAAATAAACTACTTCAAGCTGTCTAGCAATATCTTATTTTTATTGTTTAAATAACCACAATTCTGCATATTTCAACATTTGCTTTTATTTATGCTTTTGGCTTTATTGCTCCAATATTGATGTTTACCTTGAATATTTTCTTGATTTATTTTCCTAACTTTTGATCTGTTCTTCAAAGCAGTCTGGGATACACTGAGCTTAAAATCTACCCATTAAATAAAGCACAGTGGCGTTTCTGCGATCAGGTGTCAGGTTGAAGAGACTGTAACCAGTCTCCTCTTTCTGACTTACTTACCTATAAGTAACTCAGGCTGTTTCCTTCATACAGGTTCTTACATGTCAAAGTTAACTTTGTCTTCACACTCAAATTTCTAGAGTTCTCAATTTATTTTCTGTCCATTTTTGAAGTAAAACATACAGTACATATGACTGTGTTGTGAAAAAAAATGTTTTCATACTCTTATTTTCCATGCTGTTCTAGACTGTGTTAGGAACACTGGCAATGTCTGACATCTTCCCTTTGAATAAATCCAGAAGCCATTCTTATGAAGATGTCTAGCAACCAGTTAGTGAGAATCATTTGCATCAACAGTTGCATTGCTTTCTAAACTACATGTTAAAAGTGCTGCTAAAGGAAAAACTGCAGCACCTATTTTCACTAATTAAAAAACTTTTCTAAATGGTCTTTTATTACCGTTTGATTCACAATTTTTTATTTAAAGTCTTTCAGTTTTGCTATTCACCTCCTTTTGGTACAAATTACTTTATATAGTGATAGCAGTCATGGAAAAGAACCTTGTTTTTCAGCTTGACAAACCATAGTCATTCCACTGTTAACCGAAATGTTAACGTCCAAATGTAGCACAACTTACCCCAAATTCAGCCTGTCCCGATCCTGCAAAAGAGCAGTAAAAGTCTCCAAAACTTAAGGCCTTTGTCCTTGTGTGTATTTCAAAATTTAATATTGCTCTTGATGCTTCTATACTGCAAGATGTCAGATTGCGACCTCTGCTGTAGTTACACTTAAGGGACCCTTTCCATGAAGTCAGATACAGATAAAAACCCACCTCAAGATGCTAGTTATGTGGCGTCCTCTCAGCATGGGTCCAACAGCAGAGTTTTCTGTAAATAAAAGCAGAATAAATGTTTAATGTTTTTTTACCAGTTTTTAATATTAATTTGTTGTCGATCTTTTGTCAAGGAGGGAACACCTCTCTAGAAGACAAACCCAAAGCCGATGGGGATGACGGTACGTCGTTCCTCGGTCCAGATGGAGAGCCGTTCCTTTATCCTCTAAAAGGTAACATCACGAAAAAGACGCTGAAAAACACAGACAAGCTTATCATTGATGGAGAGAAGTTAAAATATTTGGTGCATCTGCAGAGTTTATAGGTGGGAGTAAAACCTCTGGCCCAAAAAGTAATAAATTCCTGCTCTTGGAGGATTGCTGCCACAATGGAAAGATGAGGTTGTAAAACTCCTTCCAGAATCAGGTTGGTTGTACCCAGTCACATGATTCTCTGCTTTGGAGTAAGATGAAACAAAACAAAGCTAAAGCAATATTCCTGAAAATAGGAAATACACCACAAAAGAAGATATGAACAAAATGGGCCGTGAGTGAGTCCGTGTTTGTGAGCGAACTGTAATAAGTCAGCTTGAGAGAAGAAGCCAAACTACAACCGTCATTAACCATCATTAGTTTTAGTGGGCTAAAGAGAAGCAGTCATGGACTGTGGATGACTGGATAAATCCTGAGCTGTATCTTACAAGGATATGATGCTGTAACATTTGTTAGGATCCTATTAAACATGTAAATATCAGTGGCTGAAAAAATAAGAAAAATCTGTGACAATATGGGGCTGCATGTCAGGTAAACACGCAGAGCGGATGGTGGTCATTACCTCCACAGAAATGCACAGGTGGATATTTTTTATTTTCATCAACACAAAGTTGGTGGAAGATGATGATGTTTAGTTCAAATTTTCAGGGTTATACTTGCGATGCATCTCACCACTAAACTATGTTGAACAGAAGTGAACCGAATGCTCATGACCCTTTCTTGACCACTTAAGTCAGAACATGGAACCGGGAATGTTACCAAACCCAACTCAACCATCTTCCAGTTGCAAATTGGAAAACCAGTGGGATATGCTAATTGCTATGCTCCATAGGCTAATTATGCATAGCAATACAGCTAATAACAGTGTATTTATTTGGATTTTATGTATTCAAACACTAAAGGAGCATGTTAACTAACGGGTGGTTCAGTGCTAAGCTTTGACGATACAAACCATTAACTGTTACAGCCGGTGTCTCAGCTTCTCAAACACCAAGCAGGCATATTGGACTTGGAGGTTGGGGGCAAATATCCAACTTTCCCACTTCAAGGGACTTCCTATCTACTCTTTTGGAAATAGTTTAATTTACAAACTACATAGGACGTTATTTTTATACAGTACTGTGCAAAAGTTTTAGGCAGGTGTGAAATAATGCTGTAAACAAAGAATGCTTTCAAAAATGAAAGTGCTGATCATTTATTTTCATCAATCAACAAAATGCAGTGAATGAACAAGAGAAATCTAAATCAAATCTGGATGTAGGCTTTCTCACATCCTTCTGTCTCTTCTTGTAATCCCAGACACACTCAATGTTGAGATCAGGGCTCTGTAGGGGCCATACCATCACTTCCAGTAAGTCTTGTTCTTCTTTATGCTGAAGATAGTTCTTAATGACTTTGGCTGTATGTTTGGGTTCGTTTACTTAGCATTTTGTGAATCGATTAAATATACTATCTATATTTTTCTGAAAGCATTCTTTGTTTACAGCATTTTTTCACACCTGCCTAAGACCTTTGCACAGTACTGTATATTTGAAACTTTCTATTCTTTGGATGCTTTCATTGATATGGAGACTTTAAAAGCACTTGGAGGTCAGTTCAGTAATGTAAGAACATATCAGCTGTGATATCAGAACAGTGGGCCACAGACATTCAAGTAACAACGACAAAAGAAAAAAATTGTTGATCAGCAGCTCTTCATGGAGAAAAGATGAACTTATCAGCACTTCTTTCATCTGGACCCTGTGGTCCTCCTCGTGCTCTAGTCTGCTCATGCATTTGAACCTGACAGGCTTTTAAAGACAGAGACGCTCAAAACCTCGCTGCTGGCTAAAAGCTAGTTGACCATTTAGACATTCCCACCCAGCTCTGTGGAGGAACAGAAACAGGAGAAAAATAGAAAACACTGTAAAGTGTTTTTTAAATAGCCACCATCTGAGTTTTAACAGAAGCAATGCAGCTTCAGTCAACAACTCCACAAGCTTTTCCCTTTATATCCAGAACAGTTTTGTAAAATATTTGATGCTATTTTTTTTTACCTACATGTTCATTCCTTATTTTTCTGCAGTTAGTTTGACAATTATGAAAGCTTTAATAGCAGCAACATAAAAAGCTGACTTGGAAAATCTTATTGAGAGTAAAATATTTTATTGATTAAAATTGAATCCCAAATGTTTTGCAGAATGTTGTGGGCTGTAAGATGTGGTACAGGTCTCTATTAAGCTGTCAGCAAAGACAGCTTGGTGGCAGCTGCGTGGAGTAGAAAGGACCGGAAAATGTAATAGATTTAAAGAGAAAACCCTGAAGTGATGTAAATAAATCTGACCTGAAAAAATGGAGCATTAAAATCTGAGAAAAAATAGAGCAGTGCTGAATATTAAAGCAATGTTATTAATTTGATGCTGATTTGATTAAAACAGTAGTAATTTAATGGAAACAGAATTGTGTTTCATAACAGCCTAACATTCACAGTAAATTATTTACACAGAAAATTGCCATTTATCAATTTAAGGAAACAGAATGTGGGTGGGAATGACAGAAATGGAATAAATGAAAATGTTCACAGATTAATAGAATAGATGAGAAGTGTGTGACATGAAGAATAGACTGATAAATCATTATCTGACTTGATAAACTGGGCCGTTACTTTCTACTGTCTACCATTCATCATTTGTTGACCTTAACTGACGTTTATCATTTCCAGGAAGGGATTTTTGTTGCATTCTCAGTGAAACCCAGAGAAAGTTGCAGAGTCGCACGGTTATGTCGGTGCTCTGAGATTCTGAGAAAACCATATGAAATGACGCTACCTTCATTTATCCCTAATATGAAGAATTTTAAAGAAATTATGTTATAGCATTTCTGAAAGATGTCATTTAACATGTTTTCAGATTAACTGTGAAAGTGGAGAAAATGGCTTTTAGCAACATAAAAAAATGGTTAATTAAACTCATGAACAACTTTAGTTGAGAAACCTGGATGGATGGATGGATGGATGGATGGATGGATGGATGGATGGATGGATGGATGGATGGATGGATGGATGGATGGATAATTCACATGGTGGAGTTGGCACCCCATATTTGGAGGTTTGTTAGTTCTCGATGCAGCCATCTGGGGTCGAATTCTTGATCTTTTGACCTTTGCTGCATGTTATCCCCCCTGTGTCTCTGTCAAACATGGTGGTAGCAGCCTCATGCTGTGGAGATGCATTTCATCAGCAAGGGCAGGGAAGCTGGTCACAGCTGACTGATGGAACTAAATACAAGACAATCCTGTAAGAAAACATGTAAGAGGTTGCAAACAACTTAAGAACTGTGGCGGTTGATCACCTTCCAGCAGTAAGAACTCTAAAATACAAGCAGACATACAATGTAAGGACTTAAAGCAAAGCCTATTAATTTGCTTAAATGGCCAAGTCGAAGTCCAAATCTAAAAACAATTGAGTATCTATGCCAAGACTTGAAGATTGTTGTTCATAGAAATTCTCCATCCACTCTGACTGAGCTTAAGCTATTTTTGCAAAGAAGAATTGGCAGGAATCTTAGTCTCAAGATGTGCAAAGTTGGTTGAGACAAACCCCCAAGACCTACTGCAGCAAAATGTTGTTTTGTAAAATATTGATTCAGGAAAATTGAATGCCATGCAACCCTAATAAAGTAAAGTTTGTCGTTATAACGTGACAAAATGTGAACAAGTCATTTTAATACATTAGCAAGGTACTGTATTTTTTTTAAATCTTAACGTTTTACAACCTTAGTTCAATCAAACCGTTGTGCACTACTCGTCATGTTTTGTGCCCTCTTTGGGGTGGGGGGTCAACAACCCCGTCGCACAAACCCTTTTTTCATAAAACGTATTCTAATAAGCCGCATCTAAAAATATTTTCAAAAAAACCTCTGTCTTCTTCACCCAACATGGAGGAGCTGACTGTGTCTAAAGATGCATAGCACAGAGGAGCACATATACTCATTAGCATGCAGTGAGCAGCTGGATTCAGGACATTTGTATTCTTCCTTGTAAACCTCGCCAGTGTTTCTGGGTTAGATTTATGTATTTGTACTTTCAGGAGATAAGAGAATCATGGGAGAAATAGATTCTCCAGATGATTGCATTGGGTTTGCTTGCTAAATAGCACATGCTTTCCCTGACAATCCATGACTAATTCATGTGGGACTGCTTTGTTCCTGCTCCATGTTGTTTACAATTAAGATGGCTAAATTCATTGTATCCAAATTGAGAAAATGTTGTTGTAAAATCAGCTTGAAACTCTTTGTGGCAGGAAGCTGTAGTTCCACAGAGGGAAGGAGCTGTTGCAGATAACTATCAGAAAAGATTGGTGTTTCTGATTTGAACATAAGGGTCAATGCAGACCATGCACCAAAGCCACTCACTGAGCTGCACACATCATGTGCACAAGCTGGGCAGGAAGGAATATTAATGAAACTCTGTTACTTAAAATGTGGTACATTCAGGGTTCCCAGATCATTTTAATGTCAGTATTCCCAGCTCAAATTTCCGAACTAACTAAAGAACAGAATGTTCATTTTGAATATATGGGAGATGTTTCTACGAGGTCTGAAGGACCTCCAATTTAAAACAGGATAATAGAAACATTTTAAAACAATGTAATGAAAACCAGTGGCATTTACTCACACATTATCAATACATGAAAACTTTAAAAATATAAGAAAACATTTGCTAACCACTAAGGGTCTCATGCTGACGCCTGTGAACAGACTCAGTTTGTTACTCAGATTTATGGACAGCTTCCTTCCAGGAAATTAAATTAGAGTTTTATTCAACTATTTTCTGTGCAGTTTCATTATTTGTTTAATTGGAAAGGGATAATTGGCATTAATAAGGATGTAAACAAGTTAAATCTAAGTTTCAACAATAAACGTATGTATAATTTCTGTTTCAAAGATGTAACTAGGCATCAAAAATTACTAAAAATAACCATAAATCAGTTGTTACAGTTAAGGAGGTTATATTTCTTTGAATGCAACTTTAATGAAACAAAACTACTTTCTACTTATGATTTAAAGTGCTTAGTTTTTATTATTACATTCATTTTCATCTTCAGTTGGGAGTTTAGAGAAATTAACGGTGTTGGGAATCATGAGAAGTGAGATATCTTTGCTGGTTTAAATGGCAAATTTACAATATTAATATTAAATGACTCTTTGAATCTACAGTTCTGTGGAAAAAAACAAAATGCACTGCTGCTGCTTCTGTGTTATTAAATAGCGAAAGTATCAGCCAGGGGCTTTGGATCAAATGCATTTGGTAAACTAACCATGAAACTAAGAGTAACTGTAAAAGCAGGAGTTTTGGCAGTTTGCTGCTCTTAAGCATACCAGTGTGTATTAACACAATGCCGGGATGGAAAGACAACAGCAATGACCTTAAATGAATCAACTGTTAATTCCCTTTTAATCAGAGAAGATTGTGTGTGAAAGGGTGTTTGCGAACAATTTAAAGTTAATTTTTCTACAGTGATGACAAGTCAGAGCATTCAGTAGGTGACCACAAAAGAAAAAAAACAAAAGCTCCTTCTTAGATGTTGTGAGGCAAGGCAAGTTTATTTACATAGCGGCATTCAAGCTAAAGGCAATTAAAAGTGCTTCATGGGACATCAAGGGAAAGAAGAAAACAGCAAATCATAAGGATAAAACCATTGCATAAAAGAAATAGATGATTAAATACAGACATTAGAGGCTTGTTTAAATCTGACATTAGTTAGCGTGTCAAATGTTAAAGTTCATCATAGGACAGTTACAGTGAGGAGAACAAGTATTTGATACACTTTTGATTTTGCTGGGTTTCCCACTTGCAAAGCATGTAGAAGACTTTAATTTTTAATCATAGGTAACCCTAAACTTAATCCAGAGAATCACATTGTGTGATTTTTAAATAATTAATTTGCATTTTATTGCATGACATAAGTATTTGATACATCAGAAAAACAAACCTAAATATCTGGTACAGAAACCTTTGTTTGCAGTTACAGATATCAGACGTTTCCTGTAGTTCTTGAAGAGGTTTGCACACACTGCAGCAGGGATTTCAGACCACTCCTCCATACAGATCTTCTCCAGATCCTTCAGGTTCAGGTCTGGAGACTGGCTAGGCCACTCCAGGACCATGAAATGCTTCTTACGGAGCCACTCCTTAGTTGCCCTCGCTGTGTGCTTTGGGTCACACCCAGCCATGACTCATCTTCAAAACCCTTATTGAGGGAAGGAGGTTGTTGGTTAATGGCCCCATCCATCCTCCCCTCAGTACGGTGCAGTTGTCCTGTTCCCTTTGCAGAAAAGCATCCCCAAGAATGATGTTTCCACCTCCATGCTTCACGGTAGGGATGGTGTTCTTGAGTTGTACCCATCCTTCTTCTTCCTCCAAACACAGTGAGTGGAGTTTAGACCAAAAAGCTTTATTATTCTGAACAAACACCAAACTGTCAAGCTCGATGGTGGAGTGTTGATTTGGGCTTGTTTTGCAACCACAGGACCTGGGCACCATGCAGTCATTGAGTCAACAATGTATTCCTCTGTAGACTAAAGTATTGTAGAGTCAAAATTGAGGACATCCGTCTGGCAGCTGAAACTCGACACAAACTGGATCGCTTACAGGACAAAGGAATAAAGGGCTAGCCAAAATCTTGACCTGAAATTGACTGAAATGCAGGAGAGCTTAAGAAAGCTGTGAAGAAGCAAATTTCTGCAAACCTCAATAATCTAAAGCAACATTGCACAGAACAATTTGAGAGAAAGTTGGTCCTATAAGCATCCTTCGAAACATTTAGAGACATGTCTAATCTCCTGTTCCTTCTCTGTTTATGCGCAACAGCGATGGAGGGAGACGGAGAAGTGATCATCAGCCCCGTTCAGAATTGCAGCCACTGTGAAAGCGGCGAATGCCATGAGAGCAAAGACAGCATCATCTGTTACTGCGACGAAGAACTTGTCCTGGCCACAGACAGAGTGTCCTGTATCAACGCTTCAGGTCAGAAACTTCATCTATCGCAGATTGCTCCTAATTCTTATCCTTTCACCTAAATAATTGTAGAAATGAGCTTAGCTGGATTGTCCCTCTAACAGAGTGTGACTCTGAGAACGGATAATGAATTTGTCTACTAATGTAATAAATCCTAGGGGGGATTGAGATTTATTAATTTTTTGTCCTGGAACGTTTTATATAATAGACCTTTAATCATTTATGATAATAAGTAGTATAAGCTAACTATAGAGGTCTAGGGCCGATTGTTTTCTGTTGTCACAGAAAAGCCTTTTATTTCCATATGGGTTTCAAATTGGAGGCTTTGCCTGGATTCTGAGACAGTAACATGCAGTGAAACATAAACGTGATCTGATTTCATGCAGAGATCTAGCCACACCACCATCATCATCATCAGCAGCAGCATAGGCTAAATATCAATTTTGACTCTTCTTGGGTTAAACAGGGAATGAGAGACGTAGACAAACTCCTGTAAAGGTGGAATTGCTTCTTCAAATATAATTTGTATTCTCAGTAAAAAATACATTAGTAGATGTCATTCGAGAAATAATTACCATGGCTGAGCGTCACTTTATAATTTAAAACACAATGCCAGACCTATTACCATCACAATAATAGGTCTAAGCATGCCCTGATCTGCAGATCTGTTTCCATTAATGATGTAAGGTCATTAAAGGGCACGCTCTCAGGATGGTCTGTTTCAGTTTGCAGATTTGTTCTTCTGCTCAGACAAGAGGAATTAGATCCTCCCTCCTCTCACCAGTTTTACATGCACCGGCCATCGCTGCTCTTCAGCTCTGTTGTGTCATTGCTTTCACATCATTAATTAAGCCGGAGATGTGTGTAGCTCACTGAATGTTAATGCTCCCCTGGGGAAGATTACGAGTGCATGATGCTGTTGTTTCCTGTCGTTTCTCAGGGGCGTCCCTGCTGCCTCCACAGCCGTCTCTCTCCCACCTGGCCCTGGGTCTGTCTGTGGGCACCTCTGCACTCATCGCTGCCCTGCTGCTGGTTGTTTCTGGAGTCATGATAAGTACGTAGATTCTATGGTAATGGTGTCTCTGTTTACCTATGAGGTTGTAACTCTGATCTGGGAAGAAGGTCACATCCAGCCTAACTGAATTCCAGTTAAGTCCAGAAAACAGAAAGTATTTTTCTGCATTTTATGCATTTAATGCCGTTCCAACATTTTCACAGATTGATATCGAACAATACTGGGTGTGTGACTGTGAGACGTTCCAACAAATACTTTTATTACTACATCTATATGGATGGCAGCCATATTGGATTTTGAGGTTGGGTCTTCCAACTTCAAGAGGCCAGTCTGGGAAATGTTCTGGCTCAAAATACAACACAATGCTTATGGTACAACGCTCCATACCAGTATGAATGTTGAATAAATATGATCCTCATTTGTTTTGTTTCTTGTGTTTATGTTTTTTCACAGTACTATTTAACAGTTTTGAGTTATCTCTCATTATTGTTCTCTTGTAGTCTCTCTTGTAGTCATTTAAAAAGATCTTTATCCAAAGTTTTCTAGACCTCAGCAGGAAGTTTTTCTTACAGTCAAACTATACTCTGGACACTATTTTACTCATTATCAGTCTAATACCTGATCTTGGCCTTTCTTTTTTGTTTAATGTACTTACCTTTGACCTATGAATCATAGAGGTAAAAAAGCTCCTAAACTGCAACAACTGTTAGTGTGGTGTGTTCGGAAATGTACACACTTCCATCAAAACAGCTCTAGTGCTAAACCAGGGCTAGATTTGGACCAGTGTAATCAAAACACAGTAAGTGCTTGGTCTTCCCTCTGTTCTATTTGGAATTACTATAAAGGATTGCAGAACACAGAAGCAGGGTTGCCAACCTTTGAGTGGAGCTTGGATTGGAGTGATATAACTGTGTGGTTTGGCTTAGTTTTATATTAAGTGGGATTTTACTGTTACCTATTTATATAAGTATTTACCTGTATATGTATTTTTACTTTTTTATTTTAAGAAAAGCAACCAGAGGTGGAAAATGCGGTGATGCAGTTGACAAACAACAACCTATCTCCTTTTAACATAAATTGAACACTGCAAATGGTTTTGAACAGGAAGAAATGTAGGACCCAACACATCACAATAGCCATCACAGGGCTGAAAAAGACCAGCTGTTTTAAAAGGAGAAACGGAAAGTTCAACCTAGTTCAAAACATCCAACCAGAGACCCCTGACCAACTGAATTAATGTGTGGCTGGACCAATAACACTGTTTACATGGTCATGTGTTTCCCGAATTTGGAGTGATTTAAATGTGGAGAGGTTGGCTAACAGAGAAGCTTGAGTATCAACCACCCTGACAAAGAGTTTCTTGATTCATTTGTCATGCTATCTTTATAAAACAGTAATTGTAGAATATGACCAGTCTAATTTATAAATGCTAGAAATGATGCTTAACGGCATGCTAGCTGTTAGATCCGTATTTAGAAGCAGTGATGCAAAGAGTGTTTAGACACATCTTTACCAGCAGTAGTTATAAACACCCACTTGTAATATTTAAAAAGCAGTTAGTGTTTAAAAAATAAATTGGAAGCAGGGTTTATAGATTTAGCTGACAATGTTTGTCTTAAGCAAGAACTGGGCCTAGTTGTGACACTAAACTGGTTCCACTACTCAAGTCTGTCAGATGTTATTGTTGAAAATTACATAGTTCTAATGCAGCTTTTGCTGGTTGCATAAAAGTCACTGTTGGTCTCATCTCCCTCCTCCCTTTCAGCATTTATTAGATTTCTGTCAAAACAAAAACTGAGACCCGTGGCCAGAACGGACGACCGTCTGACTGACTGCTTTCCGGCAATAACAGTCAGACATATGCAGACATTGGGTCATTCAAGCCCACTCCCTGTCACACACTCAGACTACCACTTTCACATGTGTGGACGAGGTGGATTTAAACAAGGACAGACTGTGTGAAGAACGAAGAGTTCCTATGATGGATAGCTGCTCAGCAGGCAGCTGACAGCACTTGTAGATTAGACAGTACTTTGTAAATAAATAACTCTCCAACACACACTTATAATTCTCCAAGCGAGTAGTATGTTTACAGCCCGGGTCGAGGCTTGCTGCATTAAAAACATGTTTGGTGGTCATGTTTGGTGTGAGAGGTCCAGAAGTCTAACATGAAGCACTCATATGTGATATTTAGGTGGATGCTGTATTTTATGAGGTGAATATTTTTAAAACAGATTTAAATGTTGGGATTAATGCTGAAACAGTTACCATCATCTGACAGAGAGCATCCAATAACTCAGAGACTTAATCATTTAATTTCACAGTCATTGCTGTTCTTCAAATGTTGGTCTTTAGAGAAATAACGTCTTTAAAACCAGTGCAGTCTGTGCAGTGTAGCCGCAAGCAATAATTTTCTCCTTGAAGATCGTTTTCCAGGTTTTTGTTTGCTTTTTAGAGTGATGATACCTCAGCAGGGGAATCAAACTCTTTATCTTTTCTATTACCAGTGTACAGGCGTAAACACACGGAGCTGCAGTCCATCCAACTGGAGCTGCAGAGTCCAGACTGCAAGCTCAGCAAGCTGCGGGCCTCCACCATCATGACCGACTACAACCCCAACTACTGCTTCGCCGGCAAGACGGCGACGGTCAGCGACCTAAAAGAAGTGCCGCGCCGCAACATTTCCCTCACCAGGTGAGAAAATTATTACAAACAACAACTAGTGAACTACAGATAACAGAGTCTGAGTTGAAACAACACAAGAAAAAGGAGCATCTTTCAAAATCTAATTTACCAAAATATTTTTCTATTATTGTATTATCCCATTTAGAAAGGGTCCCTAATTTCTTAATAAATTATGATTTAAAGGAACTGAGAAAGAGATGGCAGATCATCTTTGGGGCATTTCATTGGCTTGCCCAAATAAAGAGTCACATGATGGAGAATCATTCTGGGTTCAGATTGTCTCCTGAATGTTCCACACTTCTTCACATTATGGTGCCCATATGATAAAATGTTTCTAAAAGTCCCTGCATAGTCACTCTCATCTCATTCATCTGTAATTATTTGCTAAAACATCTTCATATGTTCAGTGTGGATGCTTTAATATGAGATTGTCATCCTTACTGGTCCTGTCTCAGAGCTTTTTAGCAGAGGCTGAAGTTCTGCCGTTTGTTCTACGGGTCATTAATGAGTCCTTCACACTCTCGTGCATGTTTTTACAATGGCTTTCCTTTTACCTGGGTTGATTATCACATCATGTTTGGTTATCTGGTGACAATGCTGTGTAATAATCCACCTTCTATTACAAAGTAGTGTTCTATGTTGCACTGTCCCCTAGAACGACATCAGGAGTTTTTATGGTTATGAAACAGACAGACTTGGACATAAAAAATGGACAGAAATCATGAACGTTTAAAAGCTTACTTGTACAGTGATCCTTTACAATTTCCATGGCAAATCTCAATACTGTCCTAGATTTAATTTCTCAGTCATTTTAGCCTATTTAAAAAAGTAAAAAGATGGATGGATGGATGGATGGATGGATGGATGGATGGATGGGTGGATGGATGACAAAAAACTCAGGAGCTCATCTGCAGTGATTGTGTTTTATTGCTTCTGTGATTATACTTCACTGATTTGAATCATTTTGTTTTTTAGTTCAATAGGATTATTTTCCAATTAATTCATCTCATCCAGAGTTAAGCAAGTAAAGGAACAAAATACTGCTGTTTGTCCCGTTTTGCCTTCCACTCAAATCTTAGCTGCACTGACGTTCATCATAAGCAGTAGGTCAGGTGTTGCTCAAACATCGTAATATTTCATACGAATGTCACGTTGACTGATGTAAGCATATGTGACAGGACTGTGTGTTTCCTTGCAGGGGTCTGGGCCACGGTGCGTTTGGGGAGGTCTATGAAGGGCTGGCTGTGGGGATACCAGGTGAACCGAGTCCACTACAGGTGGCTGTAAAGGTCAGTCCAATCCCACTGATTTGGTGAAATGACATTTTAAAAACTCAAACTTGGGTTGTTTTTTTTTAAATAAACTGCAGCTTAGAGGATGTAGAAGGAACATTAATGTAGAATACATTAACCTGATCTTAAGTATCACAGAAAAATGCATCATTGATTGGATGCAATATTTAATTTTGCACATTAATTGCTGATTAATTTAATTCACTCCAGACGCTTCCTGAGGTTTGCTCTGAGCAAGATGAGCTGGATTTCCTCATGGAGGCTCTTATCATCAGGTAACTGCAAAACACAAACAATCCTCCTCCTCATGCCTTGTGCACACGAAGATGGTTGTGCTCCTCTTTGTTGCAGTAAATTCAACCACCAGAACATTGTACATTGCGTCGGAGTGAGTCTGCAGGCCATGCCCCGGTTCATCCTGCTGGAGCTAATGACCGGAGGAGACCTCAAGTCTTTCCTGAGGGAGACTAGACCTCGGCTGGTGAGACGTTGCCTAACAGCCTTTTACTTGAATAACTTTGTTTCTTCAGCAGAGACAATAACTTTAAAGTTCTAGTAAACTCATTAGGCACCATCAGCATTCGTTCATCTGCTGGTGTCCCTTCAGGGACTATTTAAACTCTGTTTGGCTGCTAAATGCAGCCAGATGCAAACTGTGTCTCCAGTTTGGTGCTTGACAGGTGGCCAACACTTTCAGAAATAAAATTACACATTAGAAAGCAGCACTGAAGCAAGAGAGGCTTTCTATTTACATCCTCTGCCTCAAGGATGGATGCAGATGTCCAGGCATGGGCCGGTTACCAATATAAAGGTATATCCAGGCTTTAAAAAGTCTGTTTTAAAACTGCAAAAATTAAATTGAATGAAGTCCTTTTAATAAGACTTGTTGGATTGACAACCCCCCTCGACATGCTGTTGCACACTGCTAGTCAGCTGGCTCTAAGAAGGCTACAGTACAGCTCCACTTATAAAAAAGCTACATTTGTCATTTTGGAAATACAGGGGTAGGACAATGAAACTGAATTACCTGGTTTTGGACCACAATAATTTATTAGTATGGTGTAGGGCCTCCTTTTGCAGCCAATACAGCCTCAATTTGTCTTGGGAATGACATATACAAGTCCTGCACAGTGGTCAGAGGGATTTTAAGCCATTCTTCTTGCAGGATAGTGGCCAGGTCACTACGTGATACTGGTGGAGGAAAACGTTTCCTGACTCGCTCTCCAAAACACCCCAAAGTGGCTCAATAATTTTTAGATCTGGTGACTGTGCAGGCCATGGGAGATGTTCAACTTCACTTTCATGTTCATCAAACCAATCATTCACCAGTCTTGCTGTGTGTATTTGGTGCATTGTCATCCTGATACACGGCACCGCCTTCAGGATACAATGTTTGAACCATTGGATGCACATGGTCCTCAAGAATGGTTCGGTAGTCCTTGGCAGTGACGCGCCCATCTAGCACAAGTATTGGGCCAAGGGTTGGCCATGATATGGCAGCCCAAACCATGCTTCACTCTGGGCATACAACAGTCTGGGTGGTACGCTTCTTTGGGGCTTCTCCACACCGTAACACTCTCGGATGTGGGGAAAACAGTAAAGGTGGACTCATCAGAGAACAATACATGTTTCACATTGTCCACAGCCCAAGATTTGCGCTCCTTGCACCATTGAAACCGACGTTTGGCATTGGCATGAGTGACCAAAGGTTTGGCTATAGCAGCCCGGCCGTGTATATTAACCCTGTGGAGCTCCCGACGGACAGTTCTGGTGGAAACAGGAGAGTTGAGTTTCACATTTAATTCTGCCGTGATTTGGGCAGCCGTGGTTTTATGTTTTTTGGATACAATCCGGGTTAGCACCCAAACATCCCTTTCAGACAGCTTCCTCTTGCGTCCACAGTTAATCCTGTTGGATGTGGTTCGTCCTTCTTGGTGGTATGCTGACATTACCCTGGATACCGTGGCTCTTGATACATCACAAAGACTTGCTGTCTTGGTCACAGATGCACCAGCAAGACGTGTCCTAACAATTTGTCCTCTTTTGAACTCTGGTATGTCACCCATAATGTTGTGTGCATTTCAATATTTTGAGCAAAACTGTGCTCTTACCCTGCTAATTGAACCTTCACACTCTGCTCTTACTGGTGCAATGTGCAATCAATGAAGACTGGCTACCAGGCTGGTCCAATTTAGCCATGAAACCTCCCACACTAAAATGACAGGTGTTTCAGTTTCATTGTCCAACCCCTGTATTTGTTTGCTGAAACCAGCAGCATTTGCCAAGCTGCGAGTGACTGCTGGCTCTGCCCCACTTATTAATATGCTCTTGGTAAACTAGTGTTACTCTATAGAGCAGAACAAACACATTTAGAGACCATTAAGCCTATATTTTATAACAATAACAATAAAGAATGTTTCAGATAACACTGTTCTAACTGTAATAATGTTTTATTTTAGAAGCAGTTGGTTTTATGTTTAAAATAAAGGCAAATAGATCATGTTTTTAATTTTTGTGTAAATACATCAACACCTTGTCTTGTCCTAAATAATAAGATTCCATATTCAAGCTCTTGAAATAAACTTCCTCTTTGTCTTTAGGATGGCAGGGCTCTGTATTGAGGAGCTTTATCCTCATGTGGGAGCTCAGTTTAGACCTGCTTGTCCTTTTCGGATTTAGAGCAGTAACCTGATTTGGTTCGAGACATCGGATGCCGATGCCTCCTGCAAATCATTGACACAGGGAATCAGTATTTTTTGGATGGGATTCCTGACTCTGAATGTAGTCCTGCAATTTTCTTCCCATTGGGGAGTTTGGAGATTCCAACCTGCTGGGAAAAAGCATGCAGGCCGATATGTGCTTCAGTTTGCACAGGTTCTTAAACATTTCAAAAACTTCAAACTTGTTTCGTGCCTAGATAGAAACTCTGTCATTTTATATTTGTTCGTCTGAATTCTGTTTTGTGTGCTATTATTTATAAATGCTGCATCTGTCTTTGCTAGATAAACTGAGTAATACATTATTCCTTGTTTTTTTCTCATCTGATGGTTTAGGACCAGCCGTCCAGTTTGACCATGGTAGATCTTCTCAACGTGGCCAGAGACATCGCCAAGGGCTGCCAGTATCTGGAGGAGAATCAGTTTATACACAGGTACTTGAACAGATAAGTCCTGTTTCATCTGGAGAGAAAGTTATAGATCATTGTTTACATTACATTAAGCAGTAAAAGGTTGCCCTCATTCATCTGGTCATATAGATTCAGACTCATAAACGGCATCAATCCAGCAGTAACACATGGACTCCGCACGCTTCATGCCTCCTGTGTGATCACAGAAAGACGAGTAATGAGTTTAGAATGTGAGCGGCCAGATGGGGCGGCCGTCTTGTGTTTTTACAGTCTGTATCTGAGCCACGAGTCAGAGGAGCAGATCTGCAGTAACTGTGCTTGGTGAAGGATGAGAGGACACATGTAAAGGAGTTCTACAAAAAGGCCATGAGAAAAGAACCTAGTGCATATCTAAA
Organism: Crenichthys baileyi; assembly: GCA_036173005.1. NCBI lineage: Eukaryota > Metazoa > Chordata > Actinopteri > Cyprinodontiformes > Goodeidae > Crenichthys > Crenichthys baileyi. The sequence goes on from JAHHUM010002694.1 coordinate 170,610, forward strand.
TGAATAAAGGTCAATGCTGGTTCTACATTTGTATTGAAGCAATATAATAGGATCTTGTTTTGGACTTTTAAGCATCAGCCGCTGACAAATGGAGCCTATTAAACCTTGCTTGGCCCAGCGTGGCACAGTAAAGCTACATCAATCCATCTAATGGCTGACTCTTAAAATATTCTGCACAACCCAATCTTCTCTCTTCAAACCTGTATTAAAATCGCCCCGACTGCTGTCCTTGAGGCTTATTTCAGTTTTATGAAGGTGTGTTTACTTGAGGTTGAGTAAAGGGCGCTGAATGAACAGGGCTCGTTTTTCAGGTGGATTAAAGGCTTGAATCATGAGCTGCACTGGGCTTCAACAAGTTAACTCAGAGCATTAATGCTGTCTGAGAACAACTTAATCTAGCTTTTATGTTTCTTTGCTTATTTCTCCATCTGAAAATCTGCTATATGATCATGGATCATGGAGTGTTGTTCTTTTTTTGTGTTATTTCCTTTGATACCAGCCTCTCACTCACAGTGGGAGTGGAAGCAGATTTGTGTTGAGGAACTAAAGGTTTTAAAGTAACCTCAAGTGTGAAAATGGACATTACAACACATTGTTCTGTAAGATCTGCAGAGAAAAAGTTACTTTATTTGCACTTAAAATTAACTGCTGATAAAGTCCGTTAAATATGTTTATGCAAGGCTGTGGGCTGTATGCCCTATCCCCTCAGACCTCAGTTTGTGGCAGCAGCTCCTGCATTTTAAAACTCGTCCTTGCCTCGGAGCAACAGATTTCCATGAATTCTTCTTGATCATTATACAAGGACTGCTCGGGTTTAAATATAGCCCCTCACTTGCACTGTGGCCCTTTTCAGAGGTGACATAAAAAACGGCAATGGGTTCATCACTTCAATTTAAGTGGCTGTATTCAGTCATTCAAACACTTTTTGGCCTAAAGTTCCTCTTGACTTCATCTGGACATGTCCTCAGGAGAAGTGCAGATTAACAGTATTCACAAAATGTGAGGTAGAGCAGCAGTTTGCTCTCAACATATACTTTAACAATTTCTTGGCAGAGCATGCAACATGGCACACACTATATATAAACCAAACCAACAATAGATGGTGTATATTAGGTAGGGTAGAGGTGAAATTAACTGTCGGGCAAAGGAAGTCAATTGCCTTTGGCCTCAAGAAACACCGTAAGAATCAAAACATGGATTTTAGCCATTTATGTTTGTTGTTAAATGTTTGTAAAGCGTGGTAAATATTAGCGATGTACTGATCTGAATTCTGTGGCTGATTTCTGCCGATAACCAATTGGGAAAAAATTGGATTCGTTTGTCCAAACCAATAACGTTGAAAATCATCAGATTCGGATTCCCATCTGATTTCCCAGTGTATCTCCTCTTAATATTTCTGGAATGGTTGTGGCACAGGTCACAGGTCACTGGATGGATGGTTCCTCACTTAGAACCGGGTTAGAGATAAAGGGAAACAAGTTTAAAGAAAGTTCCTAAGTGACACTGAGTGCACATCCAAGGTGTGGAGGAGAAACAAAACTAAATCTTGCATTACCTCCTCCCAAAATATTATAACATAATGTAGCATACGATGCAAAAATAGAGATGCATCCCAACCGAGTCTTCAGAAAGGTTCATCAGTCCTCTGATAAGCTCCACTCATTACTCTTTTTATTTTGCAACACAAGATGTGAGTGCTTTGGATTTCCTTAAAACACAGTTAAGAAAATTGTTATCAAGGTGTTATCAGCTCTTTATGTTCTCCATCATCAATGTAGCGAACATTGGATCCTTTTCTGGTCTTTTTTTCTCAGTAGTTTTAAAAAAATATTGAAGCTACAAATTACTAATTACATTAGATTTAATGGAACTGTCAGTTATTTATTTATGCAATTAGAATTGAATGAAAAGCAGATTGAACTAAGTACTGCCAGCACCAGCATTGTCTCCTAGTTCTTGAACTTGACTGCAGCAGTTTATTCTTTATTTAAAGTAACAAGTAAATGTTTCTAGGTTCAACCTTAAATGAACCTAGAAGCCTTGATAAAATATCAAGGCAAACTATCAGGTCCCTAAAAAGTCTCAGATCTTTATCAAAAGCTTTTTTCACCACAACTGAATCCATCAGCTTCATGTCTGAATAAACCCTGAGAAACACCAAAATTGAATGTTTGCATCACGCAGCTTACCTTTGAATAGCAAGGATCTGTAGAGTGATGAAACAGATGAGGAGTGTCTCTGATTGGTTTTGATAACTGAGTTTAACAAGGAGCTAAAAAACTAATTCATGCCTTTGAATCGCTTCTTGTTTCAAGATGAGTCACTATCAGATTTAAAGTAGTTTTGAAGCACCAGAAGATGAATGGTTTGAAACCTTTCTGAAACACTGAAGTGGGAGTCCCTGTTTTTAAAAGCCATTGGTTCAAATCAGGCTGAACCAGAACTTTATCCTCATTGTGTCATTTCCTATCTAATCTGACTGCTGAGGCCAAACATCAAAACAATCTGTTTCTTTCTGCTGTGGCGTCCATCACTGTGAGTTATTCAGTTTCATCCCCGTCCTGTCTCATGATGCGCTTTGAGCTCTGTGTCAGATGATGTCGCCATGGTTACTCCTTCGCCATAGTTCTGTATGCTCACAGCGTCACTCGGTAAAACTTGAAGACGGTGAGGTGCCTGGAGGAGTAAACTTTAGTGCGTGTGTGGGCTCTGCTTATATTCTCCTTAAAGATTCGTTCTGGGCTTTGCAAATATGAGATTCTGTCTCCACGCCGCTCTCCCTGCATGACTGCAGCATTTATATCCAGAAACTGCAAAATGCCGGCAAGCCCAGGGCGAGACCAAAGTTCAGATCCAAAGGGGTGTAACTGTGGGCGTTTCAAACACCTAGCTCTTTTAAAAAATATAAATGCATGAAAAAAAAAAACTGCTAAACTACACAACAGATGAGGCATAAGTCAAGCTGTGCAGATGTTCAGCATGACTCTCTCCTCTGCACACTGCATCACCACTTATTAAAATGCTCCATCCAGTAATGTGGGTGCAGGCAGTGATCTCATAATGCAAATTTATTTCTGCTTTCAGGGACATTGCAGCACGGAATTGCCTTTTGACCTGCAAAGGACCAGGCCGCGTGGCCAAGATTGGAGACTTTGGGATGGCTCGGGACATTTACAGGTATATTTTCAGCACTGACCACATCAACATTTCTCTCAGTAAATATATTTCTGATGGACCTTTGGACATGAAATCTACACCAGTCCAAAGCAACCCAAATAATCCCCACATAGAATAAAATCCAAACAATATATATATTACAATATATATTACACTTTAAGTTATGTGTAACATACTGGAATGAGACAGGAAATAGGTATTGAACACGCTTACTGAAATGTGTTTAATAGTTAGTAGAAAATGTTTCATTGGTAATAAGGAAACCATTGTGTTACTCAGGTGTAATTTTGACCAACTCTTTTTCAAATACTTTTCAAGTCTTGCAGAATTACTACTTGTTTCACCTTCAGATTGTTATCCAGATTGTGTCAGTACATTTCTGCAATCATCCTTCCACCCTTTCCTGGCTGAAAAACAGCCTCATGTCCAAACCTCCGTAGTTCCCTGTTGGTATGGTGCTTTTGGTTGTTGTGCAGTGCCGTTCCTCCTCTGAGTATGGTGTGCAATCCACACAAAAACAAATTACATTTTGGTCTTGCTTACCAGACTTTATCCTCCTAGTATTTCATTGTTGTATTCAAATGTTTTGCAGCCAACTTTAAACAAGCTTCAAAATGCCTTTTCTTCAGCGGTGGAGTCTGACGCCGTGAGATCGCATGGAGGCATTGCTTTCATGGATAAACAGTAACTGCTAATTCAAGGTCTTTCTGGTGCTCTGTTAGTGGTCCTCGGATCTTGAGCAACTTTCTGATTTTGTTGACTCGGTCAGAAATCTTGTGAGGAACACCTGGTGTTTGCTGGGTTATTGCTCCTTAGGGAGTAGAGCATTCAGCCACTCAGCTCCCCAAATCTGGAACTCCTTCTCACCAGACAGCCATAATATTGACTGTCTCCCTGTTAAAAGACTCAAAACTCACTGTAATTGTATTGCATTTTAACTGTTGTCTTTTATTGTAGTGTCCATGGGTGACTCAAAAGGCGCTGTCAAATTAAATGTATTATTATTATTATTGTCCCATGGTGCTCACTGGATTAATCAGAAGTTAAGAAATATGTCAGTAACCAATGTCATCAGTATGTTTCCAACAAGGACCTTGCGAAGGTCTTTAGAGCTATTGACTTTAACCCATCAAAACAGCTTCTTATGTGAAGATTTGGTGATGAAAAACCATTTTACATGCCATTAATTAGGACAACACCAGCCAGTATCACCTGGCAGTGACACAAAGCAGGATTTCTTTCTAAGCACTGACATATTTCAGCCGATTTTTTTGGCTTTCTTTATTTTTATTTCTTTGTATATGTGGATTATTTGGGTTATTAGCAACATCAGGTGTGAATTTCATGTCAATAGTCCCATTTCAAATATATTTACAGAGAAAAAACAATGTTTTCAATCCTTACTTCCTCTGCTGTAACTGATGTTGTGCAGCAGATGAAGCTGTTCAGGTTCTGTCAGATTCACATAAATAAGAGCCTGTCTCAGGAACAAAGGGAGGACTAAGAGCGCTTACACTAAGCAGTAGACAGAAGACAAGATTTAAACATACCTAGAGAAAGTTCAGTTACAGGTAGAACAAAATCACTTGCTGTCTCTTTTGTTCACATTGTGTTAAACTCCCAACCTATCCTCAGTGGATAAACGCTGTTCATTTTGCGGAGGAAAGAAATCTGTCTGCACTGTAGGAACTTCGAATCCCCTTCTCTTGATTAGGGCGAATCAAAACAATATATAATGCAAAAGTCATGCACTAACTTGACTTTGTCAGAGCAATAGTTCTTCAGGCTTGTTGAACGTCTTTCTAGGTTTTACTTGGACTTTTACTGCCTTTTCCATTAAATTTGTTTTTGTAATAGTTTGTCAAATACAAAACAGACAATTAGAAATAAGCATAACATTTCAGTTATTTAGAAGATTATCTATTAAGTAATTAAAATGGGAATTTTTTTTCTTTTTCCCAGACTTGGAAAACAATACAATTAAATATGTTTTTTTCAGATTGTTAACTAGTTATGGTTCAGTTTCTGTCCATTTCCACAGAGATTTTTGTGTCGTGTCTCTTTTCCGTTAATCCACTAAGCACAAGTAACACAACACTTGCTTAAAAAAGGAGCAATGAGCCCCTGCTAAGTTGTTACGTGTAGACACAACACTGCTTCATTAATTGAGATAAGAACCAATTTTAATTGGACCTTTTGGCACAAAAATAAAATTTTAATTGGATCCACAAAAGTGTTGAAGCTGACAAAGTTTAATGGGTATAAGAAAACATATGTGCACCCACAAAATGGTTTGCAAGGAACTTACTGACTGAAGTTCGTCATATTTTATCACTGTTTAATGTGTTTGTAATAATTTGAAGGAAGGTTAGTAGTTTAAAAATCTACAGCAAATGAACAGTATCTGAAGAAGTCTAGTCACTAGTCTTCTCTAGTAACCATTTATTTGTAAATGTTAGTTCAACTGTTATTCATCACGCTGCTTTACAAACACATCATTTAATCTGCATCAGCTCATCTGTAGTCGAACAGCGTCTAATTATTCTGAAATACAGCGAACACAATTTCATGTGATGAAGTTTAGATGAACGCAGAATCCAGCAGGGAGAGCTGCCAAGCCTTTCATCGTCTCAGAAATTAGAGCAGAGGGAATCGGTCTGATCAGCTCACTGTATCAACATCACGGTTCTGAACCATCTGACGGAGAAGGCGCCCTTCTCTCGGAGAAAGCTGCTGCACAGCAAGCCTGAGGAGCTGCATTAGAACAGCTTGATGTAATTGCTGGTGTCAGGTGTATGTTCAGGTGTCAGGGTATTTTGATCCCTGCTTCTGATCATATCTAGCAAGATAACTGTGGTTGTATTATTTTAGCCAATTCATGATGAGGTCCTACTGCTATGTGCCAAAAGACACGGGAGACTTTTTTCTGTGGTGACCACTAGGGACAGGTAGCACAGAGAGGGACGAGGACACAGCTAAATGCCAGATTTTTATATTCTGATGGCAGAGCCACAGGCGTACCTTCGTCCTCTACACACAAGTTCACTCAGTCTCAGAGGTATGATAGTAGATGATAAACTAGCTGTGGTCATGGTAAAATGAAAATATGCTGCTTTTCTTTTTCAGTTTTAGGGTTTTACGTATCAGGATTTAATAGAAAAAATGTGGCTCTAAGATTATTTAAATCTGAGTTCAAGTGTCCAAAAACCCACACATGTTCCAAACTGACATTGTATAGGAAACAGAGGCAGCCAACATGGACAAGCTGTGTGTGAGAAGTTCACTCATGCTGTTTCCATTAGATTTAGGCAGGAGATTAACTGTGAGGTTTTGTTATTTAAATGCACTTCATTAATTGATCAGCATCAATGATTCAACTTTATAATTAGGTACAGTGGATGTACAGTGGTACACCATTGCTAAAATGCTAGTTTGTTTGGGATAAATATTTTTACCTTTCATGTGACATATAACCTTCACAACTATACTGAAAAACATGTTAAAAACTTTTGGTGGAAAAAAACTAAAATAATGTGGTTGGATCACTTTGCATTCGCTTAAACTAATACTTTGCTGAAGCATCTTTTGATTTCATTACAGCTCTCGGTTTTTTAGGTAACGGTCTACCAGCATCTTTACTTGCCAACATTTGCCCTCTGCTCTTTGCAAAAACACTCAAAATCTGATTGTGAAGACATGTCTGGTCCATGTCCCTCATCAAAGGACTCCACAGCGTTTCTGTCGGATTTAGTTCTGGACTCTGGTTGGACCATCGCAGAACTGAAATGTTCTTCTTGTGAAGCTGTTTTGTTTTTTTGGATGTTTGCTGTGATGCTGAAAACTCAAATTTCTCCACCTTCAGTTTTTGTAGAAGACACCTAAAAGTTTTGGGTCCCAAACCGACTGGTGCTTGGAACTGTTCCTAAACAGTAACCCCACAGCATAATGTTGCCACTACCTTGTTTTGCTTTGGGTATGTTTTTGTTTCTTTTGTTGAAAGCTTATATTTTGGATTTGTGAACCAAAAGTTCATTTTTGGTTCTATAAGACCACAACACATTCTCCCATAAGATTTTAGCCAAACCTGGCTGTTGGATCATAAAAGAAAAGCCTCATGCTGGGAAGGACCCAACAACAGTACATTAGCACAAGCATCTCATGCCAGCTGTCTAGCAGGGTGGCGGCAGGATGATGATTTGGACTTCTTTTGCAGTCACAGGAGCTGTGAACCTTGCAGTCATCGACCTTAAACTCTTCAGTGTTCAGAAGGATTCTAGGGTCAAATGTGAGACCATCTATAAAGCAGGAGCTCGGCACAAACTGGTTCATGAAGCAACGAAGTAATGTTGGATAAAGAGGAGAAGGCCAGAGATGCTCCACAACAACCACAGAGACTAATTAAATACAGATAAAATACACTACTACTTCCAATTGTTGTCACTAAAGGTGGTTCAACAAGCTGTCTTTTCATGGGGTGGACTTAATTTTTCCATACTCATTTTGGGTTCATCTTTGTGTTTTCCTACACTTCGGGTTAGATTTAAAATATTAAATGAGCAGATATTCACGATACTCTGTAAAACACTAGAATGGAAATGGGGGTGTACTTTCTTTTTGACAAGCCTGTAGGTGTATATCATGTACAATATTATCCGCCTGAGTGCAGACACACCAGAAAAGCAGGCTGAAGACGACTAGTCTAATAGCTACAGGTGTTGGCCATGTTATCGTCTCGCTCCATTCTACCTTCACCTCCCACTGCTGCTTTTTAAACCTAATTCGTCTACATCCTCGGCTTCAGAGAAACACGAACAGAAACACACGCTTCTGTTTGAGCTTTAGCTTTCCTGAGACTGTATTTAATCCTCCCTAATCTGCCGCTCACTTTTCAGTCTGTTGATAACAAACATGGTCATAAACTCACTGAAAAAGTCTGAGAATATTTTAACTGTTCTCTCAAACAGATAAAGCAATAAGCAGCAGAAGAAAATTATTGTTTTGATCAATGTTTAGCAGCTACCTTGTAATTGTTATTCCTCCCCTAAAAGAAGCGATTAAAAGACTACAGCAGCACTTTGGGATAACTACATCTGTTTCATTGAAGCTTTTTACTAGTTTTTTATAACGACGGACACAAAAATTAGAGGAATACTAAGAAACAGGAAAACAAGATGGTAGCAGCATCCCGTCCTGTAATTGTAGGTATAAACATGTTGTCATGAACCATTTCCCATCACTGCTGGGATCGTTTTTACTTTAAGTGAAAGATTAAGGGGGTGTGTGAATGAGTACCCTGCAGGAGCTCTTAGATAATCTGTCAAGCAAACAGAATCTGTTTGTGATTGTTTTCTCTGCTCCAGTGATTGGGTCATTTTCCACTGCCAATAGTATAAGTATGTGTTTCCCTTTTAACTATATTAGCAGAGTGCATGTCATTTATATTCATTTCTGCTCGCTGATCCCCAGAAGACCCACAGCTGCAGCTCTGAGTTAAAGGAAATTAGCATTCTGACTCCAAATTTGTATGTAATCCGGTGAATTTGTAATTTAATAAACCTGAGTCACAGTAACAGTGGTCTAAAAGCAAGTTAGATGCAAATGAGCCTGTTTTTATTTAATTTCTGAGGCTGTGGTTCAGCTACCGATTGGGCATACTGCATGAATACTGCATGTCTTATTAGGCCCCTGCAGGCATTGTGTTTAATATTTGGATTTAATATGAAATGTCCTTTTCAACCTGGGTCCAGACCAGGAAACCCACCAATTTTAAATGAATTTTACCAAGACAATTGGTCAAATACTGAATTATGCCAGAAGCTGATGCCTCCAAAGAATGAATGACTAAGGTGCTACTTTCTAAGGTGCATTAACCAAATATTAGGTGGAATATATTTATATATTTGAGCCTGTATGTTTAATTTTGATCCTGAGTTATTAAACAATAAAGTCAAACTTGCTTTTTCAGTTCTTGTTGAGAATGTTCTGTGATCCTTTTAAGCTGGAAAAAAGAACCGTTCAAATAATGTTACATGGAAATTCATGTCCATGTAAGCTTCTAAAAGGAGCTGCATCTATCCAAGCTTCTACTGGTTGTGACTGAATCGTGTTAGAAATAACGTTTTCCATTTCTCCATTCAGGAAGAACCAGCTGAGATCTTTGCTCACACTGCGTCATGTTAACACCTGGGAGCAGCCCGCTGTAATAACAAATCTGTTCCGGTCAGCTGTGGGAGAAACTGCTGCGCGACCCCCCCCAGATAAAAAACTTCCTGCAGCTCCTTTAACCTCCCATGAACTGCAGCTGGCAACCGCCCAGCCTCCGATGTTTTATCATCAAGTGCTTTCTGTTTTTGTAGAGCAGTGTTTGAGAAGCAAACTGACATTTTTTATGACAAAATTAAATGCCAAATTGATTTACTCTGGAAAAGCAAAAGATGCGAAACAAAGGCAGCAGCAACACCAAAGACCATAAATCCTCAGGCGCTTCCTTTTCTTCAAGGACGTGGAGTGGCAACCCCATCACATAGTCCTCGCGCTGTGCTTTGAAGCAGCCAGAGACCTCGATAAGCATCAAAATTCAGATCAGATCATTTCTTCAGCCGTGCAAGGAATCAGAAACACCTCAGTGAGAGATAGCCTCCTATTTTTCTATTTGGGAGATCTGAAGTTCCTGCAGAGTTTCCCAAATCAACCCAATCTGCAAAATATTGAAACTAGCAGCTGTTAAAGAAATCAAACATGAAAAATTTAAATAGCTTAACACAACTATTACCAGCGGTGTCTCCAAATTTAACACAGAATGCCACTTTAAGCATTTTTACTACGTAATCGCCCCTTTGCTGTGAAGATTTGCTGCAAACGGGATTCATATCATAGAAGCTTCTGGCAGAGTTCCTGAGGAGTCTTGCAATGCAATTAAATATCAGTGTCAGATATAGAGTATTTTAGAAGTTTTATCTCAAGCAACAACAGAAACCCTTGATTGGTCAGATCAGGAGAACATGTCTGATTTGCTAATGAAGCTCTTAGATAGAAATCTATTCAGGGGGTTGAATGCTTGTGAAACTGCAGTAGTCATTGGAAGTAGGATTCAAAGATGAATTTGGATAAAAAACTATATTTAACAGTTTGTGGAATTTGTTTATTGCAAACACCTAAACAATACTTAATTTTGCCAATAAACCTAATTTGCAGTTGCGGTTGAATAATTTTAACTGTAGGATCTCGCATTAACCGAACATGTATGGATTTGGCCTGTTTGAGGAAACGGGAATAACTGCACGCATGAACGAGGACTCAGGAAATCAAGGCGCTATAGTCTGCCGTTGGGATGCTGATTGGTTTTCACTTACAGCTAATTGTCCCTTTCAAACTCTGTTCATTTGTGCAGGGCGAGCTATTACAGAAAGGGCGGGCGTGCCATGTTGCCAGTGAAATGGATGCCACCTGAGGCCTTCATGGAGGGCATCTTCACATCTAAAACAGACACATGGTGAGATTTCTGCACAGTTGTGACTAACTTTGCCGTTATCTCGTATTCTGTATTACTTATTGTTTTCTATCTTTTCTCATTTTCTGCTTTCAGTTTTGAATTACTCCTGTAATTTAAGACCAAGTCGTTTTTCTCGTCACAGGTCATTTGGGGTGCTCCTGTGGGAGATCTTCTCTCTGGGCTACATGCCGTACCCAAGTCGCAGTAACCAGGAAGTGTTGGAGTTTGTTACCAACGGCGGGAGAATGGACCCCCCTAAAAACTGTCCTGGGCCAGTGTAAGTCCACATACCACAACCAACCCCTCCCCCCCACACACACATCATCATGATTTATGCCCATGCATGTGAATAAAATCCACAAAGACATCAAACGTTCTGATCATTCTGACCTACATACAGACAAATTAGTTGGCACCTCTTGTACAGATGTGCTGAAGTAGCATAATTTCAAGATAAAAAATTGACAAAAGTTCAACCTTTAATTTGAGTTGATTTATTTATTGAGGTAAAAAATCTCAGAAATAACCATTACCAACAAAAATCACTAGTGGCATAATTAGTGGTGCTCCTGTTGTTCATGGTTCATACCATCCCTTCTAGCCCCTGGGGCAACACTAAGTCTCCTAAAGCATTTTACAGTGTTGGGTTATAGGGAGAGGGATCTTTGACCATACTTCTTTGCACAACCTCTCTAGATCACCTAGAGGTTTTCTATACAGTCTAGGTCTGTTAATGGAAGAAGATTGATTATATGTCTGAACAATTCCTGTGTTGATTTGGTTATGTGTATATCGTTATCCTGCTATATAAGACACAGTGACGACCCATTTTCAGTTTACTGGCAGAGGCCACCAGACTGAATGTGTTGATATTTCAAGGAGTTCATGATGCTATGCACTTTAACAAGGTTGCCTGGGGTTAGGGTTAGAATCACATACAGTACGGACCAAAAGTTTGGACACACCTTCTCATTCAAAGAGTTGTCCTTATTTTCATGACTATGAATATTGTAGCTTCACACTGAAGGCATCAAAACTATGAATTAACACATGTGGAATTATATACTGCACAAAAAAAGTGTGAAACAACTGAAAATATGTCTTATATTGTAGGTTCTTCAAAGTAGACACCTTTTGCTTTGATTACTGCTACGCACACTCTTGGCATTCTGTTGATGAGCTTCAAGAGGTAGTCACCTGAAATGGTTTTCACTTCACAGGTGTGCCCTGTCAGGTTTAATAAGTGGGATTTCAAGCCTTATAAATGGGGTTGGGACCATCAGTTGTGTTGTGCAGGAGGTGGATACAGTACACAGCTGATAGTCCTACTGAATAGACTGTTAGAATTTGTATTATGGAGAGAAAAAAGCAGCTAAGTAAAGAAAAACGAGTGGCCATCATTACTTTAAGAAATGAAGGTCAGTCAGTCCGAACAATTGGTAAAGTGTCCCTAAGTCCAGTCGCAAAAACCATCAAGCGCTACAAAGAAACTGGCTCACATGAGGACCGCCCCAGGAAAGGAAGACCAAGAGTCGCCTCTGCTGCGGATGATAAGTTCATCCGAGTCACCAGCCTCAGAAATCGCAGGTTAACAGCAGCTGAGATTAGAGAACAGGTCAATGCCACACAAAGTTCTAGCAACAGACACATCTCTAGAACAACTGTTAAGAGGAAACTGTGTGAATCAGGCCTTCATGGTAAAATAACTGCTAGGAAACCACTGCTGAGGACAGGCAACAAGCAGAAGAGACTTGTTTGGGCTAAAGAACACAAGGAATGGACATTAGACCAGTGGAAATATGTGCTTTGGTCTGATGAGTCCAAGTTTGAGACCTTTGGTTCCAACCACCGTGTCTTTGTGCGGCGCAGAAGAGATGAACGGATGGACTCTACATGCCTGGTTCCCACCGTGAAGCATGGAGGAGGAGGTGTGATGGTGTGGGGGTGCTTTGCTGGTGACACTGTTGGGGATTTATTCAAAATTGAAGGCATACTGAACCAGCATGGCTACCACAGCATCTTGCAGCGGCATGCTATTCTATCCAGTTTGCGTTTAGTTGGACCATCATTTATTTTTCAACAGGACAATGACCCCAAACACACCTCCAGGCTGTGTAAGGGCTATTTGACCAAGAAGGGGAGTGATGGGGTGCTGCGCCAGATGACCTGGCCTCCACAGTCACCGGACCTGAACCCAATCGAGATGGTTTGGGGTGAGCTGGACCGCAGAGTGAAGGCAAAAGGGCCAACAAGTGCTAAGCATCTCTGGGAACTCCTTCCAGACTGTTGGAAAACCATCTCAGGTGACTACCTCTTGAAGCTCATCAACAGAATGCCAAGAGTGTGTAGCAGTAATCAAAGCAAAAGGTGGCTACTTTGAAGAAACTAGAATATAAGACATATTTTCAGTTGTTTCACACTTGTTTGTTCAGTATATAATTCCACAGTGTTAATTCATAGTTTTGATGCCTTCAGTGTGAAGCTACAATATTCATAGTCATGAGTATGTTATGGTTATGGTTGAGGTGCAAACACACCCTCCATTTCTGCTACCTGTATGACCCCCTCTCTTTTCCAATGGTTATGGTCAATCTGACAGAGAGAGGTATCCCAATCGTTGTGGTTTTTAGTATAACAATGGCCATCAGTGGGCTCTAGATGGACAAACTGTCTACTTTTAAGGCTAGGTTTAAAACTTTCCTTTTTGATAAAGCTTATAGTTAAGAGTGGCTTAGGTTATCCTGAGCTATCTCTGTAGTTATGCTGCTATAGGCTTAGGCTGCTGGAGGACATAATGACCACTTTCACCCTCTTCGCTACATTCTCACACTACTCTACAGTTTTGCATTATTTGCTATTTCAGCTTTTAACTTTGTTCTCTCTCTTTTCTCTTCCTAGAAGCTACACCTGGCCTGACTCTGTGTCTACCTGTAACACCTTTCTGGAGGGGGGAATTCTCCAAGCTTCTGCTGGCAACAACTTAATGCTCACCCTCTACCGATGATCCACATGGGCCTGTCTTTCAGTGTTTAACCCTTTCTCTCTCCTAGACATAGCTACTGACTGAGCTTCTACTGTAACTAACTCTATGTGCTCTCTTCAGACTCTAAACTTCAAAACTGCTTCAGAGTTTATATGTTCTTTCTTTCTAGGTGAAACGACTAAAGGAGCTACATCCATTAACATTTTCTTTCCCATAGAAAGTACTCCTGGATCAGTGCTTCTTTGTTCTTTGTGTCTCTGCTCTGTTCTCTCTAACCCCCAGTCGGTCGTGGCAGATGGCCGCTCACACTGACCCTGGTTCTGCTGGAGGTTTCTTCCTGTTAAAAGGGAGTTTTTCCTCTCCACTGTCGCTACATGCATGCTCAGTATGAGGGATTGCTGCAAAGTCAACGCCAGTGACTGTCCACTGTCTCTACATGTTCATCCGGGAGGAGTGAATGCTGCAGGTCTCTGACTGGATGCAATCTGCTGGGTTTCCTTTCCTTAGATAGTAAAACTTTTTATCCAATTTGAATAAATAACAGAATCTGGCTGCACAGTTCAATGATTAAGATTAATTGGAATGTATGTACCTGACTTTTGTGAAGTGCCTTGAGACGACGTGTTGTGAATTGGTGCTATATAAATAAACTGAATTGAATTGAATTGAAAATAAAGAAAACTCGTTGAATGAGAAGGTGTGTCCAAACTTTTGGTCTGTACTGTATCTTCCACCATACTTGACAGAGATGAGGTTCTTTTCCACATATTCATCATTTGTTTAACATCAACTCTACCTGGAGTGTTTGTTGCTGAAAAGCTCGATCTTAGTCAGTACCAACAATCACTCCACTGCTGTTTTTGTTAAAGATGAGATTTTTTCCCTCCACCAAATACATGTACTCAAATTAAAAGCTGGATTTTCTGAAGTTTATGTGAGATTATCCTGCTTCAAATAAGATGAATTTACTTTAAGGTATTTTATCCATCTTCACCAGGGGAGCTAATAATTTCATGCTAAGGTTTGGTATTCTAATATAATTTACAGTAGTAATTCAGTTTATGTATGTAGCAGATTTACAATAAATGTCATCTCAAGGCACTTTCCATGACAAACTGATCCAGTTTATACACATAGCCAGACAATCGTATATACAGATTCAAATGCATACATTCTAGTTTCATCCTAGTTTTAAAATCAATGCAGTCAAGTTCAGTTCATCTGGCCTTTGGGTAAAAACTTACGTACCAAAGAAAACCCAGCTATTGCATCGAGTCCCTAACCCTTACAGCAATCCCTCATACTGAGCATGCATGATGTGACAGTGTAGGCTGCTTTAATGTTTTTTGTTACATTGCAACCACCAGCTTCAATGTATTTAATTGGGATTTTTTTTCTGGCGGACTGTAAAGTGAGGCATTGGGGGGACCATCAATGTTCAAGTCTTGTCACAGACAACCCTTTAGATTTAGTTTGGTACTTTGACTGGACAAATCTAACACAACTTTAATCTAAGCCATTTCATTGTAACTCTGGCTGTATGTTTAGAGTGGTTTCCCTGCTGCCCCAGCCTGAAGTCTTTTGCTGCCTCCATCAGGTTTTCTTACAGGATTGTCCAGTATTTAGCTTCGCTGATCTTCTCATCAACTCTGATCAGCTTATCTTGTCCCTGCTGAAACAAAAGAAAACAAAAAAAACAACTGGTGTGATCCATGAAGTGTTATTTTTCCACAGTGTTTTAAATGTTGGCTAAGGAGTTAAGATTTTGTTTCACCTAAGCTGTTGATCTATGCAGCTCCTCCAGATTTACC
This sequence comes from Crenichthys baileyi, assembly GCA_036173005.1. Taxonomy (NCBI): domain Eukaryota; kingdom Metazoa; phylum Chordata; class Actinopteri; order Cyprinodontiformes; family Goodeidae; genus Crenichthys; species Crenichthys baileyi. The sequence continues at coordinate 186,073 of JAHHUM010002694.1, forward strand.
ATAATCCTCTGATTGATGCTCTGCTTGCCCAAGCTACCAGTTTAGTCACGTCTTAGTAGGTTTGCTGTTGTGCCATACTACTACCATTTTTAGACGGTAGATTAAGCAGAGCTTTGTGAGACGTTCAAAACTTGAGATATTGTTTTATAATATAACCCTGCTTTAAACTTCTTTACAACTTTCACCCTGACATTTGTTTCTTCCTCTTAGTGATGCTGGGGGTTTGCTATCGTCCTCCAACAAACCTCTGAGGCCCTCAAAGAACAGTTGGATTAATTGTGACATTAAATTACACACAGGCGGATGCTACTTGTGAATTGGGTGACTTCTGATGGCAATTGGTTGGACTGGATTTTATTTAAGTGTTTTAAACATTGAGGAGGGCTGAATACATATGCACGCCACACTTTTCAGATTTTTTTAACTGAAAAATTTTACAACACTTGTATCTATTTGTATTTTAAACAGTGCTGTGCAAAAGTCTTAAGCCATCCTATTTGCCTCAAATCAAACAGACCTTCACGCAGTCTTTCAACATGACCTTAATCAGTAGTTTCTTGGTCTTTTTTATTGCGCTTCAAAGTTTTCTCCACAGTAGCATTTTTTTGTGGATGTTCATGGAAGGAAAATAAAAAGGAGAATATTTGTGATTTAACAGTTCTATTTTGTCTGAAATCCATCAATTTGTTTGGTTTAACGTCCTATGAGCTATGCAAATATTATTCGAAACTTTGATAATCATGACTCCGGATCAGCAATTCCTGCGTGTGCTGTCAAATAAACAAAGCTGGAGTGTTTCTGGTCTCTGGAGCTACACAGAGAGAGGAGTAATCAAGTGATTTCTGCTGTATTTTAGGTACCGTATTATGACCCAGAGCTGGCAGCACCAGCCTGAAGATAGACCGAACTTCTCTACCATTCTGGAGAGACTTGACTACTGCTTACAGGTAAACCGAACTCTGTTGGATTATGATATTAGTTGCAAATAGTAGGAGAAACATGTTTTTACATTTAATTTAGTTAGAACTGTATTTAATGTGCATAAAGTAACTCATGAAAACAACAAATTATGTACTTTATCTTAGTATTGCATGCTTGGTGTGTTCATATTATCCATCTCAGTAAATTAAATATCATTAAAAAATTTATTCAAATTAAAAACGTAAAACACATAATTCATTAAACAGTGTCATGTATGTATTAATTGGGCATTTATTTTTTAATATGGCTTCCAGGGATTTAAAAACCCCAAACTCAGTTTTTGTGAAAATTTGAATATTACATACAGATGAGTAAAAAGGATTTTTAATACAAAATGTATTTTCATGTACTGTACAGTTTATGTACCCAATACTTGGCCAGGGCTTGTTTCATATGAATTACTACAGCAACACAGCATGGTGTGGATGAGATCAGAATGTATTGTTGGGTCCGGTTTCTCATTGTCCTCTGAACATACTCTGGCCAGTTTGCGGGTCGGTCAAGCAAACCAGGTACATGTTCTTTTAGCAGAGTGTCAAGTTCCAAGTCTAGCTGGAAAATAAAATTCAGCCTCTTACCAAAGCTAATCAGCAGAGGAAAGGATTGATGTCCTGGTAGACAGGTGTGCTGACTGGACTAAAACACAGTAGACCAACACCAACAGATGACATGGCTCCCAGATCCTCATCGACTTTGGAAATGTCACAATAGACCTCAAGCAACTTGAATGTTGTTGCTCTCTAAACTTCAAGACTATAGATCTTTCATTTCCAAATTAAATGCAAAATTTACTTTCATTCAAGTAAGTGCAACTGTCCAGTTCTTTTTGAGCTTAGCTCGGGTGAAACGCTTCTGACATCAACTCTGGCTTAAGGGATACGACAGACGTAGCTAATGTCCTGGATATGTTGGTGGTGCCTTCTGAATCTCCAACAACAAGCTGAATTTAGGGGTTTTCATAAGCTGTAAGCCATAATTAACATTATAATTAACAATAAAACAATGCCCTCTGTGTGCAAGAAATCTTCAAGCTTCATTTGTTTTCATTTAATTACTGAAATAAATCAATTTCTGATGATACTGTAATCTGTTGATCTGATGCACCTGCAGAGAGTCAGCCATTTCAAATTCCATCTTGGTGTTTCCACTCTTCAGATGAACTGAAAATTGTGATTAATAGTTTGTTTTATAGCAGGTTGGAGGGGCACAAAAAGTAGAAAAGACATGCACCATCTGTGTCTGTTGCCAAAAGTATTCCCATATTGACACAAAAATTATGAAATTAGGTGCTGCCATCACTTCCATGCTTACAGCTGCGTAAAACAAAGCATCTAGACATGCAGACTGCTCCTACAACATTTGTAAAAGAACGGGTCACTGTCAGGAGCTCGGGGTTTTCTAGGGTGGAACTGTGATAGGAGGCAATCTCTGCGAGTCCAGTCGTGAAATTCCTTTGCTACTAAATATTTCACATTCAACTCTTACTGATATAATAAAGAACTGTGAGGGATTAGGAACAACGGCAGCTAAGCCATGTGAAATCACAGTATGGGGTCAGTGGAAGCTCAGGCACATAGTGTGCATTGGTCACCAACATCTACAGACCTCCAAACATCATGTGGCCTACAGTTTAACTCCAAGTGTCAGATGCAGTGGATATGTTTTTTTGATCATCTTAAGGACTCTGTCCCTTAGTTCCAGTTAATGCTTCAGCACAAGACATTTTGGACTATTCAATGCAACGTGACTGAGCACCAGTTCACAAAGCAAGGTCCATAAAGGCATGAAGAGCAACTTTGGTGATGACCTCAAACCAAACAAACCTTTAGGAAGAATTGCAGTGAAGACGCAGAGACAGGCCTTCTAGTCCAACATCAGTGATTAGCCTCAGAAAAGTGCTTCTAGAAAATGGGTCAAACCGTCGCATAAAAACACTTCTAAGCCTTCTCAGAAGAGTTGGAGCTGCAAACGGTGGGTGTTTGATGGCACACGAGCAAATACTTTGGGTACCAGTCAGTACTTTGGTGTCAGTCAGTGTTACAGAGACACTTGATGTTAATTATGGGTCTTCAGCCAAAATAGCTGAATGATTCACTCAATTAACTCAGATTTAGGAACATATGCCAGCGTTTCTTTATGCATCACCCATCTGAGAGTTTGATGAATAATTATGAGGCACAGCTGCACTCAAAGCTTAGAACCCTTTCCCCCGATGTAGTGAACAATTTAAACACGATTCTTATCTGATGTGAACCTCATTTCAGGACCCAGATGTGGTGACCGTGGCTCTGCCTGTCGAGTATGGGCCGGTTCCTGAGGAGGAAGAACCAATACCTGTGCACCCTGAGGCCCCGGCAGTTCTGCTGAATGCACAGGTGCCTGACGGGGAGGCTTCGCAGCAGCCCCCATCCTATCCAACAGAGGACAGGAGAGGAGGGGAGCATGCGGTCCTACCCAGCACAGCACCAGAGGCCAAAGCACAGACGTCCACTCCGTCCCAGCCTTGCATTCACCAGCCTCAAATGCAGACCTCCGTGACGACAACTAACGCAGTCACTTCTGCACCCCAGTCCACCCTCACTGCCAAGGGACCTCATGCCACAGCCCAGCCAACCTCAGAGGGGGGGCACATAAACCTGGCTTTCAGCCAGGGTCACCCACAGGAGAAGGAGGGCCACGGTGGGAAAAACACCAGTCTGTGGAATCCCACGTATGGTTCGTGGTTCCTGCAGCAGCAGAGGAAGCAGCAGCTGCAGAGGCATGGAGGGGTGGGTGGACCAGGAGGCAGCGCCGGCAGGGTGCCTGGCGAGGGGCAGGAGCACGTGGGCCGGACAGTGGCTGAAGTGGCAGGCTCACTGGGTCTCCAGCACCAGCACAAGCAGTTTCAGCATCAGCTCCAGCAGCAACACCAATTGCAGCTGCTTCACCATCAGCAGCAGGGTTTCTGCAGGCCACTGTTACCTCCCCCACCCCCTCCTGCTGCCCAGTCACCTCTGCTCTTAGATTCAACAGCCTTGCCCCCAGTTCCACTGTACCGACTGAGAAGGTTCCCCTGTGGAAACATTGGATACGGCTACCAGGAGCCGGGACTGCCACTGGACACCAACCCCCCTCTGCCCCAGCAAGGCACCTCTGTACCATCCTCAGCAGCCCACCAGAGAGGGGCGCCCATGCCCACTTCGATGACCCTGGGCCGTGCAGGTCTGTCCGAGGACAGCCGGCCGCTGCTCGTTACCATGGGAACAGTGCAGGACACAAGGCTGCCCAGGATTGAGGGCCACAACGCCACCGTGCTTTAGCCCAGAGGCCTGAATGTCCCTCAGCTTTGGTTCTTTTTTTCTTGTTGTGACAGAACCTCTCTATGAAAGGGGCCTTCTACAGACAACCCCCCTGCAGACCTTAAGCACATGAAAAAAGCTCTGAGAGGTGGACAAAGACGAAAATACAGTAAAGGAATTTTAAGTCAAAAAATGTATTTTTTCATGGAGTGAGTAAACCGAGGTTGGATCATATTTGACTTCCTACATGTTTATGGCTAGAAGGACTTTAGATAAAATCTTTTTATTTTACCAGACAGACATGTTTCACACAAGTGTAGGTGGCCCACTGCTGCCAGTCATCTGCAGAACCAGAACCGCTGTTCCTTGTCCACAGGGAACACAACATGGTGAAGAACTTATCAGACTATTTTTTCAAAAATCAGACACTGCATTATCAAACAAATTTATACTGGGGAAAAAACAGGAGGATTTAAAAAAATGTAGATGTTTTGCTTGCCTGCTTGTTTATTTATGAATTCATTTATTTATTATTTGGAAGTGGCAGTGTAAATAATTGATGAACGCCTTTTCAAATCCAACACTTAGTTTTTTTTTTAGCTGATTTGATCGGTTTTTTATCAGTACAGAGCAAAATCAATCCCATAAAAAGGGACTCAGGTTACAAGAGATCTGTTTGTTCTTTAAGATAGATTTAAAGGATCAAGTTCCACTCCCATCTCTTAAAGACCGTTTACTTGTACTCTGTTGATTTCTTTTCCCTCTATATATAGAACTCATTGTTGTTGCTCAATTGATCTTTGATTTTCATCTCAAATTTGTATATTTTATCCCTTTTTCTATCCCAGGATGGTTGTTGTGGAAAACGAACGTGTGAAAACCTTTTTTTGCTCTCATCGTTAGCGAGTACGTCCGCCTTTCTCTGTCCTGATTGGTCATTAATATTGAGGTGAATTTACTTTTTGAAGATGCTTTTGCTTTACGGTATTTGGGAACTGGTCGGTCCATGAGCTGTCACTATGCTCTGTATTTAAAGTTTCCTATTGGCTAATGAGTTATTTTCCAGTGCCTGTGTTAAACCATGTTAACTCTGTGTTCCTCTTTTCACGGCTCACCTGTTGTTTGATGTATAAACCCAACTGCACATGTAAATGTTGTAGAATTATAAAGTATTGTACTATGGCTCTGGTAAAAGCTGTACATTGCCCTACAGAAAACAATTGCCAAAATGAATAAATTACTATATAACAACTACATTTGCCTGCTGCTCTTTTATCAGGTGAATCCCACACCTTTTTGGTTTTGCGAGTGTAATAAATATAGTTCATTGCAAATATTTTAACTTAACATTCATTGACAACAGTAAAGGTACCAGAGGTACTAGTTGAATGTAATTTAGTTCAGACCAGAACAGAGCCTGTAAAGGATTCTGCACGTTCAAAAAACAAACATCATGAGAAGAGCGACAGTGGTATCAAGCAGTAACCAGAGCATTCGACAGTCACAATTAAAGTGAAGGTCACCAGACCCACAATGGGACCACCCAGCGTTGTGCCTACCCAAAATGCACTGCTGGCCTAGGTGTGTTCGAAATTAAAGTCGTGATTCAGTTGCAGGTAGAACTACAATCAGCAGCAACAACTGTTCACGTCTATCGGTCTTACATCGTTCGTGAACTTTTATATTTTTTTTTACAACCTTGGTCCTCAGGATACGCTTCCCTGCATGTTTTAGGCGTTCCCCTGCTGCCACACACCTGACCTAGATGAGTAAGTGACCAACACGCTGCAGCGTTTGATTGGATGCCAAGGAGGTAATGCAATCATTTCAATTAGGCAGGCAGGAGCAGAGACGCATCTAAATAACGTAAGGCAGGAGGTTCTTAGGACCAGGTTGGAGGTCCACTGCTTTACAGCATTGCTTCAGTTTCTTGATGTTTGCAGACATTTCTTTCTGGACAGCTCTCTTAAGGTCCAACCACAGCATTACCACCAGGGTCAGACCTGTACTTAGACTGTGCATTGCATTGCAATACCCTGGATTTTATTTTTTTAGCGATTTTGTTGTTTTGTTTGGGATCATTATCCTGTTGACTCTTTTGCCATACAAAATATTTCATGGCTTATTTGGTGACTGCATAGTGCCCATGTTATATGGCGGCAAACAAGCCCAAACCATCATTCCTCCTCTACCATGCTTAAAAAGGTGTTTTGTTTCTTATTATTATGCTGTGCTAAGTCATGCTGCCATACTCTTTAGAGATGAGATGTCTTTTTCTACAGCTTGTTTAACGTCTATCATGAACTGTAGTATCTGAGGAGCTCCTGGGTTGTTTGTTTATTGCCTTTTTGGTATTTCTCTGAGCACAGTTTAAGATCAGGGCAGCTTTTTTGGATGTCCACTGCTGGAAAGCTTGGCAGCTGTCCTAAATGTTTTTAACTTGTGAATAATCTCACTGTAGAACTACAGACTTTAAACAGTTTGGAAATGGTCTTACCCAGACTGATGGGCAGCAACCGTTGAGCTTCATTAGTCATTGCTAATATGAAGCTCCTTGATGTTGTAGTAACTATACAGCGCAGAAAGGCAAACCTCCAAAAACTTCTGCTTCTATAGAGGTGGTGACACTAATGATAATCATTTCATTAGCACATCTCAACTGCTACTTTCCCTCACCTCTTGCTTCTAGCGAGGGTCTACTTTGTTTTTCCCCTAACTGTACATCAAAATCCCACCAGGGTTTAACTTTAGTGAGTGCTTGAAGTTTAGACAATTTTGTCTTGGTTACAAACTATATTGTTCAAGAGTAAAGTATCCTCTGATTTAACAACATTGAATTTCTGTCTGACTCAAAAATCCATCAATAAATAACCCTGGGAATGTCATCCTCACCTCTGCTCACACTAAATCATCATTGCTCGACTTTAGTTGCCTTTTGCAGTGACATGCATTTAACTCATGAAAATGTCTTCTTACTGAGCTTCAGAAGCAGCCCTGATGTATTTTAGAGCACAGCAGAGCTGAAAATGAGAGAGCAAAAGGGCGAGAAGAGTGTAAGTCTCTCCAGACGCTCAGGAGAAAGCATCGCTAATAAAGATGCCAGACTGGCTTTTACAGACATTCATTTCGACCTTAGTTACAAGAGCTGAAACTCAAGAACGACATTTTAGGACCACAAACTGGGGTCATTTTCACCTGCTTCTAGAAAATCTTTCCCAAGGAATAAAAAACGTAAAGACGAGCAATCCTTAACGGGAGAAATTTCCTGACAGCTCTACACTGAGTTTAAAGACTTTATTTGATCCTCCAACAGAAACTGTTTAGACAGCTGCTGCTCTCCTGAGCTGAAGCCTCAAGCAGCATTTCTGTAATAAACATGCAAAGCACTGCAGTCCTGCTGGAGAGGAGGAGCAGCAACAGCGAGAAAGGTGAAACACTAGTTCTTCTCATTATCTGGTAGAAAATTCTGGTCTGATCTCCAGGTTAGATAAGAAACTGGTGCAGCAGAAAGCTAGAATAGCAGTTGATTTAGCTAATAAACAAAAGGAACAAACAGCAGCTCATTTTGGTAATTTAATGTGTAATAATCAGGATTACATAGAGTGAGCTGGTCATTATAGTACATAAACCCTGGCGAAGTGAATGGAGACCCAGCAGGATTATCCCTGTATTGTAAACATAAATACAGGGGTGTGAAGCTGCAGGTTTGTATTTATTTAGAAACAGCAAACTGATTTCCTCAGCTGAGCTCTCTTCTCTCCATCACACCAAAAAGTGTGGACTCACTCGGATCATTTGTCTCCCGTTAGGAATCCGTTTTGCAGACAATACCAAGTGCTTCCCTCCAGACAAAATGATTTATTTCACCAAATTCTACTGATAAATGTTTTAAGACATTTATGCAGCCACTAAAACAGCCAACCCTCCCAGAAACTAAAGCTTTTCAAAGTTAGATACATTACATTATACTAACATGTTTCTTTACAGCAATGGAGCATTTGTATACAGTGAAATGCCTCAGGAAGTTTAGAAAGCCTTAAAAAAATATTTTTTGCAGGGTAACATTTAGAGAAATCCAACCTTTGATTTGAGATTATTTTAGACAGAAAATAGCTTCTTTTTAAAATAAAATCACAGCGGCCACAGTTGGTGGGACCCCTAAAAATGATTAAAATAAATATAACTGAAGCCTTTTATAATTCGTACATTGTTTAAGATGCTGCGACTGTCTTGGAACTTGAATTTGTAATCCATAATTTCCTGAGGTTTTACCTTGGAGGCCCATTTCTCTTTAGCCAGACAGATTTGTGTTTATCAAACAGAGACATAGTTTAAAAAAAATACAGAAGCTGAGACAAATGAAATCTCCAAATCTCTGAGAAAATCGCAGCAGACTGCGTCTTCTTGGACAATATCAACATGCCAACGGGTTGTTTTGGAGGCATGGCAGAAAACTGCCTTTTCCTGCAGGGTTTTGCTTAAAACTACTGAGACTTTAACTGGAGCTGTGTGCTTTGGTAGGATGAGACGAAAGTTGAGCTTTTCAGCAACAAACACCTGGTGAAACAAGGTATGAATGTGGGAAAAGCACCTTATGTTTACAGTGGGGGATCTGTAATGCTGTGGGTCTGTTTCTCTTCCAAATGTGCTGTGGAATCTTGTTAATAGTTCTCCAGTGGATTTGCAAAAAAACAGTTTCTCAATAGATTTTTCTGCCCCAGCAAATAAATCTACTTAAATTAAGCATTAAGTCGTGAGATTAAGCTTCTACAAAAACCTGACTTTATTCAAGGCTTTTTACACATCTTTGCAAGGGATGCAAATAACTGAAGGGTGCTGTCAATCAGCTCTCTAACCAGCAATGAGTATTTCATTTCATAAACCCCATATCCCATATCCACCATTCTCCCTCTGTGCATCAGCACAGAGGGAGAATGGTGGATATGGAGAAGCCCAAGTTTCCATCCCAAAATTAACAAATTGCTTCAGAAACTCCTAAAATATCAGCAAAGAAATTACTAGCTATTAGCAGCAGTTTGGAACAGACTAAAACTTCACTACCTTGCCCCCACTTGTTGCTGCATACTGCCACCCAGCTGGCTCAGCAGTGGCAATACCTTAATACTGTCAAAAGCATGTTTTCATACAATGAGAAGATCCTGTGGATTTGTCATTTGGAAACATTTCAGCATCACCTTGACTATAAATATCAAGACCAACGCTGATGTTCCATAATAACATCCAAACAGGAAAATAATACCAAGACAAACTGTCTAAACCTTTGTGAAAACACACCTAAACAAGGAGGAATAGTGTTGGGCTTAGTAAATAAAACTAGGATAAAACCATGCAGCATGTGGATATACGGCACAGGATCATATGGGAATAGGAAGCTATTCCCATAATTTCAAAAAGATTCTCGTCCTGCCACGGCTTTTTGCAAGCAGCTTCTCTTTGTGTCTGAACTCTCGCTGCATTTCTCATCAGCTGCCGGTTTCCTGCCTCCTTTTATATCTAGAAGTTTTTTTCATAGGCACTTATGCTCTAAGTAATGATCCCACACAGCATGAACATGTTTTCCCCTTTTCAGAACAGCTTCTTTAAACAATAAAAATAAAGGTTGGATGCACAATTTAAAGGGGCAACTTATAACCAGACACACAGGAGGACAACTATGTAGGCATGAAGGGGGATTTTAGTGGTCATTTAGAAGAGTGCTTAAAGTCCACATGACAAATGGCTGTCAGAAATACCTTTAAAAGGCATCAAGAAAATGTCATGACAGACCAGAGCAAGATGGAATAAAACTGCTGCCTTAAGGTTGAGGATTACTGGCAATAAGACAAGCTTCATTTTGAAGCAAGTAACCAAAAATAACTGATTTCTGTCAGCTACTTCCATAAAGTTGGGCCCAATAAAAAGATCTGTGGCTTCCAACTTTTGAGAATGGCTGGCATAATGACAAAACTTAATGTAACTTTAAACTAGACCGAAAAGTGACAGAAATTAGAAATATAAACTTACCAACAAAACAAAACAATTTATAGGTAAGGCTGAGAACACAAGGCCAGGATGGAAAGAGATCAGCAATGATCCTACTGAACCAGTTGTTGCTGGCCATCTGAGAAGGGCTATAAGGCAGTTTCTGGAGTATTTTAAATCCATTATTCTACAGAATAGTAAACGGGGTCTTTTTTAGGACAATGATCCCAAACACACCAGCAAACTGACAGCAGAATGGGTAAAAAGAATCAAGGTGTTGCAATGGCCCATTAAAAGTCAATTTCTCAATCTGATTGACATACTGTCGCGAGACCTTAAGAGAGATGAGCAGAAGCGAATGTTCGGATCAGGTGACACTTTACCAAGGAAAACCTTATCAACAGACCAACCAATCGAGGCCACAAGCTGAAATACGTTGTTTCCTCACCTGATCCCATTTCTGTCCTTCTCCGTGGACCTTAGAAGCAGGTGAAGTTGTGCCAGAAACTTCTATATTTAAGAAACAATTTTCTGCAAACCTGATTGGACTGAGGCAATGTTGTTAAGAAGAGGGGACAACAGGTCCTACACAAACGTATGACAGGCTTTAAAGTCTTGCTGCAAAAATAGTTCTACAAGGTACCAAACCATGACATGACCTTAGTTTTTCACTTACCTACAAATCCATCTCAGATGTCTGGAGCAAACGTTGCCTCAGCTGAACCCTCTCTCCTGTTTGAAACTATAGAAATAAAAAATAAGCATAGAGAACAATTTACAGTAAGCAATCAAACAGCAATTTGCTCCACTATCACGGCATAAGGCATGTTGCTCCTATTCAATGATGAATTTTTGAACACTGGCTGATGAGTGACTAACACTGCTTCCGGAGCAGGTTTTTATCCTGAAACCTGCTGGAACAAAACAGTGAGCAGAAAAGAAAGCACAAAAGTCATGATAAATGACTTCTTTTATTTCTTTATGGAAGCACTTTAACACGTAAATTTATAAGAATGAACCCCTTCCATCACACATCCACTGAAGACTTAGTGCAGAAATGTCCAAGTGCACATACAACAAACTATAACAGAACAAGGATAAAATGAGAAAAAAAAATACATCAAAGAATGCTTTAATGTGAAGGAGAAGCTCCTCTGAGTGTAGATGGAAATGTTTCAACTTTAGAAGAACAGGTATTTTTTTGCCCCCCATTCATCTGTTGCAGACATCTCAGACAACCTTGGCTTCAGCTTTTCAATCACATTGGTTCTGACCAAAACAGATCAATGAGGGAAGGCCACTGGAGATTCTGCTGCTCCGGTTGGGGCCGGCGTGCTCTAATTGGACGGACCATGAGCGTTTTACTCAACATAGGCCTTGTTTCCCACATGCGCAATCAATGGTTCATTCTCGGCCGAGCAGCCCAGACACTCTAATCAGTACTGCAGCTTATATCCTTGAAAGGTGTGGATAATTATACAGTTCTAGTGTCAAGCTGATTTAATTAGGTATCTCGTACTGTTATGGCCCACTGAATGCTATTCGACAAATATATACTTCACTCAAGTGCTGTTATATGGATTACCAAAGCTGAGATCACAAAGGTGGACACAGTAGTTTGAGCTTTAGAAATGGAGTCATAGCGAACATTTACAGACATCATTTTAGGTTTGTTTTTATGAGTAAAAATTGCTTAGCAGCTTTGAATCTGGACCAAATTTTACATTATGGAAAAGAAAAATAAAGTTATGGACAAATTGGACTTTATTGGAATTGGATTGGATTAAGCAAACAGATTTCCACCTGGAGGGACTGCCCTGCAAACTGCCCTGCATAAATTAGACCTTTCCATGTCTAAAGCACACTTATTTGCACCACTGGTAAAGATGTGTCAGAAGCATTAAAGTTTTATTGCAGAAAAATCCAACGTTTAATTTGGGCACATTTATTAAGCAGGGAAAAAAATCCTGCACTAAGAAATACTTGTTCTTTGTTTTGTTTGTAAGCTGATCAGCAAGCTTAAGAGCTGTGAATTAGTGTGCCATGACTTCCTGGGTATACATACGATATGACACAGCACATTTCCTTTAGGTACAGCATGATACCAATGATAAATATGCGGACAAGCACCTCATTTCTACTATTAAGTATGGTGGAGGACCTATGATGCTGTGGGCCTAGTTGGATCCTGATGAAGATTAACTTATTTTTTAATCATATTAATCAACAGTACACTGGACATGACATTCATTATCTCCTGTTCCAAAGTGTTCCCAATCAACATGCACTCGAATAAACACACAGACACCTTTATTTAGATTATAATTATCTGATAAAAAATTAGCTGTGTTTTGAAAGCAAACGCCCATAGTATCCATCTGATCTTATTCTATGACGACAAGGCTTGTTAGTGCAATCAGATTTAAGTTTTGCAGAGTTTTATGCAAAACAAATTTATCATTTACTCAATAAAGTGCTTTTTGCCTCCTACAGACTTTAAAGACTAATAAGCAGTTATTTCTTCAGCTTAAAGCTGTGCAGCACAGAGAATTAGAATGCAAAGGTTAGAAATGCAAAAAAGTTTAAACCGCATCGCATCCAAACCCATCCCCAGTTTTTAATAGTCTTCAGCTTTTTTCATTCACCAAGTGGGAACCATTGATGCCACGATAGGTGACGCGGCTGGGACGGACCAGAACGCCATAGCCGGGCCGACACGTGAAGTAGCGGCGACCGCCCACAGAGCCGTCGTTCTTGCCCTTCGGGCTTCGGAGCTCCAGACCCAGCCAGAGCCCTGGGGCAAAGTCCGCTGTTCCCAAGAAGCGGATAAACGCCATCTCGTTTGCACTGCTCAGGGAGACCTGCATGCCTACGTGGAGGCGCACCTGGCCGTCAGAGCAGGAGGATGGAGTGGATCCTGCTGTGCTTCTGGGAATTCCTCCACTGCTGCCGCTCAGGGTGCTCCAGCGGCGACGATGAGGGGTAGAGCGACTCCTTTATGTTTTGTTTGTTTGGGAGAGTAGAGGGGAAAAAGACACCAAGAAAGATTTATGAGAAAATATGTGTTGAGGAAAAAATAAATTCGGGTTTATTTATTTAAAAATGGGGGGTTTAGGGTTGCTTGGGAAAGAACCCATGGCCAATTTTACCCTTTTTTAAAAAACTACTGATTCTGGGCCCTGCGGGAAAGGGGGATTAGGATGAAGCTGAACAGCTCAGGGAAGAAAGATGTGAAAACTGTTCTCACCTGGTAACCGGGTTCCTCCTGCTCACCTCCTTTGGTGTGGCGATGGCTGATGATGTGCTGAAACTGCGACGAATTGCCCTCCCAAGGGCCAATCATTATTCAGGGGGGTTTCCCACGAGGGGCCCCGGGCAAAGAACGGGAACCTCAAAGTAAGGAATGTAAACAATGCTCCATTCAAAACCCCCCAATTTCCCACTCACCCCCGGGGGATTGGAGGTCCCCCAAATGGGGTCCTATTTAATGAGTTATTTGAATGTTTTTCTTTTCCAGGGTGAAACTGGGTGTACAACCAACAACTTCACCTATTTAAAAAACTGAAATTATTGTGGATTTTCTCTATTCCAAACAAAACCATACATGTAGTCTAAAATATACACATTAATTCACCTAAATCCTTCAATAAAATGTACAGAAGGATCTAAAATTTGTTTTAATGGGGAAAAAAGAAAAGGGCATATTTACCTTTCGGTTTAAAAAGGATCATGATTTTAAAACGCAACGGGTTTAAATTTTATTTTTCTATCTTTTCTAAACATACAGATTCCAAGATCACCGGTTCAAAAGAACCGATTTAAATTAGTTTTTTATGTTTTAAACCCAAAACTTCAGAAAAAAAACCCCAAACCTGCACCCCGGATAAAAAGGAAAAGAAAATCAGGAACAACTCAAAAAGCAGGGAAGGGCCCCAAAAGCGGGAAAAAACGGCGGGAAAAACAGTGTCACCGTCAAACGGGTGAACCCCCAATTTTCTTCAACCATGGACTAAAAAAGTGCCAAAAAAAAGAAAAAAACCCCTTTTTCCCCAAGGTTCAACATTTTAAACGGGGCCCTAAAATTTTTAAAAAGTTTTTGTCCATGTGGCCCGCCCACACCGGGTAAGCCAGGGGTGGGGAGGCATCCAGCTGGGGGGCGGGGGGTTTTTTCTTGCCGGGAAATTACTAAAAGAAAAACCTCTATGTAAAATTTTAGGTTTGACGGGTTTAAAAAAATTTAAAAAACTCGGGTCAGACTTTCCAACAGAAAAAATGGGTCCCCAACCCACACAAAAACCCCGACTCTAAGGAAATGATTCGGGGAATTTGAAGTCGTTTTTCTGGAAGGGGGGGTTTCCGACCTCACCCCAAAAAAAAAACTTGTGGCCCTTTTTGCCCTTTAAAAAAAAGGCGTACAAAAGGTCGGGAAAAAAAATAACCCAATTTTAAATTTGGTTTAAAACCCAATTTCTTTTAAAGGAAAAGTGGGGAAAATATTTTTTAAAAAATCTTTAAAAAAAAAGCTTGCTGATGGCTATAAAAAACATGTGGTCACCCTGCTAAATTTGTATTAGCAGGGGTGTATTTATATAATTAAACTTGTATGGATACCCACAACAAATTCAAACTCCTGCCCCCAGTTTGCTTCTTAAAAAACCCACCAGTTTTATGTTGTATAATCTCCAAGGAAAGACGGTTTAATGAATGCCATAATCCCCAAATTAATGACTTTCCATGATGAGCGCATTTTTAAAACCTTTTGCCCTGGAGCTCTAGTTTTTTTTAATTAAGTCTAATCCTTACCGCTGACGGGGTTGACTGGGGCCCTGAGGTGGTGAGTTCGAAAGGAAGCCGACGGCCCCCGGGGGATCCGGGGAAGGAAAGGGAAAATGGGGTTTATTAGTCTCCTCCCTGAGGTTTTATAGAAAAAAATTAAAAGCCCTTTGCGCAGAAAATTTAAAAAAATTATTTAAAACATCAAAACAGGACCATTTTAAACATAGTTTTAAGGGACACCTAAAAACCAGCCCCCTTTGGAAGGCAGCCAAAAGTTTTTTTAATGTTTTCAAAACCTTTCCCCCCAAAATAATGTGGATATTAATATAAACCCGCACAAAAACATGAAAGGGTCTGAAAAACAGATATAAAACAAAAGGGGTTTAAAAGGAAATGGAACAAAAGGGGGAAGAGTACAAAAACAAAAAGGCATTTGCTTTCATAATGAGTCGTGATAGCTGCTGACAGCAGAAGAAACGAGAAGAAGGGGCAAGTTTCGGGGAGAAAAAAAATGTGAAATCCTTAAATTAAAAACACCCTTTTAAAAAAGCATGCACGCTCTGCACCCTGGGTTTAAAATTAGGAAAAAAAAGGGGGAAAGAAAAAAAGAAGAGTAAACTTTCAAAAACGCACCCTTTTATCTAAAGAAAAGACCCCAAAAAGTGGGAAAAAAAAAAAAAAAGCAAAAAAGAAAACCCGGAGGGGGAAAAAAACGGCCCCCAAATTAAAATCCAAAAAGAAATCAAAGTGCAAAAGTCCATAAAAGTTTGAAAAACCCCTTTTTTCCCCGTTCCTTTATAGATTCAACTCCCTTTTTAAGGGGCTTTTATTAATTGGATTCCCCAAATTAAAAACACTTGAGGCACTGGCGGGTTTTAAATGTGCCATCTAATCATTCAGTGACTCCATGAATAAGACTGTCAGAGAGAATTTCCCCAGGATCAAATTATTTTAATAAACAGCCACCCAGGAACTCTTTTAAAATTTAAAAGCAACCCCATTGTAGCTCCCTCTAAAAAAAAATTTAAAAGGGAGAAAAAAAAAAAAAAAACCCAGCTTTTTTAAAACCAGATAAAACTAGTCCGATGTGAAAACAGAGCAGAATGATGAGGAAAACTAATGTTGAAAAACTAGGCTGAACATTTAGCAGCAGGACACCAAAGACCTGCAACTTATCAAAGATGGAATGAGTTTCCATTTAGACCAAAACCATTTAAAGTTTTTTTTAAAAAACAAGTTCCCCGGAAAATTCTTTTAAAAACCCAGAAGTTTTAAATTTTTTTTAAAAAACAGCAAACGAGGCAACATTTGGGTCCTGCAAGTCTTAAAAGGAAAGAGCTGTTTGGTTTGAATTTCCTTGTTTGGATGATAGATTTAAGTTTGTGAACATCCCGAAAAAAAGGAAAAAAAAAAAAAAAAATATAATTATTAAAATATATATAAAAATTATATATATATATAAAATATAAAATATAATATTTTTGATATAATATATATATATTATATTATATATTAATAATATATAAAATATTAAAAAATCCAACTGCTCAAAAAATAAAGGGAACACTTAACACAATATAACTCCAAGTAAATCAAACTTCTGTGAAATCAAACTTTTCCACTTTGGGGAAAAAAACACTGATTTGACAATCAATTTACATGTTGTTTTTAAAATTTTGGGAAAAAACAACAGGGGGAAATCTTTGGCGATTAGCAAAAAAACACTCAATAAAAGGAGTGGGTTTCTGCAGGGGGGGGACCCCACAGACCCCCTTCTCAGTTTTACTTATGCTTTCTGGCTGATGTTTTGGTCACTTTTGAATGTTTTTGGGGGTGATTTCACACTCGTAGTAGCATGAAAACGGACTCTACAAACCCCCACACAAGTGGCTCAGGTAGTGCAGCTCATCCAGGATGGCACATCAATGCGAGCTGTGGGGCAAAAAAAAGGTTTTGGCTGTGTCTGTTCAGGTAGTGTCCAGAGCCTGGAGGTGCTACCAGGAGACAGGCCAGTTACACCAGGAGACGTGGAGGAGGGGCCTAGGAGGGCAAAAAACCAGCAGCAGGACCGCTACCTCTCTTTGTTGCAAGGAGGAACAGGAGGAGCACTGCCAAAAGCCCTGGGCCAAAGACCCCCATCAGGCCACAAATGTGCCATTTTGTTTCTGCAAAAGGGTTAGAAACCCACTCCATGAGGATGGGATTTAAGAGGGCCCCACGTCCACAAAGGGGGGTTGTGCTCACAGCCCCCAACAACGTGCAGGACCCTTGGGCATTTGGCAGAGAACACCAGGTTGGGGCAAATTTGCCACTGGGGGGCCCCCTGTCCTTTTTTCACAGATTAAAGCAGGGTTCACACTGAGCACATGTGACAGACGTGACAGAGTCTGGAGACACCGGGGAGAGCGATCTGCTGCCTGCCAAACATCCTTCAACATGACCAGTTTGGCAGTGGGTTCAGTAATGGTTTTGTGGGATGGTATTTTTTTTGGGAGGATTCAGGTCTGGAGGGGTTCTCCAGACCTGAATCCGATTGAGCACATTTTGGGACATCAAGTCCCTCCCCATCCACCAACTCACGTTCCCCGGGGCCCCACAGACTGTCCAGGAGTTGGCGATCCTTTAGTCCCCCCGAGGTTGGGGAGGAGATCCCTCAAAAAAGGAGACCATCCGCCCGTCTCATCAGGAGCATCCCCCGGGCGTTGGGGGGAGGTCATACAAAAGGCACGGGGGAGGCCACACCAATTACTGAGGCCCTCATTTTTTGACTTGTTTTTTAAGGACATTACATCAAAGTTGGATCAGCCTGTAGTGTGTTTTTTCCACTTTAATTTTTTTTTTATATTTTATAAAATATAAACACAGGGGTTGGGACAATGAAACTGAAACCCTGGTTTTTTAGACCACAATTTTAATTTTTATTAGTATGGTGTAAGGGCCTCTTTTTGCGGCCCAAACAGCGTCAATTCGTCTTGGGAAAATGACATATACAAGTCCCGCACAGTGGTCAGAGGGTTTTTTAACCCATTCTTCTTGCAGGATAGTGGGGCCAGGTCACTACGTGATACCCCCTGGTGGAGGGGAAAACGTTTCCTGACTCGCTCCTCCAAAACACTCCAAAAGTGGCTCAATAATATTTAGATCCCGGGACTTTTGGCAGGCCATGGGGAGATGTTCAAAACTTCACTTTCATGTTCATCAAACCAATTTTTTTTACCAGTCCTTTGCTGTGTATTTGGTGCATTGTCATTTGGGATAACGGCACCGCCTTCAGGATACAAAGTTTTTTAAACCATTGGTGCCCCCAAAGGGAACCCCTCAAGAATGGTTCGGTAGGGCCCTTGGGGCAGTGACGCGCCCACCTAGCACAAAAGAATTTTGGGCCAAGGGGGGAATGCCATGATATGGCAGCCCAAAAACCATCACTGGTCCACCCCCATGCTTTCACTCTGGGCCATGCAACAGTCTGGGTGGTACGCTTTTTTGGGCTTTTTCCCACACTGTAACTATCCCGGATGTGGGGAAAACAGTAAAGGTGGACTCATCAGAGAACAATACATGTTTTCACATTGTCCACAGCCCAAGATTTGCGCCCCCCTTGCACCATTTAAAAACCGACGTTTGCCATTGGCATGAGTGACCAAAGGTTTTGGGCTATAGCAGCCCGCCCGGTGTATACTGACCCTGTGGAGCTCCCGGACGGACAGTTTTGGGGGAAACAGGCGAGTTGAGGTGCACATTTAAAATTCTGCCGGTGATTTGGGGCAGCCTGGTTTTTTATGTTTTTTTGGATACAATTCCCGGTTTAGCACCCGAACATCCCTTTCAGACAGCTTTTCCTCTTGCGTCCAAATTAAATCTGTTGGATGTGGTTCATCCCTTCTTGGTGGTATGCTGACATTAACCCTGGAATACCGTGGCTCTTGATACATCACAAAGACTTGCTGTCTTGGTCACAGATGCGCCCAAGGAAAGCGTTCACCAACAAATTTGTCCTCTTTTGAACTCTGGTATGTCACCCATAATGTTGTGTGCATTTCAATATTTTGAGCAAAACTGTGTATATACATAACCATACATACATACATTTCCCTATTTTCATGTCAACTCTGGATCAGCGTAAATTAAGGATAAATTGGTTGATTCCAATCCCTGACTGGAGGAGAAAGGGTCAAAAACAGTGCACTCTGAGGGAATGTTTGAATCTTGTAATCCATGATTATAAAAGTGAACTCAGGGGATTTTACTTCATATTCAGCAGCACATTTATCAGCTGCAAATTTACAAGTTAACACGCTGTAACCTCTTGGAGACACAACATATTTTACATAGGAGACAGGACAGGGGGCTAGCTGGCTGAGAAAAGACGGATGGATGAGTGGACGGATGTACGAAGGGATATTGGACAAATGGATGGACAATGAAACAAGGATGGATGGATCGATTTAATTATCTTAAAGTCCAACAACTACGGTTCAATCCTCTTCTGATTTGCCATCTAAAAACAGATGCATCACACATACCATATTTTAACATTCAGTTTTGCTGACAAACTGTTGTGTTTATATGTCTTCCTTTAGATATTAGTTATCTTTATTTAAAAGCAGACGTTAAGGCATCTGGCTCAGTACAAGGTGTCACATTAAATTGAAAAGTCTTGCTGAGTGACGGCCCTAGGCTTCACATTTGATAACTCTGACTCTAGTTAATCACCAGAACAGAGGAGAACCGTTTACCGCACAGAGGGCGAAATCAAATATGTCAGCAGTCATGCAAATGACACTGTCAAAGGAACTCATTAGTGCCATCAGACGTATATATGGGGGCAATCAAAAGCAGCCTTGGGGATTTATTGTTGAATCTGCTCTGAATGTTAAATAATTAGTTTTTTTTTCTGGTTAAGTCTGTTTTTTTTCCCCTCTGCAAATGACCGCCAAAGAAAACTTGAGAAGGGTTGTTTGAGCAAGATCCAGGCTGCAGTAAAAAGCATGAGTTCTGACCTTTGAACACGAGAAGGGGAGCAAAGACTCCATGTTTTGGAGGACAGCTGAAGTATCTCACTCCTCCCACTGAGCCGTCATTTTTGCCACTTGACTTGTCCAGTTCAATGCCCAACCAGATACCTGTAGAGAAGGAAATTCAAACCAGAAATTAGAGGCATCACCTCGAATAATGAGATCACCTCCACAAGTGAGATGCATGGAACAACGTTTCTCAGACACCTGAAGCAAAGCCACCAGTGATACTTGTAAAAATGTAAACATATCAAGAAACTGATAAACTTGAGGCTGTATTGTTCCTGCTCTCTATTCATGTTGAAGTGACACTTTTCCACCCACACTTAAATTTGCTAAATTCTCAGTCCATTTTAAACCAGGTTTATAAGTATAAATAGAAACTGTGACTTTGAATTTATGGCCCATATTTCCACATTTGTCTGGCTTTAAATAATGTACCTGCATAAACTAAACACTGACTTGACAGAGGGATGAATGGACCATAGAGGAGATACATGGCTGGATTTATAGAGAACGGTAATGTAAGTCTCTTGAAAAAAACAGATGGACCACTGGGTGGATGGACCATTGGATGGATGTGTGATGCACTGATGGCTAAAAAGATGCAAGCACAGATCGATGGATACAAGCGAAACTCTGGAATAAAATATTTTTTCTATGTAAACCTTGCAAGTATTTTAATCTTAGACATTTTCCGGGTTTTTCCGGACTGCAGTGGTCCCCATGGATGTGACACTGTGACAATCAAGTCCATCTTTTACATATAGTTAATTGGAAAAGTCCTCTATTAAAAGCAAGCAATCTCAAATAAACTTAAAAAAAATAAATAAAATAAAAAATAAAAAATAAAAATCACAAAAATTATATAATAATAATTTAATATTTTTTGTACCCATCATGTCATGACCTGGAACATAATAGAACTGCAAAACAACCTTTCTATAGGTATCCTGATCAAGTGTAGTGGTAAAATAATTATGTTATTTGATAAACAAGCTTTCTATACAGATGCATGTCTGTGGCTATGGGGACTCTTGTTTACCAAACTAAAAGAAAAGTTCAGAGCAAAGCCTTGTAAATACCATATTAAGAGGCACACAGTGGGAAAAAAAAGAGGCGTGTTTGTTTTTGATGAACTGAAGTTAAAACGAAACAACGCTGATTTAAGAGCATCGAAGAGGGACATAAAACTGAAATCCGGTCGTAGTGTCAGGCACTTTAGTATTTATTTATACAGGGCTGATGCCTGAGGAGAACTGCAGAGTAAATATTAATGAGTGGTGTGAGCTGCTGCATTTGTGTTGGGTGCTGGTTTGGTCTGAAGCAGGTTTTCTTTTTGTGTTAAAGGGAATTTTTCAGGAATCTTTCCACTCAAACCAGAGGATTTTCATTGCAGCAGTTTGTCACAGTAAAAGCAAAATTTAGAAAACAAAATAGGTGCATTAAACTTCAGTATCATGTGTGAATTACTTTACAGGAATGTAACTTTGTGTCTTTCCCTAAATCTAAAGAACATTATTCCTAATAGGCAGGATCCAGTGAAAACAACAGTTCCCAGGTATTTTCCATAACTTTACTGATTATTTTATTTATTCAGAGGTTTAGTAACGTGCTGGGAACATTAAGAACAACCGTTTATTTTTATTACTCTTTAGTTTTAGTATTGATATGATCCATAGAATAATTCACCGCTTTTTTAAAACCTGGACCAATTAAGATCAGCTGGTTTTCCAAATCTATCCCACTTAAACTTGTAAAATCTGGATTTGGTAATTCTACACTATATACAGGGGTTGGACAATGAAACTGAAACACCTGTCATTTTAGTGTGGGATGTTTCATGGCTAAATTGGACCAGCCTGGTAGCCAGTCTTCATTGATTGCACATTGCAGCAGTAAGAGCAGAGTGTGAAGGTTCAATTAGCAGGGTAAGAGCACAGTTTTGCTCAAAATATTGAAATGCACACAACATTATTTGTGACATACCAGAGTTCAAAAGAGGACAAATTGTTGGTGCACGTCTTGCTGGGGGTGGATCAGTGATGGTTTGGGCTGCCATATCATGGCATTCCCTTGGCCCAGTACTTGTGCTAGATGGGCGCGTCACTGCCAAGGACTACCGAACCATTCTTGAGGACCATGCGCATCCAATGGTTCAAACATTGTATCCTGAAGGCGGTGCCGTGTATCAGGATGACAATGCACCAATACACACAGCAAGACTGGTGAAAGATTGGTTTGATGAACATGAAAGTGAAGTTGAACATCTCCCATGGCCTGCACAGTCACCAGATCTAAATATTATTGAGCCACTTTGGGGTGTTTTGGAGGAGCGAGTCAGGAAACGTTTTCCTCCACCAGTATCACGTAGTGACCTGGCCACTATCCTGCAAGAAGAATGGCTTAAAATCCCTCTGACCACTGTGCAGGACTTGTATATGTCATTCCCAAGACGAATTGACACTGTATTGGCCGCAAAAGGAGGCCCTACATCATACTAATAAATTATTGTGGTCTAAAACCGGGTGTTTCAGTTTCATTGTCCAACCCCTGTACATAATAGTTAAAGTATTCACCGATATCTTTTTATATTGGGAAAATAAAAACAGGAAGGTTTAATGCTTTGATTGTTTGAGATCTAAATCAGACCCATTATATGAATGACAGGTCTAGTTTAAACTCACTTTTTCATAATGTGCACTGAAAAAGTGTTCATCACATCACAACAAACAACTTTATGGTATATTATTGGGATTTTATATGACTGACCAACACAAAGTAGTGCATAACTCTAAAGTAGAAGGAAACTGATACAATGTTGTCAACATTTCTTAATAAATGGTGATTTAATAATGGCGAATCATAAATATAAATGCATGTAACAACATCCTTTTTTCTTCAGCTGCACAATATATGGATCATCTTCTAAAAAGGTAACTGAACCAATATTAGTGTCCACTGTAAATAGTAAAAAAAAATGTTTTTTTTCAATTTTCAAATTAAAAAACTAAAAGGATAATCGCAATAAAAAATAATTAACTGCATGGTAACTGTTTGTAAAATGAACACATGCTTTGTGTATTGTCTTTGAAAATTGTTAGCTCAAACACACCTAAAAATGGATGTTGTCACCAGGTGTAGAGGCAAAGCAACTTTCTATATATTTATAGTGCTTATACATTGGCGTATACACAAATACAAAGAGATAACACATAAAAACAGAAGATAAAACGTAAAAAAAAAAACAATCATTAAAAAAATGTTTTTAAGCAATTGAAATTAAAGTAGTTAAGAATACGCAATGACAAATAAAAATGTGTTTAATCTTGTTTTAAAAAGGAGCTCAGAGTGTAAAGGAAGCTTAATCCAGATCTTTTCCTTAAGGTTTTGATGGTTTGTAGCACTGAAGAAGGGCTCTGACAAATGAACACTTTTTAAACTATTAATGAGATATTAAATAAAATCAAAGAATTACACAAATGCAAGAAGCAATTTAAAAGAATACTGTCTCAACATGTCCTCAACATTTTGTACTTTTTACAACATGTTGAGACATGCTTGAGGTTCATTGAGGCCGCAAGAGAGCAAGACTTTCAACAGATAATACAAAGGCTGATCGGAATGCAGCAAAGTTGATCTGTTTTATTTCTTTGACTATCTCTCTGAAAATAGCTGGAGTTGGAAATGTAAGCTGATTTTTGGTGATCTCAGATTTACACAAAGACTGATGTTTATGGTTAGTAATGTCAATCACTAAAAAAAGATGCCAAATACAGTTTAAAATGTCAACTCTGAACCTCTTTTTGTTTTAAAATATGTGCAATTTGTTTCTCACAAAAATGGCGTGACATCTCTATGTCTCTGCACCCGCTGTAAATAACGACTGCTCAAAACAGGAAGTTTTTATATCCTCATATATTACAGTTCTTAAAGAGAATTTGGATTAAGGTAAAAATTGTATCAGCAGGTTACAGTTTCTCAAAAACTGGAGAGCAAAATTCTAATCTGTGCATCTCTAGAAAAATGTATATTTACTAACCAGGAGCAAAGTTGGTTTTTCCACAGAACTGAACAACACCGGTTCTCTGTCCTGCCACCAGCACCCTCTCACCCAGTCTCACCTCGGAACCATCATACAAAGAGCTGCTGCCTGAGGGTGTTCTACTTCTGAAACCTGCAACACATAAAGCAAAAGATCTGTTTGATGCAAGTAGATTTGCATAAGTAGCGAACTTCCTGAAACCTTCTTTGGATTGGTGTTTTATACCTGCAGCCGGAGGAGCTGAGGAGCGGAATGAGGAATGATGTGCAGGTGACGATGTTGTCCTGGGGCTCGGAGAAATGTTCTCTTTTCGCTGCCTGGCAAGGAGACGCTGCCTTGGCAGCGGGCGAGGACGGCCACTTGGTCCATGACGAGAGTCCAACGAAGATGATGAAGACGAGAGGGAGCGTGTAAGAATACCTGTGCAGAAAAATCGTACAAAAAGATCAGGGAAAGAACATGTGAGCATAACTCAAGGACCAAGCTGTTAAGGATATCACCAAGACAGCACAACAGAAAACACTAATAAAAAACATCAGGGTTCATACACAATTTTCTGAGGAAATACAGGAAGGAATGACAGACATGGAATGAAGGAAGAAAAGACACCTGGAAAGAACCAAAAGAAAAACGTGGGGAAAAAAGTACAGACAAGGGAGAATGGGAGGAGTGACTTAAGGAAGGAAGAAGAGAAGGAAAGGAGGCACAGAAGGAATGAAGGTAGGACTGAGGAAGAAAACAAAAACGGAAGGTAAGACAAGAAATAAGGAAAGGTGGTAGGACACTAGATAGTTAAGAAAAGAGAGACGGAACAAAGAAGGATGGAATAAGGAACACACAGGAAGGACAGAAGGAATTAACTACAAAGAGAAACAAAGAAAGGGCACAATGAAAAAAAGAAGTAAAAAAAGAAAGGACAAGGAGGAAAAGGATGTAGGACACAACGACGGGGAGGCAGGAGGACACAGAAAAGGAAGGAGAGAAGAAAGAACAAAGTAGAAAAGAAAAAATTAGGGGAGGTAGGACACAAGGAAGGCAACAAAGGAAGGACAGAAAGAAACGAGGTGAGACGGATTACAGGACATAAGGAGTGAATCATAGGATTGAAAAAATGAGGAAGGAAGGAAGAGAAGGAAAAGAGGTAATAAGTGAGAAAGAAAGGAAGGAAAGATACAAGGAAGTAGATGAGGATGAAAGAAAGGCAGGACAACACTTGGGACAATAAGATAGGAAACGGTATCAAAATTAAAATATTTCATATATAATAATATCCATTCCTGGAACATACTGAAACCAAATTCTATTCTTTACCATACTTTTCCAGACTGCATAGGAACTCTGTAACATCAGAACAGCAGATGTTTAATGAAACACCAAGCACCTAATTCCCCTGTTCCCTGCTTACAATGAATCCAACATCTTTACATTCAGGTCTGACCCAAATTACGATTTACCAGTGATCCGTTATCTGTAGCATACAGCAAATTCAATCCAGACCATTAGGACTTTTTTTCCAGAAATTCTCAGCAGCACCAATCAGCAGACCTGTTTGTGTGAGCGATTACTAGAATCCAAGTAAAGACTGACGTGTTAATGCTCTCCTCCAACATGGGAGATAATATGGAGCAGAGGGCTTCAATTCCCTCTTTAGAGGCCATTTGGACGCGGGACCTCATTAGGCGTTTACCTTCCACAGACCTACCCAGGCCGCAAGTTCATTAAATGCCCACTGCTTGGAGGGTAATTGATTTGTTCTGTGCCAAAGTGCTTTATGAAGAAGATTTAGCTCCAAACAAACTGAAAAACAGGCAGTAAAGAAAAAAAACCTCTGTAGAATCAATGTTTCATAACAATTTGCAACACGTTTTCAGAATCTAAATTATGGTTGTCGTTATCACCGAGCTCCCCACAGATAGACTTTTGATGCTGGATTCATGTATTAAAATGTATCGAGATGAAATGGTTAGTGGGATTTACAGTCATCACTTTTAGTAAAACACTACACTAATAATGCAAACACATTCCCAAACCACAATCTCTAAACCAGAGTGCAAAACTAACTCAGGAGTCAGCAAACACCACAGTACCTGTCCTTTTGACTGAGGGGTCGTCCTTTGTGCTTTGACTAGGATCTGGTGGATGTTTTGTACTGTCAGGTGATTTTTCAGTGGAGGGGGATACACCTTTCCACACAGACAGACAGGGAGCACAAACAGTGCTGATAAAAAGACAGTACAACACACTTTCATTTCCACATACAGTATATACTGTAAGTATTTGTCTCACAAGCTTTATGTTATTAACAATTATTGGAAGCAGTGTTTCCTCTGCCTGAATACATTGTTTTCACATATTACAGTGAGGAAAATAAGTATTTGAACACCTTGCAACTTTGCAAGTTCTCCCACTTAGAAATCATGGAGGGGTCTGAAATTTTTCTGAAGTTTTTCCCCCTACATGGGGTGTGATATAGGGGCAGACGTTTAGTTTACCATGAGCATGTTCAAATTTAAAGTTAATGGTAGAGCAACTGGAGAAAGACTAAAGTATGGCTTGTTTGGGAGGATTGCCAGGAGAAAGATCTTTCTTTCTCAAAATTATGTGGCTGCATAACATACAGTTAAGCCCAAATTTATAGATAAATAAATTGAGCGGCCAGAGTTCTTCCAACTAAATTAGGCTTTAAAACACAGTAATGATGGGCTTAATTTTTTTTTTTAAACACAGCCTTTAGTGACATTAAGAAGTCTGTTCGATTCAAATAATTCAAATAAATGAACCCAATAAAGACCAGATAGTTGATATCATATGTTATGTGAAACTCTAAAATTAGAAAGAGAGTACTACTTTAAATCAGATAACTGAGATCCAGTAAATCTCATATTTTCTACCGTCTGCATCAGCATTATATACAGTATGATGAACACAGGCTGACTGGTTGGTTGATAAAGTTACAGCCAATTACAAAAAAGATACATAACATTAGTTAAGCAGGCATAATTCCTTTTATTTCCAACTTTATTGACTAGATGAACTGTATATACGTTGTAAAAGTGTAGCACTCAGAGGCAGAGCTGAAAAACCCTAAAAACCATTAAAAACAAATCCTGCAACATAGGAACAAAACAACTAAACAATTTTACTCTGAGTTTTAGAATGAGATTTAAATATGCTGAGACAAGCAATTACATCCAATCAAAATCCCAAATGGCAGCAAACACAAAGTATTTTGAA
Organism: Crenichthys baileyi; assembly: GCA_036173005.1. NCBI lineage: Eukaryota > Metazoa > Chordata > Actinopteri > Cyprinodontiformes > Goodeidae > Crenichthys > Crenichthys baileyi. The sequence goes on from JAHHUM010002694.1 coordinate 213,384, forward strand.
AAGAATCTCACATCGCAAATGACTAAAAATAACAAGTCAAAGCAGTAAATCTGTCTTCTTTAAACTAGTTTGTAACCATAAACATTTAGAACTTCAGGGTTGTTAACCAGCTTGTAGTAGTAAACTAAATCTACCACTGGACATACCTGACATCGTTACAAATGTAGGGAAAAGAATCTCCCTTTTGAGAGTTTTCAGCTTTTAGATACAAGACAATCCTAAAATCAGATGGGTATTTGTATTTTTAGTTTGAAGCAGCTGGAAATGCTCTTCTGTCTTCACTTGACTGCATCCTAACTTAGAATAGCAAACATTTCTTGTCACTTAACCTTTAGCTTGCAGAGTGCTCCAGGTGCTATCCATCCCCCTCCATGCACTGACGTTCACTTCAGGTGGCAGAAGGAGGCTTTACAAGTCAAAACAGACCTCCATTGTGATGCCGCCTATGCCCCCATCTGCCCTATGAGACTGGACCTACTGAGAAACATCAGGGAGCAGGATGACATTCTCCTGTGTCTGTCTCTCTTGGTTAGAGAGAACAAACAGGTCCACAATGACCGAACCAATCCATCGATAAACACGAGTGAGCTGTCTCCAGCGGTGATCCAATGGGACAGTAAAATGCAGGTGGCTCTGGAAGTTTGGGCTGACAAAAGCTCTGAGAAGTGTGTGGTCATAAATTAGCCTAGTTCTAGTTGCACAACGGTGCAGACACGTTTGCCCTCAGAAGCATGGTACGTCGTTCCTAAACACTCACTCACACACCTTGTGATTAATGGCTGCCAGGCCACTCAGCCTGTCTATGCCCTAGTTATTAAACTCGGCTTAATTGGACTATCAATCACTGAACTGCACAGGCCTCTCTGAGGTCCGGTATTCCAGTCACATCCCGATCAATCGGCCTTCAGAACCCTGACAATTAAAACACCACAATACAGCTGTAAACTTGAGAAGTAGCAGGAATAACAAAAACATAAGACAAGGTTTCTGATAGAAATTAACAAAGGAAGTCATTTGTCAGAAGTTGGTGGAAACGAGCATTCAAGGACTAAGAGAGCAGGGTCCCATCATCAGTCTAATGTATGCATTGTCCTTTGGCAGAAGTTCAGAACCGACTTTCATGAAAGATTAATATCAAAGCTGAGATGCCATAAATCCTAGCATGCAGCAACATACTGTAGTTCATTCAGGGTAGGCAAGATAAAATAGGATCTATATTCAATGGGTAAAACGAGCATAAAAATCACATCTATATATGACTTAACCATTTTCAGTTGATGGCTTTTCTCCTGCTTCATGGTTTCCCTGCAGGAGGCCCAAATTCTCAAAATGCTGGAATGAATGCTGGCAGGACATTCAGTACAATTTATCGACACAGCACCAATTCACAACAAATGTCCTCTCAAGGCACTTTCAAAGACAGACGGGTCCAATTCATATCTAGTAATCCCATCAAAACAAACCATGGATTTCCAGCAATCCAGTCTCCTGAAGCAGCATGTGGCAACAGTGGACGTTTGATTGCATCCAGCTGGTAACTTTGCAACAAACCCAGATTATGAGCAAGCCAACCACATGGCTAATCTCCAGGTTAGTTTTAGTTAGACAGTTTAAACTACATTTGTGTGCAGTGCACACAAACATCTCACATTTTACCTTTCACTTACAAGAACAGGTTTTCTCCAGGTTAGTTCAAAATGTCCTGCTACCAGGATTGAGAAGACGGTCTGTTTTTATATGTTCTAATTTAATTTCAATTTAGCCTTTTGCTCATTTGATTTGTGTTTATTGTGTATATAAATCCTAATTTTGAATACATATTTTGTTAGTTACTTTAAAGGGAACTCAATCAACTTTAAAACTTTTGTAAGTAATCTTTTTACATAGTTGGGATTTCAATATTTACCGAAACAATTATTTTATTTTCATAATCAAGCAGCCAGAAAAGGAAATTTGCTAATACAGAAATTTGGACACCTTTGAAATAATCTAAGATTAGTAGCATTACCATAAAATATTATGATTAATGTGCAAAACTAGAATACAAACATGTTGTTTATACAGTAGCAGATTTACATTCTTAAAATGCTTGAATGTGATAAATACCTTGATCATGAGATGATGTCTACAGTTTGTGGCCTCTCTTAGCCCAAAGAACTGTTTTTTGAAAAAACATTTTTTTGGTTGGTCCTCTAAAGTGACATAGCTCTCAGATTATGCAAAATCTTCTTCTGACTGGTGAATCAGAGAAGGATCGTCCTATTGAGATTCAGTTTTTGTTTCCTTTATACATTACGTGGTTTATCTTATATTGTGTAAAGCTGTGCAACATTCCAATTTGCCTCATCCACCTTGGATGTGTGTTCATCATCACTTACTAACTTCCTTAAGGAGCATTTTCTTTCATATCCAACAAACATTCCTAATTAGGGAACAACCAAAACACTCCAGACAAAACCAACAGCCTGGCCAGCTGAAATAACAAGAGTCCAGTCATTTCTGTGAGTGAGACAACAGCTGATTTTGGACCACAGTAAGGTGATCAATTTATATAAGCTATTAGGTCCAGGCTTTCCGAGAATTCATTCTTTTTTTTATAACTGTAGAATTATCTTTGGAGATTATATTTAAGATCAAGCAGAAAAACCTTTTTTAGCTCCTGAGAACACTTAATAAAACTTACTTTAATCAGTAGTAGTACACTTTCACTTTATTTTCATGGTTCTTTTCCTTTATTATATAACAAACTATTTACTGTAATTCAAAGTTTATTCTTAATCACTTGGTTAACAGTTCCCATAAATCTTTTCATAGCATTTGCAAGTGTTCATTTTTCTTAATGTTGATTCTAAATAAAATTTAAATCCTGAGAAAAATTTGAACTCCCCTCATGATTCTCATTATATAAAGGCTGCTTAATGTCCAGTTAAAGAATTCATCCTTCAGGTTCATATTGCCTGGGAGACTAACTGGTTTATAACACCAACCTTTTAACTATATTTGTTTTCTCTAATGAGAATAAGATTATAATCTGAACTCTCTTGATAAGCACTACAAAGTAAGGAAGCCATTCATGGGCACACTCTTGTGACTGAAGCAGTTGTCTTTTTTCTCCCACATTGTATCCATGGCCGTCTCCAGCGAATGGTACGAGAAATGTTTTGTGACATGAAAAATCATCTGCCCACCTTTTGACAAGACTCTTTCACCCACATTGACAAATATTCAAGAATCCTTCATTCCTTAGGGTCTTTTGGCTTTTCAAGCTCCCCGTCTCCAGGGTCGAGGTTATGACATGTATTTTTATTACTGCACAAAATGGCAGAACTCCTCAGGGAAGCAGACTTTCCTAAAAGCTTTTATGCCTCACCTTGTTGCAATGTTCAGTGAACCTGACAGGGCCAGAGTACAGCTTAGCCCTATGAGCGGAACCGGGGAAATCACTGTTCAACCTGCCAGAGCTGCCACAACAAAACCCTATTCATGCACATTCCTGTTTCCAGCGAGTCTGAATAACAAAAACACATTTTTACCTGTGTTAACCTTGGAGGTAATGCGGGACACATCAATGCGACGAGGGGGGCGGAGAGGAGTCTTTGTTGAGCTTGATTTATGTTTTTCCAAGGGTTTACTTATCTTGGACAGGGGAGCAAAAATTCCTATGAAAATAAAGCAGACAAGAAAAAAGGAGTCATGAGTCAGATTAAAGAGTGGGTGAGTCAATGCATTTCATCATTAAGCACTGCGGCATGACGTGTCCCACCGTGTTTGACTCGACAAGTGAAATACTGAACCCCTGCTACGGAGCCATCATTTTTCCCTTCTGGTTTATCTAGCTCTACTCCGGCCCAGAGGCCTCCGGAGAACTCGGTGCTGCCGCAGAACCGCAACGTCCCAACCTGCAAACACAAAAAATATGGAACACACACATTAAGCATTACAGTAACACACTGTGTTATGTTCCTATTCTACAGAGGCTAAAGGCTGTAGGTTGCTAATTAAAATTGGATATAAATGCATAAGTCCCCTGATGAGCTGTTAAAATGTGTGGCACAGAACATAGACCTGGAGCTACACACAAACGAAGAGGACCACTGCCACCGTAAGGACAAAATGGAGTCTCAATCTGCTATGCAGAGTAACACGTTGGGTGTTTGATGAGCCACAGACACCTATATAGTTTGGTCAAAAATTCTTCTCCAGCTCCAGGCCAAGCAAAGTAATGCATTAAACATCTTGCTATGTTAGAAACGGAGGACATTGTGTTGCATCTTCAGCTGTCAGGGGTTGGGGATTCTAGACTATGCTGTTGTATTTTCCATCTTCAGTTTATTGCCTAACTGAAGTAACATCCAAATAAAAATAAAATTTTCTGGCCAGAGATGTACCAAGAATTCAGATAGGTAAAGGTATCTGCTGATTGTCAGGTTGACCATCTAAAACCAGCGTGCAACCATCAGTTCCCATCAGTGGAGGCAGCTTGCCTAAGGTCTACCAGGTCACCCTAACGTTCTTTAGTGCAGAGGTTCTTACCGAGTTCAGTATAAGACTCATTTATATTTATTCTCAGCATCAGTGAGGTGGTTAAAATAAATTCAGAGCAAGCACACAGATTTAAAAGGAAACCGTTTCTTCTACTGAGACATGTCGGCTGTTCATTTAGGGAGACAAATAGGGCAAAGCTGCTTTACCCCTTTACGCTTTGAGTCTGAGTTAAAGACGTATTGATAGGGAAAACATACAGAGTACCCCTACCTATCGTTAATGTAAGAACGTTTAAAGTGTAGAGAGGAACCAGAATTGGCTAATATCTGGGCAGGTCAAAGCTTTGTAAAAACCCAAGACATCGACCACAAAACTCTGAGCGGTGCATCTTTAGTTCCTACGGTTTTGTCTACTGAAGGAGCAGAGGAGAAAATATGTCTATGAGGTAAAAGGAAGATAAGAGTTATAATCAGCAGCAATCTGAACAGGCAGATCTAAAAGTCTAGTCGGGCAATGTTTACGCTCTTCATTACCATAATTACATGAAAACACCAGAGGTTAATGAATTTGGCTGTTGGTTTTCATTCAATCTGAATGAAAACAAAACAGAATATGCAGTTATTTGTTTGGGTCAAAAACAAAAAGGTACAGCTCCACCACTGAGCCATTAATGCAGTCTTGTTTGGAAACATTTGGTTCACAGTCTTCCTTTCTCCATCCTGAAACATGCAACCTAGGACTCTCTGTGTGGGAACTTAAATGCAATTTGATTAATTGATCACCGTCCAAGCAGTCTCTGGCACAAAGATTGTGCCAAAATTTGCATTTGTAAATCCCGGGACACCCACAGCAATAAACGACTTTTTAATTTGTGTCTGCAATCAGAGGTTGACAAACTGCACAAATATGGTTCCTGCTGCATTTTAATTAACATCACAAAATTTTATTTAGTGCAAAATATTTTTAGACCTTCTTTCCAACGTTACTTTGATTGGTATGGTAAATGCTCCAGTTGAGCACCACAACTGACACATTTAACAACCTCTAACACTCAAGCCAACAGACTCACCTAATTTGATCTTTGCAAGTTATTATGAAAAGTAACTTTACCTTTGAATTATTGAAATTTGACCCTTAGACCAGGTTCTCTCATAATTCAATAAATTTCAATAAATTTAAATTCAAGCAACTCCTGAGTGCAGAGTAGCAGCAGCAGTGCCTTATGTTATAGTTTTATGTAATAAATTCAGATCGGGGGGGGGGGGGGGGGGGGGGGGGGGGGGGGGGGGCATAGGGGTTCAGATCCAGTGAATATTTTTCAATGATACAGAAAAAATAAAAAGTGACTCCCTAACATCACTGCATCACAATAGTTTTTCTGTGTAACAGGAAGATAACAGACCTTAGCCATGACAAATGTATATATCTGAGCCTGTATGCATAATTTTTACCCTGTATGGATTCAAAGAAATCCACAAATCCACTGTGGTTGTATCTTGTATAATAGTACCAGGAAGGAAAAGTAATGGTTCAAAAAAGGCATTAAAAGCTAGCAGAACAGCAAGAGTCAGGTATCTGGTCCAACCAAACAGAACTAATCATGACACTTATTTGCACAATAATGAATAATGAAATCACCAACACAGCTAAAACTTGGAGCAGAAACACAATATGGCAAATACTTGAATCCAACTACACCACGAACCTAGATGGAAAACATACTTTCCTCCCACAGAGGTGAACCTTTCCTGCTTTCTTAGAGCATTTCATGTCAAAAGGATTACACACGGTTCCCAGCATCATGCAGATGATGGCTGAACAAGACTGAAGATTTTCTTCAAGTATGAAGAGATTTTTTTGACAAAGACACATTTTCTGATCCATGTCGTCCCTTAAATAAATACATAAAGAGTTTACTGTTGTGACACGGCAGTAATCTGACAGCCAAGAGCAAAAATGGCCTGCTAGTGATGATATTCCTAAAACGTAACATGTAATTACACTGTGACTTGTCAAGAGACTTTGCATTAATGCTCATTGGAGTGCTGGTTTGTGCTGATAACAAGTGTGCCACTTTCAGGCAATAAACATGCGTAATGAGCTCAAGTGAGAAGTATGAACAACAGTCACAGTCTAGTTGACACCGTTGGTGGTGCAGATCAAAGAAAGGTGTAAAAGAAGATTACTAACAAGCAAAGAAGATGCATAATCAGTACAAGCTTTTCACTCAGATGCAGCCTATAATAGATGTTTGCGGCCTGTGAAATTAATTTAAGAAGATGTATAAAAAGTACTGAACAGTCATATCAGTTTGAGCTTTAGTTCGGTCATCACTGGCGTAACATCTAGCTTTGTTAAATTCTAAATAAATAAGATACTCAAGTATTACACTAATAATACCAGATTGTGACTCACTGCTGCTGGGAAACGGCCCATTTCAAAAGTTTCTTCTTGTTTTTTGCAAATCACTGAATCCTAATCATAAACTTATGAACATTGTCCTTATTGTAGTACTTAGATAATGTCAAACATAAAAGGAGGGATTTATTTTATCTAGAAACAGCTTGGCTCAGCTGCATCAGACGAAGAAAAGTGAAGATTATGTCCATCTCCCTTTGACAGCAACATGAAACGCACCTTCTGTCCAGCTATCACCACACAATCCCCGAGTCGGATTCCCATGGAGGCGAGCTGCATCTTGGCCTTATCAGACAGAGCAGGGATGACCTGGCCTTGGAGTGTGAGGGGCAGAGGGGAGCTGGGTCTGGGTAAAGCCCGTCTCAGCAGAGTCCGTAGCTCTTTGGCCACGGCAGCTGCATCTGCCATCTCCAGGGGCATATCCAGTGGGTCAGGTACAACATCTGCTGGACACTGTCCTTTATCATTCTGGAAAACAAGAGTGATGAGTTAACAATTTTTATATATTAAAAGCTTCTCTTTTTAAAGAGTAATTATCTCCTGGGAAAGTCACGTCAGATTCATAAACAGATTGATAAATGTATAAGACTAATTAATTATGACGTTTATATTTGATAAAATGCTACTGTTACACAAAGTAAATAAAACAAACAAAGTTGTGTTTGTTCAGGACAATGTAATCAGCTGAAGCTAGTGTGGAAGCAGGAAAGCGGAGTGAGGTGATAAACATTTAAGAGACATTAACATAAATTGTTGGTATGTAGTTTTAGTTTGTGAATAAGCATATTATACATTACATCTTTAAGCACTCCCAAAGGTCAGGATGGACTTCAGGAAAGAGAGAGATAAATTTAATCTAGCAGTTTCTAGAGTGGTAAAAAAGTCAAAAATACAGCATATTTTACACCGATTCTCCATCGCTACTTGACTCTGAACTGTGACAGCTTGCAGGCTCCTATTGCATATCATCAGGCTCACCAACGACACTGCTACTACCTCACGTACAAACATCAGAACTTCTGTGTTCCTTTCGAAAAAGATCGCTTATTTCTTTCTTAGATTCTTTAATCATATTTCAACTCCCAGAATGAAATCCACATCACTTTGTTTCAAAGAGGCTGATCAGCCAAAGGAAACATGAAGGTTTCCCCAGGTGACTCAATAGTAGTGAAGATAGACATCTTTGAGTTAGCAAGGGGGTGCTGCAAAGGGAGGTTATTGTAGAGGTCTGAGAGGAGAAATCTCAGCAGGATCACTTTATTTGGTTATTTTATGTGGTTTATAATGGCCATAAAAAATAGGTTGCCTTTGTTAATGCTCAAACACGAAGCTAACATCCGCCCCTTACAATCTGCCTACTGCGTCGGTAGGTGAGATATCGTGGTACTAGGAATTATACTCCGTTTATACTTTTACTCATACAATAGTGTATTTATAGGGGAACAAAAGTCTAGCCAAGTCACCTCCATTCCCAGTAGTGTTAATCACAGTTCGTAATCAAATTTAATCCCAAGCAATGCCTCGCAGCAGGACGTTCTTTAAACTCCTTCCCACACTCAGACATCGAAATCCTGCAAATGGCTCTCTCTCCTACACAGCAGCCCCACACTGTGTCTACAACAGTTAAATTATAATGTTCAGGGGTTGTCAACAAGCATGCTGGAGAGTTATTTACAGCCAGAAAGAGGCCATTTGCTGAAATGGTTTTCACATTTCTATCCACTACGATTTATGGACAAACTGATTTTTTTTTTTTTTTTTTTTTAAAGCATTTTTATGCCTTTTTATTGTCATTTCCTGCTATGTTCTAGACTGGAAACATGTGAACACAGCAACTACTTCAGAGCAGGACTTTAACAAAGTTTCTCCGTAAATAAAGGTCGAGGAACATCTATTTAAGTGTCTATTTAAGGCTGTGGTGTGAAGAGCCCGGGGACCAAAGGGAGGGGAAAGGGGGCATGGGGGGACGTCCCGTAAGTTTAGGGGAGGGGGGGGGGCGCCCAGGGCGGTGGGGAGGATTTCAAAATAAAATCCAGCTCCCCCCTCTTTATTAAAAAGTTTAAAAAACCCTGCGACAGGAGAAAATTTAACCCAAACCAAAAACTCAAACTGAATTTTCAAAGACTGTTTAAAATGTCCCCAAAGTTAGACTATGTCCTTTATTGAATTTTCATGACTTTCTGTTCAAAAGTCATTTAAAATCGATTAACTTTAAACCATAAAAAAAAGTAATTTTTCCCTTTAAGGGTTTTTTGTTAAAGGGGCGTCTTATTTTTTTGAAAAAATTTTCCCAATGCTAACGTATTTTTATGTTTGAAGATACAGGGGTTGGCAATGAAAAAGAAACACCCGGTTTTTTGACCAAAAATAATTTATTATTTTGGTTTTAGGGCCCCCTTTTCAGCCCAAAACAGCGTCAATTCGTTTTGGGAAAAAAAAAACATATACAAGTCCTGCAAAAGTGGGCAGAGGGATTTTTAAACCATTCTTTTGCAGGATTTGTGGCCCTGGTTTACTTTTTGCTAAAAGGGGGAGGAAAAAAGTTTTCCGACGCGCCTCCTCCAAAACACCCCAAAAATGGCTCAATAATATTTGATTTTGGTGACTGTGCAGGGCCAAAGGGAGATGTTTTAAATTCACTTTTCATGGGATCAAACCCAATTTTTTACCCGTCTTTGCTGTGGTTTTTTGGTGATTGTCATCCTAACACCGGGACCGCCTTCAGGTACAATGTTTTTTAACCAAGGGGTGGGGCCCTGGCCCCCAAGAATGGTACGGGGAGTCCTTGGCAGTGACGGCCCAAACTAGCACAAGATTTAGCCAAGGGAAGCCATGATAAAGGAACCCAAAAACCCTCACTGATTAAACCCCCCCTTCACTTGGGGGGAGGAACGTCTTTGGGGGGTACGTTCTTTGGGGCCCCTTTTCCAAACCGTAACTCTCCCGGGGTGGGGAAAACAGTAAAGGTGGGGCTCATCAGAGGGCCAAACCAAAGTTTTTCCCCTTTTTTACCAAAAAGCAAGATTGCCCCCCTTGCACCATTAAACCAAAGTTTTCAAAAGGCCAAAGAGGACCCAAAATTTTGGGGAAAACGCAAACCCGGGCGTGTTATATTGACCCTGTGGGGGCCTTTTCCCCGACGGAAAAGTTCTGGTGGAAAAAAGGAGAGGGGGGGTTTCACATTTAAAGTTTTTTGGATTAACCCCATTTTGGGTTTTTTCCTTTTCGGAGGGGTTTTTGTTTTACATTACCCTGGATACCGTGGCTCTTGGGTACCCTCACCAAAAACTTGCCCGTCTTGGTCCCCCAGATTTCGCCAGCAAGACGTGTCGTAAAAAATTTGTCCCTTTTAAACCCCTGGAATTGGGCACCCCTAATGTTGTTTTGCATTTCAATTTTTGAGCCAAAAAATGTTTTTCCAAACCCCGCTAATTGAACCTTCCCCACTCTGCTCTTAGGTGCAATGTGCAATCAGTGAAAACAGGTACCGGTTTGGGCCAAAATTTTGCCCTGAAACCTCCCCACAAACAATGACAGGTTGTTTCAGGGGGCATTGTCCAACCCCCGTTTCCTTTTTTTTGGGGTTTTTTTTTTCCCGTTAGTAGTGGCTTTCATTTTCTTTTTTGACCAGGAAAGGGGTGGAGAGAGGATGAAAACATGCAGCAAAGGTCAAAGGGCCGGGTCTCGAACGAGTGACGGCTGCGTCGAGAACTAAGGCTTTCGAACATGGGTCACATGTTTCACCCCTGCACCTCATATGAAAGTACTTTTAAGGTAATTCCACAAAACAACCTATGAATTCGTTTCTGAATTTCGCACATAAAAGTTCAATTAATCCTGATTAAAAATTTTATTAGTCAACCAGGAATTTTAAAAATTGATTTAAGACAATAGGATTAAAAAAAGGTCCCCAGATGGAAAATGATTAAAAAGATGAGAAAGATTTGGGGAGAAAAAAAAAGATAAATATAAAGGTATACACATGGAACATGCAAAAAAAAAGGGGTGGTTTTTTCCCAATTTAATTTTTGAATTTATTGTGGGATTTGGTTGCCCTTTTTTGATTTGAAAACATGAAAACTTTTAATTTTTTAAGTGTTTGTGTTTGGTAGGCCCCCCCAAAATGAAAATGCCCAGTGGGAAAACCCCTGCATTTTTATTTACAGGGAAAAAGGGCAGCAAGGAGTGGGTTTAAATTTTAAGGGGGAGGGTAATTTACAGTCATCAAGTGACACCTCAAAAATTTATAGTGCTAATGTCAGTGCTAAGGTAGGAAAACAGCAGCACTGAGCTCAGGGAAACAACTGTTGACCCCCATTAATCTGGGAAGGGTAATAAGGTCATTTTCAAACTATATGGAGTCCATCATTCTACAGAAACAAAGCTTATTTACAGGTTAAAAACACTGAAAATATTTCCCCAAACTAACAGGAGAGGACGACAAGAAAAAACAAAACCTGATCTGAAAGTCTGGATAAAGGGGAAAAAAACAAAGCGCCCCTATCATATTTCCTTTAAAAACCCCTTAGTGAAATACAATTTTTGACCCCAACCCCCTTAATTTGGGGGGGGGGGGGGGGGGGGGGGGGGGGAAGGGGGGGGGGGGGGGGAGGGGGGGGGGGGGGGGGGGGGGGGGGGGGGGGGGGGGGGGGGGGGGGGGGGGGGGGGGGGGGGGGGGGGGGGGGGGGGGGGGGGGGGGGGAATGTGCAAAGGGCTAAACACTTTTTAACTTGGAGAAGAAGAAGAAAAGAACAAAAAGAAAGAATAAAGCGATTTCTCGTCAGAATATTAATGCAGTTTTTATATTTTTGTTTTTCTGGGGAGATAAATTATTTCCAATACGACAAGATCTGTTCTCACTCTATGCTCATGATCCGACCCTTTTTTTGTCTGCTATGTGTTTGACGATATCCTTAGAGTGGGAGTATTATTGTCCATGTTGGCCCAACAATCAAAGCAGTCAAAGAAAAAACCTGGACTGCACGTGGATGTCCTTGTCACCTAGTCCTAGTGGACCCCAGTGACAGAAATGATCAAATTTACGTCCCGCAGGTCTCGCAGTACAGCAGACTTGGGGTAATGAATTAGTCTTCAGCATGGTAAATGTTAAAGTTCATGACAAGTCAAAGAAGGACTAAACTAGGTAAGGGTAATTATCTTGCAGGTTATTGTTATTGTGAATTTTTTGTCATGAGAATTTGATTTATTGCGACAGCGATAAACTCTACAAGTATTGTAGTTATTTTCATATTTGTCACACCGAGTTCCATGAGTGCAGCAATAAATATTTAGATTTTTTAAATATGATTAAATGCAGTTATTGTGCACTGCTTAGTGATATCCTCAAGTAGCCTATTCAGTGATTGGTCAGTTCTTTGTGGGGCTCTGACTGCAGTGATTTGGTCCAGACAAAAACACTGCAAGGGATTTCTAAATGTATTTTATCATTACTTCTGTCATCGTCACAAAAAAAACAACACAAAATACAGTGATAGACCTTTAAGTCCATATTGCCCATTCCTATAAAAACATCTATGACTCGTTTGGGAGGACTGAACAAGGCCTCTTCTAGCTTTAAAATAATCTTTAAACCACCTTTATCCCCTTTGAATAATCTTCCTCTTTCAGATTGATGGGTACCAAAAATGTCTTAAGATCGTTTCTGTTACATAAATAATGACAGAGAAAAATCAATTTGAACCTGGTAAAGACCAGGGCATTGCTAATGTGACCTGATATGCAAAACTACAGAACTAAAAGAGGGTGTACTTTTTTTTTACATGACTGGAATAGTGATATTAGGAACAAGATAAAAACGCTATCAGGATGCCAAACCCCAACACTATTTCCACATGCAGTCTGTGCTAGCCCCATCTCATGTGTTGAAATACAGTAGATGTTAACCGGTTAACCTAAGACTGTGAACCTAGTGTGTTGCTTAATATTAGTAATGGGCTGATATGAAAACTGGGCCGATATCGATATCCGATATTAATATTGCTGTTACGGCCGATAAACAATATTTAGTCATATTATACATATTTCCCTCTCAACACTGTGGAAATGCAACCACACCGTTAACATTGCTTCTCTGCTTCAGTTAAACATCCCACAATCCTGCGCTGCATCGCTGTCACATGGCTAAATATCACATGGTCAACCCCTTTCCATCTCCCTCCAGAAACACACACACAAACAGCAACTAGATGAAAACAAACATCGGTTGTTGATGTCAGACCAGTTTCACTTATCGGACTGATACAGATATGTAAAAAAACATCAGCCGATAACGTTAATGCTGATATATTTTGCATTCCTTTTAAATATACCATATTAGATATTAGTTTTTTAATGAGGTCCAACCTTTCATTTATTCTTTTAAAAATCATTCAAGTAACAGATAAACATTAAAATATGTCACTGTGTGAACAGAGTAAATATACGAATTTCACTTTTTGAACTGAATTACTGATAAGATTTGCGCCAACAACCGTTGCACTTTTTATCTGTTAATCAAAACCTTTCCTCTGCTTTAATTCAAGATCTGCTGTGAAGAATCTCTGCAGGGTCAGAATAAAATGGACTCACTGAAACGGTTGAAAATACAATTTCTGTCCTAGTCCTCCTTAAAATGTGCAAGTACGCCCAAGCTTTGCATTCACAGCCTATAATAAACTGAATAATGAGCAGAGAGCACTTACGGATTCACCGCAGAGCAAATTATTGAATAATTGTGTACAGTGCTTTGGTGACCTCCAGTGGAAGCTAGTGCTAAAACAACATAAAAACCAAATGTCTTTTTATCAATAAAGAAACAACTGACCTGTGAGGTTCTACTATGGAGAAAACACTAAATGAATCTAAACTCTATGGTCCGTTACAGTCTACTGGGACATTTTAAAAGAGTCAAATGACACTGAAGTGAGCCGAGATGCTTGAGCCGAGCTGATAGATTAGTTATTAGTTATTCAGAGTTTCTATTTAATCTTTTTTGCGGATGAGGTAATAATTAAAAACTAAAGATGCAGTTAATTTTGAAACCCCGTTCAGTGTCTGTTCAAAGTATGTTCAGCGTAAATACAGGCAGCTCAGCCTTTTTATAAAAGTTAAACGAGGCCACAGCAGCTCCACAGACTTAGAACAGATGCATGGACTTATATCAGTTCATAACCTATGCCTCTAAATTTCTAGCATCTCTATTTAGGGTTTCCATACATTTTTTATGTTAAAATCCTAAGGTCTCCAAGACTACAGGTTCAAGATTTAATGTCAAATTTCAGCGGTCGGGCTTTAAAGTTTACTATAAATCTGCTAAAACCAGGGACAGACAAACAGAGTGACAGATCGACAATCAGTCAAAGGATGGACAGATTTAAAGGTTAACAGGGTACAGAATAAAGCTGAATATACAAATATTCCCTGTAGCTTTTTTTATATTTATACATACCTGGAAAAAGGAAAAATCAATTTCCAAACTTTTTCCAATCTTTGTAGGACCCCAGTTTGCCTTCAAATAAACTAAATTTCAGCTGAATAAGAAGTAACTAAAGCGGTTGCCACCCATTAGTTTATTGTGCATTTATTTACTTAAATTAATATTTTAACTGAATTGTCTGAACCAATTTGCAATTTCTTTGAAATAATTCTAAATGTAGAAACTGATGCTTGAAGTGGGAATTGGATGAAAATTACCAGAGCTGCATACCCTCCCACCTCTGACAGAACAACAGCGGCACCTGAGGACGGATGAAAGACCTCCTCTCTTTACTCAAAGGCAGAAAAACACTGAGTGAAATAAATAACACAGATATTGACTCAGTTACATTACAGCAATAACCCCAGGAAGCCACATGAACCAATCTACATAAATGCACCTGTAGTTTTCCCGCTACAGTCTACACCGTACTGAAGGAAACGTTTTCTGTTCGGTACAAACACTTTTATAGCAAAGCCCAGTGTGAAGCATTTATGAAAGACAACATGTTTTCTCTAGCTTTTAATAAACCATACATTTCCTCTTTCTCCCCTCTGCCATGTCACAAGACAACAACTGGATATAGCTTAATTGTGCACAATATAACTTAAATATCTAACTATACATATGCAATGTATGTCCAACTGTTTTGCTCAAATGTGACAAGAGTATATAAGTATTGTTCTTAAGGCATAAAAGAAAAAACTTTTTAACAGCTGCTTTTATTGTGTAAATTCTATAAAGCATTCATACAACCGGGATGTTCCAGCAGCAGAAGCTTCGTTTAGCACATATTTTTAACTAGTGTTGCAATCTTTGCTCTATTTAAACTAATAAAATTTCAATATGTTCAGCTCTTTCAGGATATGAAAGGTATGACATTCGCAAATTATCAATAAAAAAATTCTATATTACATATTATCCAAACAGCGTTCCCACAGTAATAAATGGGGACGCTTTAAAGAGGACATATCATGCTTTTAAATTCCTCCTTTTAACACTTAAAGTTATGGTTTACAAAAATTGGAACTGCAAAGCTTTGGTCCGAACTCCTTGTTATTGTAGCTCAACAGTCTGCTCTTTTGGCCCTGTTCTGAGGTGTTTCTGAGAGCAACTAGTTTTGGTGCTGTCTCTTTAAATGCTGTTTAGGGGCTTCACATCTCCAGGTCAAAGAGCGCTGCACTTTAACCTGTTCAGCCATTTTTGTAGTTTGATAACAGATACAATTATCTAGCGGCGCAGAAAGTCCTCAAGGAGCTAAAAGCAGCACACAGTGCTAACATAAGCAGAAGGCACGATGCTACTGCTATCAAAACAATGTCCAGGACGTCAAATCAATACACAATAAATTTATATCTAAAATAAAGTTTGTTGTTATTTTTAGCGTTATTTGCAGCTTACTACTTTGTCTATTACTTTTCATAGACAGAAGGAACTGACCCCTCAATCAGATGAAGTCTTTCAGCAAATCCTTCTTGATACTGGGGGAGGTTGCTGAAGGCACTCATCCTTGAAGTGGGGAAAATGGGAATTTCCCCACTGATGTGGGTAGATTTCCATGAAAAATAAAATTTAACCGGGCACTTCGATGAGGTTCTGATGCTGGGGGACGTTGTAATTAATTGTGTGAGTTAACACACCCAACAACAGAACATTTAGACCAGGAGTGTCAAACTCCAGTCCTCGAGGGCCAGTGTCTTGCAACTTGCAACTGAATCAAATGGCTGGATAATCTCCTCAGTATGCAGAGTTCTCCAGAGTCCTGCTGATGACTTAAATAATTGATTCAGGTATGCTGAAGCAGGGACCCATCTAAAAGTCGCAGGACACCGGCCCTCGAGGACTGGAGTTTGACTCCTCTGATTTAGACTTATCTACTTGCAGCGTCGGCATACTTGAGCTTGGACTACGAAATCGCAGCAAGAAATAAAAATGGCGAATACGCTAATTGGTCAGCCGGATGTCTATGACTTTATTTAGCTGTTCCGCAGCAAATACTGTGACGTAACAGTTCAAAAAAACGTAACAGAGGATAGAGAAAACTGAACGGACTGAAAAATATGACCCAAACAGAAAATAAAGACATCTACGCAGCACCTGGAGAGACTATTTTCAACTTTTCGGCATTCCTACAGAATCCAAGTACACAACAAAATGTATTTAGGGGCTAAAAAACTGGATTTTGTAAGATATATCCCCTTTAAAACCCTTCCCACACCTTCTAGGCAGTGGTTT
Organism: Crenichthys baileyi; assembly: GCA_036173005.1. Taxonomy (NCBI): domain Eukaryota; kingdom Metazoa; phylum Chordata; class Actinopteri; order Cyprinodontiformes; family Goodeidae; genus Crenichthys; species Crenichthys baileyi. The sequence continues at coordinate 229,996 of JAHHUM010002694.1, forward strand.
AAGGCCAACTATACACTTCCCTTTAATTATAGTTAGAAAACCTATGTAAACCTCAAGCGCTTAGTTAGCAAATTTTAGCTTAGATGACATTAGCATTTTTGCTCAGATCAGCCTGCACCATCTGCTGTACTAAAAGCATCTTACATGCTGTTGCAAAACAGTTCTATGTTAAAATTAGCTGAAAGGCTGACAGTGTATTAGTCTATACAGTAATGTAACAGCTACTAACAGCTGACAACAGCATAACGCCTACTTATAGCACAACTAATAGTATTATTAGTATTGTTAGCATTATGACTAATGTTATGATGTTTGCTAACACTACTTAAAAACGCCTTTAATACGCCACCGTTAGCAAAGCAGCAAGTCCTTGCTAATCTGTGCTAACATCCAGATGTTGGTAATAACAGCTAGAGTAAGCTAAACATTTACATTAGCACATTGACTTTTCAAGGGATTTAATGAGTTTTCAAACTGTATTTTAAAATTACAGCACCATTCCGCAGCACCATCTTGAATTTAGCAATTGTTTCTGCAACAGTTCAGCCTTTTCAGCATAAAAGCTCACTCATTCCTCTTACAGCATTTGCAACATTTTTCTAGTGCCCTGTACAGAAATCCTCTTCACTGCTGCTCACATACAAAATAAATAAAGCAGACATTTCAAAACCTCTTCTGATACTCTGTCTCTTATTCCTTTTTGGAAATTGTCTGACCTTGCCATGAAGAATAAAAAAAACTCAATGCCCTTTCTGAAACTCGAAAAAATAAACATTTGCAATGGTGTGCTGAAATAATTCATGAACTCAGACGTCAAGTCTGGTGGTGTTATGATTATACAGAAAGAAAAACCCTTACCCTGAACGCTGGATTAGCTCCAAACTCCAGCAGACATTTGACAACCGATGTGCACAGGTTGGATGCAGCAATGTGAAGAGCTGTGCCAAAGTCAAAGTCACTGCAGGTGGCATCAACCTCTGCAGTATAAAGGTAGAGATGGAGATAGAGAAACATAATTTAATTTCAGGCTAGACAGCATAGAGCTGAGCTTTTCCCGTTACAATTCCCTGCAAAAGTATTCATACCTCTTCAACGTTTTTACCATTTCACAACCACAAGCAGGTATTTTATTTAACATTTCTGTGATATCATCCTTAATAGAAGAGAACAAGAATAATCCTAGGTTTCTCTTTAGTACAGTTGCTAAACTTACACAGAGTCATAGCTCTGTTGAGTCATCCATTCCCTTAGCTCTTAGCAGTCATGACTTTATGGGATTCTTCTTAAATAAAATTGATTATATTAAAAATAAAATCTTTGGCATACTCCCAAAGATGATTACTTCATCTTTTCAACAAGTGAGACAACATTGGAAAAAACTGTAGAACCTGATCTGTGTTTGGACTGTTTGATCCTGTGGAGCTTTCCTGAGTTAATCAGAAAATATTAGCTTTATCTAAACCTTCAACTTCGTATGTTAGACCCAATCCCTACCAAATTATTTAAGGAAATGTGCCCCTCTGATTACCAGGCCCCATTTAGATATGATTAATTTATCTTTAGTAAATGGATATTTACCACAAGGCTTTTAAGGTAGCGGATTTAAACCTTTGCTTAAGAAACCTTCACTTGATCAAGATGACTTGAAAAAATTACAGACCTATATCCAATCTTCCATTCTATCTAAAATTCTTGAGAAAATAGTTTGCTAATCAAAATGTGTGAGCATTTACACAGGCAATGCACTTGTTTGAAGAGTTTCAGTCAGGTTTCAGAGCTCATCATAGCAATGAAACAGCCTCTGCTGAAAGTCACTAATGATATCTTATGGGCCTCAGATAATGGACTTGTGTCTGTACTGGTTCTGTTCGATCTCAGTGCTGCATTTTGATACAGTCTGACCATAATACCTCTCTTGAAAGGCTGGAATATGCTGTAGGGATCAGGGGAAACAGCGCTAGGCTGGTTTAAATCTTATCTGTCTGACAAGATTCCAGTTGTTCATGTAAATGATAAAATCATCTTTAAACTCCAGGGTTAATTGTGGAGTACCAAAGCAGGTTCAGTTACTTGGGCCACAATTCTCTTTACCTATATATATGATTCCAATAGGATCAATTATCAGGCGCAAGCATAGGATAAAGTTCACTTTACGCTGCATGCCACTCAGCTTTAAATTATCCATAAATCCTGATAGACCCAACCAGTTAGATAGGACTACAAAGCATGTCTTTGTTGAAAACATATAAAATTAAACCAAAAAATTAAAAATTGCGTCGCGATGACGTTTTAAATGTTGCCGCGGCTACCAGCCTATAAAATTCAGACAATTTTTTTCTTTTGACTATGTGTTAATGTTGCGTTTTTGACCGGATCTGAAAAAGAAACTGCTTAGTCAATCACTTAACCTGGATACGGCATTAATTGAACCTCCGGTAATAAAGTAAAAAACCTTGTGGTTACTTTTGACCAGGACATGTCATTTAAATCCCATATTAAACAGCGTTCTTGGATTTCCTTTTTTCATCTACCGGAACATTGCCAAATAATTAGAAATATCTATCAGGAGTGAGCTCGAAAAACTAAGCCACATGCATTTGTTACTTCAAGGGGGATTGCGACTATTTTAATTATTACTATAAGGATGATCCACAAAATGCAGTTAAAAAGCACCTTAAGCTGATTCAAAATGAGCTACTCGCAAGAGTTTTCTGATGAAAATCTAAAAAGCGAGATCATATTTCTCCGATTTTAGCTCTCCCTCCTTGCGCTTCCTGTTAAAATCCAGAATAGAATTAAATTCCTCCTCCTCAACATATAAAAAGCCCTAATGATCTAGCTCCATCATACATCAGAGATCTGATTGTCCATAACGTTCTTAACAGGGCACTTTGTTCTCAAGACTGCAGGGTTTAATGTGGGTTTCCTAGAGTCTCTAGAAGTAGATATGCGGAGCAGATCCTTTAGTTATCAGGGCCTTCTCAGTTGAAACAGCTCCACTTTTTAAGTCGTTGAGCAAGACACCCTGTCTACTTTTTAGGCTAGGCTTAAAACTTTCCTTTTTGGATTAAAGCTTATAGTTAGGAGTAGGCTTGGGTAATCCTGAAGCTATCTTTGGTTAGTTATGCTGCTTATAGGTTAGGCTGCTGGAGGCATAATTGACCACTTCACACCCTCTTCGCTACATTCTCATACTATACTCTCCAATTTTGCATATTTGCTTTATTTCAGCTTCTAACTTGTTTCTCTCTCTTTTCTCTTCCTAGAAGTACACCTGGCACTGCCTGTGTCTACTGTGAAACCGTCTGAGGAGGGGCATACGGTTCCAAGCTTCTGCTGCAACAACTTGAATCTGCTCACCCTCTACGATGATCCACTTGACCCTGTATTTATTTTAGTGTTTAATCGTCATCTCCCTCCTAGAATTTTTCTGGACATGGCGATTGACTGAGCTTTTACTGTAATAACTAATTATATGATGACCTCTTCAGACTCTAAACCGTGAAACTGGCTCAGAGTTTATCTGTTCTTTCTTCTAAGTGAACCGACTAAAGGAGCTACATCCATAAAAACATTTCAAATTTCCATTCTCATAGAAAGTACTCTGGAATCAGTGCTTTTTTTTTTCTTTGTGTTGTCTCTGCTCTGTTCTCTCTAACCCAGGCGGTCGTGCGCAGATGGCGCTCATACTAAGCCTGGTTCTGCTGAGAGGTTCTCTCCTGTAAAAAGGGAGTTTTTCCTCTCCACTGTCGCTACATGCATGCTCAGTAGAGGATTGACCTCATTAGTCAAAGCCAGTGACTGCCACTGTCGACCTACATACTAATCTGGGAGGAGGGAATGTGCAAGTTCACTGAATGGAGAATACTGCTGGGTTTCCTTAGAAGAAAAACTTTTTATCCATTTGAATAAATAACAGAATCTGGCTGCCAATGTTTTTCCCCCCCCACATGTTAGGATCAAATGTAATGTATGTACCTGACTTTGTGAAGTGCCTTGAGACAACATGTGTTGTGAATTGGCGCTATATAAATAAACTGAATTGAATTGATAGACCAACAGAAAGCAGTGCATAATAGTGTAATTAAAGTAAATGGATACACAGCTTTCTTTTTTGTTTACAAAGAGAAATGTGAAAAGTGTGGGATGTATTTATATTCAGCACCGTTTAGTGTTCAGCACCCATTTTCCACCACACATTCATAATGTGGGCCAGAAACTTCAATTTTGGTCTCATCTGACCAGAGATGAGACGAGATACACACGTCTGCTTTATCCCCTACATGGCTTGTGGCAAACCTCACATGCTTGATTATTTAACCAATGCATAAGACAAAAACTTCTATTTATACCAAACAAGCTTTGAAATTAAATTCGACAGCACCACCATCTGCTGCCTTCATTCACCAGCTAAAGAACTTACAACCCAGAATGTTTACCACAAGAAGATAAACTGCTACGGTTTTAATCCCTGTGGCAGTTGGTGCTTAAAATAGAAATGCCTGCCCTGCACCGACTGTTGCCACAACCTTCTCCTCTCTTCTATGGCAGCAGTTCTCTGCTCTTACCTCCAGGCTCAGAGGCTTGTAGCACCACACTGACGAGCTGGGGCACGTCAAAGTAAGCGGCGTAATGCAGCGCCCTCATGTTAGTCCAGCGTGAGCGAAGGTTGGGGTCAGCGCCCAAGGCAAGGAGCTGGCGGGCAAAGCTAGCTGCTGTTTCTGCATCACCTAAGAGCAGAAACACAAAGCTCTGTTGAGTTTTTGTTAAAGAATTTGATGACAAACAAACACACTTATTAAAATCCAGAGTTTAACAAGGGAATGAAGATATGAATGGAGATTTGTAAGAAACTGAAAGTTAGTACTAACCAATTCCAGGGGCGCCGGCCTTACAACAGTAGTGCAGAAGGCTCATATCTGTCAAACCATCTCGATCATTCACACCACAACCTCTCCGCAGGATCTGTGCAAAGACACAATGTGCAATGATCTGCGAAGAGCGTTGTGTCACTGTAGGAATATGGAATAACAGTGAAACTCAGGGACAGTGGACTGAAGAATGAAATGGTTCTCTTATAGTAGCACACATTTTTAAATTTAGACACCAACAGGGACATCAAAAAGTGCATTAATTTCTCTAATCAAACGAAGAAGGTATGCAAGAGGGGAAAAAATCCCCTAAGAGGAAAGTTTCTTCATACAATTTACTGCAATGCCAGTATTTTTAATAAGCGTTGATAGAAAGGGTTTGTGGGTGATTGGGTAAGAAATCCAGTCTATCCATTGTTTTCAGCTTATATACCATTCAATTCAAAAATGCCTTATTCATCCGAAAGGGAAATTAAATGTTGTAGTTCATATTATGCAGTTTCTTCAAAGAGTCATTGTAGATGCTGATGGCTGCGGGCAGGAAGGATCTCCTGTAGCGGTCTGTCTTACAGCAGATCTGAAGAAGACTCTGAATGAAGACACTCTGTTGTTGTACGAAAGTATGATGAAGAGGATGCTCAGGGTTCTCCATAATGTTCTTCATGTTATGAAGAATCCTTCTTTGTCTGCTCTGTCCCTTTATGTAGACGCTTCACAGCTGCATCTCCACTCCTGTCTGTTGTCCAGGTGAACACAGAGGTATTAATACTCCTCCACTTCTTCTCCCATGATGGAAATAGTATTTGACCTATTCCTGTTTCTCTTAAAATCTGCAATCAACTCCTTTGTTTAATTCACATTCAAGATGAGATGATTGTTTCCACACCATGCCACAAATGGGTCCACCAGCTCCCTGTACTCAGCTTCTTGTCCATCTCTGATCCACCCCACGACTGCAGAATCATCTGAGTATTTCTGCAGATGACAGGAGTCTGTCTTGTACTGGAAGTCTATAATTAAATTATCTATATTAGAACCGGTCCCAGAGGTGGCACACCCAGGAGGAAACAGAAACATTCTCCACCTGAGAGACACACTCATCCTAAACCCTTATTATTGCTGATGAATCCTCAATCTGTTTATCCATGGGATGTCTTCATCAAACCAGTTCCAGTGAAAACTGGTGCCATCTCAGCTCCAACTTTTAGCTCGCCCAGAGTAAAGAATCAGTTTCATCAGAATCTTGAGACAAATTCATGGAGACCAACAATCAAACACACTGCAAAGTCATGTTTAAAACTCAAGAGCTAGTTCTGCTTTCAATCAGCGTCATAAAAGAAAAAACAACAGGTTTTTAAAAATGAAGAAAAAGTAGAATCAGCATTGGAATACCACCAAGTCAACGTCTGTTATTTTTCCACTGTTTACTTTATTATAAATTGTCCCTGACATTAAGTAGCTCAATGTGCCGCATAGTTGTGCTTAGAGCCAGTATTTTCTACTGAAACAACAAACCCCTTGTCAGACTCACTTCTTAAACCCTGTGGCCTTTTCATATTGCCAGGTAGTGTTTATGGGTCTTGATTAGCTGATTAGAATTGTGAACAGTTGTAGGTGTAAATATTGTAATCTATGGACGTATGGGCCAGTATGAGATTCTCACGGAATGATGAGCTTGAGTAACTACCATGGTTTCACAGCATTATGGTATCAACACTAAATTTTAAACAATAATGTACAACATGATCTTAGTGCTTTATATTAAAAGAAAAAAACAGCAACTATTCTCACTGCAACTAAAATGTATTATTTATTATTACAATAATAATAATTAATGTTTTCTTTCGCATTTATAGTTTTGATACATAAAGTTTAGCAAAAATATGGTAAACACCTGCTAAATTTTGAGGTTTGTAGGTAAACAAGCTTATTGCAGTTTATATTATACCTATTTGGCCGTCTGCTCTTCATGGACCAACAAGAACAGCAAACTTGGAGTGTTTTCAAACCTGCCACGTCTGGCCCCACTTTAAACGAACCAGAGCTATTTTCCCCTCTTGGTACGGACCTTTTGTGTAGGTGTGAACCGTGGTCCAGAGCAAGCAACCGGACCAAGACCCACTTTTTGAGGTGGTTTCGGTCCACTTCTAAACAGAGTCTGGTGCAGTTTGCTTTGGGTGTGAATATGAACCGGCCTCAATCCGACCCAGCTAAAGGAAACATATTCCTGTTTGGACTTAACAAGCCACAGAAGCAAGATATGGGAAAAATGTGTCCTTTAATGTTGCTGACGCTATTACTTCATGGATTCTACAAACAATGAACCGTGGACAGATCTGGAGCAACGAGGAGACACTTTGCCTCCTCGATATTGGTGCAGATGCACACACAACCCATCGTTAAAAGAAACAAACAAGAATGCAGTTGTGTTCAGCATGTTCAGTGAGGAATTGAAAGAGAGGGGGTTTGAGTCGTCTCCCCAACAATGCCACACTGAACTGAAAAAAACTTTGCCAAAGTTATCTAAAGGCACAATGATTTTGCAGCTGTAGTAACTGCACAAATATGCAGAACAGAAATTGAGGACTTCCATAATAAGTTTTCCTCCATTTCCCAGTCTGTGATCTGTCCTGCCCTAGTTATTCTGTCCAATGAGAGCAATGATCATCACACATGTGGCTTTGTATGCAAGTTATAGTTCACTTGCAAAAAGAACAGTGTGAAAACGATTTGCATCAAACGAAAAAAATAAAGTCTGCTTTTAGTCCGGACCAAACAACTTTCCTGGTGTGAATACACCCCAAGTTATCAATTTTTAAACAAGCTTCTTCCATACACCAGTTACTTTAAATAGTGTAACTATACATCTAAATAGGACGCAATGATTGTATTCAACAGTACTTGAAATTTTTAAATCTTTATTCATTCTGTCATGGAAAAAACAATAGAAAAACTTGTTTAAACAGCAACTTGCCAATCAAAGTTAATTGGTAACACAATCGATCACAATTGTTATAACAATAATCTTATTTCTCCGATTCAGTTAAACAATATGATCATTGCCAATATCTATCTCTATATCTCTATTTTTAAACTGTGGTCATTCTTAACACCATGAAACAGCCCATGTCTAAGTTGAGCCTGAGTTTAAACCATCTTCCTGCACAGTTATCATCTACAGAAATTCAGAATACAACATAGGGAGGATTAAACATTTACTCTAAGAGACTATTTAAGTGCTGATATGACATAACACTATGACAGAACTGGCTTTTTGGTTGGGGGCAACCAAACCCAGTAAAGAACTTGCTTTAGCTCAATGATCTCAGTTTTACTTTGATCTTTTAAATATCTTTCATTTAGATGTTGGAAGTCATTCTAGTATTAAATCAGCAACTGAGAATGACAGCATTAAAAAACAAACACTCACCTCGATGCCAATGACGTCAATGTTTTTCTGAACCTGGGGTACCCATTGTCTGAGGACCGCAAACAGCTCAGGTATGGTGGTGTTGGGATCCTGAAGAATTTCTCTGCACTGCGGCTCAGATGGGTCAAAGAAAGAGAACTCTGGAGGAAAAGAGGGAAACAATGACCTAGCAGTAATCGGTAGTTCTTCACTACTTCAGAGAGAAATGTAAAACATATTAGGTCCTGATGTAGATTTCCTTTCAGCTTTAGACCACAAACTGATTTCTTATGCTTAGTGAGCCTTTAGAACCACCTCTGCCATCTTTAAACCAGATGCTGTGGTTGACAAACCAACACTATCCCCATAATTTAACCGGTTTAAAAACTGACACATTTGATTTTCCCACAGCATTTCATTCTAGGGAGTGTTAATTCTCAGCACTCCAGTCACCAAAGGTACATGTTTGGTGACCACCAAGTACAGACAAGCAGGTAGCAAGGTACACTTTACACGTTGGGTATAAATGCCTTTGGGGCCCTTGAATGCCTCCATTATCTACTAGAGGCATTAGTAGATAACTGGCTGAGTAATAATTGTCAGAAGTCTGGAGTGTGTATTTTGAAGACGAGTGTACTTGCAGAATTTAGAAAATATACATCGCTTTCCAAAAGTATTCACATCCTCACAGTTTTTCATATTTTCTTAAGGTACAGCACACATTTAATGTATTTTATTAGGATGTCATGTGAGAGACCAACATAAAGTGGGACGTAAGTGTAAAGTATGTAAGGAATACTGTATAGAGCTCTTGACTGGAATTAGATAAGAGTGAATGATGAAACTTAATCAAAAGATGCTTTAATAGAGTATTAGTTTAGGGGTTTTCACATTATTCAACCAGGAAAGAGCTGCTTTTAAAAAATGTTTTCCTTACATTTTTTTCTAACATTTGTTTTTCAGTTGAAATGTGCCGGGTAAATGTCACATTACATTTGGAAAAAGTTATAAGCTGATTTTTCATCTTCTCTTTTCCACATCATAAAAACCTGGCATTTTATCACTTAAGAGCCACTGTAAGCAATAACTAGGTAGGTTTTGTTTGTTCAGGGAGGTTTTATCTTTATCTTATAATTCAACCCAGCTATTTTATATTTTTAAGCCACTCAATCCTTAGATGTGACTTAAGTAAACACCCCTTCATGCCACCTATTAAGTCACTAGTTTTATCTTTTTCAGAATGACCTAAATCCAGGATGTACGGAGCGTGTGGATGTGTAGATCCTCACCACAGTCACTGGGCATGGGTGCAGAGGCCACCTGGTGGATGACAGCCCGCTGATGGGGAGCATTTCTTGTGTAAGAGCCCAGGGCAGTGTCTCCTTCAGCAGGCTCTGAAATATCCTCCTTTGTCATCTCCCCTTCAGGGCCCGCGGCTGGAACAATATTAGAAAGTCTATTCTGAGAACACAAGTAGGTCTTTTCTCTCAATAAAAACCAGATGTAGCACATTGAAGCTTTCACTTGATTCACTTGACGCCTTTTAAACAAAATAAGCCTTTTTTTAAACTACTGGCCTAACACTGAAACATGGAGGCTGCAGGAGAAACACTGTAGAGGTTGGAGACAGAAACAACACTACAAATCAACTACAAGCACAGATTCACACACAGCCCAACACTTACTGTTTTCTTCTCCATTATCCCCTTTCTTCATGATCTCCATGAGAGCCACTCAGTTGAGCTAAGCTAAAAATCAAGAGACACAGACTGGGTCCAATAGATGAGCAGAACATCCAACCAAAATCCTTCCAAAAATAACTTCTCAAGTAAACTGTTTTCTGTCACTTTGATCTCCAATAACCAACTCACTCTTTCCATTTACACCCCGTTGATCCTCTGACTACTAGGTCCAGTTGCTATTTACAGTCTGCACCACTTTAAAGCCACGGTGGTCTAACCTCTGATCTCCCAAGATGGAGTTTCACTCTCACATGTGCCCCACTGACCTCGCTGCCAACTCATCTGATTTGTCAGACATAAGATCCACAATGCAGGGAATGTGACTGGAGGGTGACAGTGCAAACAAACACTGTGCAAAAGGGCAGTGGACGTGGTTAGGGCTGTCTGTCACAATAAAGGCCTTTCTAATTCCCAGTTATAGCCAGTAGGCAGGCTGCTGAAGACTTTACACAATTATTTTTCACCTCATTCAGGAACAAATACACAAATCCACACAAAAAAATAGATGAGCAAATGTTCATACTACAGGATATTGTCAACAAAATAAATCTAAAATATGTGGGGTTTTGTTCGGATTGAATATTTCAATCATTACATTTTCTGTCCGTTGAAATCAATGCTTCCTTTTGCATCTGCTTGCCTGCAGAACAGCAGAGCTTCCAGCTCAGCAATGTTTAGCACCAACCTGAAAAAATGTTTCAACGTTCATCAATTAGGGTTAATGGAGGTTTCTGTAAGTTAGATTTTAGAGTTTTAGGACTGTTTAAATATCATTATGATATCCATTTATGACCTACATGAATTACAAAAATCATCATTTCAATAACTTATCTAACATCATATATTTAATTTACTTGATAACATAAGAAATTTAAATATAACTGCCAACTTAAACTCGAGTGCTTTTACACCTAGATTTACCAAACTTGAACCCCTACAGTACACAGTAACTGAATGGCAACAGCTTTTGGCCTACTAAGCAGAGTTATGGAACCTCAGCAATCAGACTTTTTACATACACAGGATGAACACCTTTCACTCTTCTGACCAAGACTGTTGAAACGGCCCTCATCGTGACAGATTCAGCTAAATTAATCAGTTAGAGTGTGGTGGGGATACTGCGCAACGTTAGAAATACAAAAATCTGAAAAATGGGGTTTAATTGTTGTCGACACAATTTGTAGCATAGTATCGCAATTAACGTCATGCAGTCATAATTATAAACATAGCATTTTCTGATTCTGTCTTAGGCACACCATCTGTGGACATTGTTTCATTATGTCAGCCACTAAAAACAACCATCAGGCAAGGGGCTTAAGGGCAGAGTTGTTCCAACTGGCAAAATTCATCATTGATACGTAGAGTGGGAACGCATGACACTAGACAAATAATATTCCACCAAATATTGCATCCAAGCAGTCCTTTGCAATTGCGTTACCTTATGAATACATTTCAAAGTAATTCTTGAAGAGAATGATCTTCACAGTGTGTACTCTGTGTGTCTTCTCAAACACACTTCTTCCTGGTAATAGAGAATAGTTCCTTTCCAGTGTTGCCATATGCTTGCTCTGTATGCCTGCTGCAAAGTCAGGGCAGCCAACTGGTCATCCTCATAAAGAAAACATTTTACCTTACATTTAACTGGCATTGCAAACTGAATTTTACTGCATTGTATTAGGATCAAATTGAAATATATGTAATAAAATAGGAACTGATTTGATTTTATACATCTTTATGTATAAAACTGTTTGTCTTATAAAGTGCCTTGAGATAGCATTTGTTGCTCATTACCAGGCCTCTGCAGAGGCCTGGTAATGAGCCATTTATTTCAATCAGGTGGGCTGGAACAGGTATGCATCTAAAAGTTTGGGGACAGTGGATCTGGGACACTTTAATTAGAGACCCCTGATGTATGTAAACACACACAATAAAACAGGTTTGATACCCCATCATTTTAGTAACAGCTGCTCCACCCAACTCCAGTCTTAACAGGTCCACTCAACTGGGATAATTGAGAACACCTGTGGACATCCCGTGGAACAAAATTAATCACGTCATACTGAAACAGCTCGTTATCAGGCATTGGCCTGAGGTTCTGGAGATTTTTATATTTGTTTAATAATAACCCTGACGTTAGCAAACACAACATAACGACCTGAATAGGTCAGCCTCCTCAAGATTGACCCCTCGCTTATCTCACCTTTTTCTAAGGTTCTAAAAGCAGAGGAAACGACTGAGAACTGTTCTTCTAAATTAAATACGAATACAAGTTAATTTTCTCTGAAGGTTAGCTTGTTAGCATATGTCCACAATAAGCTGATGGCTCAGCCTCTGACAGACAAACTACACTTTAATGCTAATGGTGCACCAGAGGATACTTAGGTACAGTAAGCAGTGAGGACTCGGTGCTCTTACTGAAAATATGCAAGAAAAAGTTGTTAAAGTCCTTTTAAACACTGCTGTTAGCTCCTTATATTAGTGTTCCCCAGGAAGAACAAAAACCGATCCAAGAATGCGTCTGTCTTCTGAAAAATAATGTCCCTGTCGAGCAGAAACTAATTAAAATCTAACGTTAATGGCGGATAAATTTAAATATAATCATCAATCTTACCTGGGTTTATCGGCCGGTTTCAGTTCATCAGTACAATGACCACAGCGCTAGTACTAGCGGATTATTTTCCCTCAGTCCTAACGGTTCCTGTTTGGGCATTTACCCTTCAGAGTAAAGGCTGCCATTGTTGACTTCCGGTGCTAAAATAAAAGCATAACATTCAGAAATTAAATGGATCAAAATACAGACTTTACTAAAGGCAAGCAGGAAAAATCCTACAGGTACATCTCAGTACATAATAATGTAATATAGAAGTCAGTGATTTAATCCAAAAAGGGAATTAAATTAATTACATAAAGAGCAATCCATTTCAAGCGTTTATTTCTTTTAATTTTGATTATTATAGCTTACAGCTAGTGAAACCCCAATATTCGTTTCTTAGGAAATTTAAATATTACTTAAGGACAATAAAATACATCCATTTTATGCTACAGTCCACATAATCATGGGGAAGACTGCTGACTTGACAGCTGTCAAGTAGTAACTTATACATTCAACAAGAAGAATACGCCATAAAAGGTCAGGATTGTAGGTCAATTGTTTTGTTTTGTTTTTGTTTGTGTTTTTTGGATGTGGGGTTTGATGTGGGGGTTTTGAAAAAGCTGAATTCCTGCCTGATCTGCTGATGCTATGACACTGATGCCAGAAACCATAACTGGTGAAACCTATGTAAAAGTCTTCTTGAAAAATTAAAAGGAAAACATTCAGAGCTCTGAAAAATTGCTGAAGCCTGTTGCCATTTTTATCTTATGGTCCTCTTCGTGACTGCTGGTTTTCATCCTGTTTGAGGGTTCTACAACAACTGACCTCTACAAATTACAATAAAATATGTTTGAAATATTCACAAGGGGTGGTGAGTTATACCACTGGCACAACTTAACCCAAGCCCTTTGGCACAAATTACCCCAACCCCACCATTTTAGAAAAAATGCATTATCCATCGGTTTTGTGCTGACATTATGCTATAGACCCATAGTGTGGCTTAATAAAGCACAAAAACTTGCGTAAAATGTTTTCCACTTACTCTATACCTGTTCAGACACTACAATAAAAAAAATCTTGATTATATAAATTCTACTTTGAAAGGCAAAACAATTTTTTTGAACTAAAATGTGCTTCCCTCTAAAGCAATGTCTCTCTTTTGCAGATAAATGAAATGGCTAACTCTTCAAAAATGTGTGGTCACATGACCAATTTCTATGGTTACCTAGAAACGGGATGGCACAACTTCCCAACTGGCACAAATCACCCCACTCTCCCCTACGTAAGCAAAACGGGCCGTGATTTGTGTCATTTTCGATAGTTTTTACTACCTGCAGCAAACGAATGTAAAGAGCCGCCGTGTCACTGTCAAAATGGACTTAAAGAGCGTCGAACAGGTGTCATCAGCAGGGTACCGGTTCCCCGAGCGACCGAAGGACACCAGGCCCGCAACGAGCCGCTCAAGAGCGCACCGCAGGACACGTGATCCAGGAGAGCTGGCAGATGCGGGGAATGACGCATACTGGAAAAATCCTGCAAAACAGGACGAAATGTGGAAAGATCTGGTGTCCAAAGAGAGGAGACAAGTCCTGCAATGGTGAGCTGATAGTGTGTGAGGGAAAGAGACTGCTTGTTACTTACAAACCTGCATAGATCCGTTTGAAATGGAGCCAAATCACTTTAACCAAAACCCTGTGGTTCGCAGGGAGAAGACCTGGGGCTTTCTTCTGAAATCTGATACACTGGTAAGGAAAAAACGGCCTCTGCATTTTTCAAGACTTTAATTTCAAAACCAGGATTTAAAGATATTTTACTAAATGTATATAAAAGAGCACCAAAATAAGGAGGCCTGAAGCTGCAGTTTTCAAATAATGTGCAATTTGCCATCCCTCATCCACTGTGACACCACCTGTGGATGTTTTGCAGGGTGGGCCAAAGGAGGAGAAGCATTTACCCAACAACATCTCATTCTTCTCTGGTAGCTTCCCCAAAACCTCCAATCAGATTTACGGCAGCAGACAGCTCACGCCTCTGGGGAGGGACATGGTCAGACGGGACGGGTTGTTTCTCTGGCCTGGAAGCCAGAGATGCAGGAAGACACCAGATCTGGAGATGCAGCCATGTTAAAGCAGGGGGCTGTGCTGGAGTTTTTCTTAAAGACTATAAGCATTAACAAGTCATTTATTTTTGTCCTGTGTCTATTATTTCTCATTTCCTCCTTAGAAAAATTTACATTTTGCATGGAAATGGAGAACTACATCAGGAATTCAAAGGCAAAGCCTCTGCAGACTGAGAAAATAGATTACAGACAGATCAGTTTCATGTCATCTGAGCTCTACCGAGTGCTTAAAAAGATACCTGAGCTAATTTAGATGAGTGAAAGGTTGTATCACCTCTGTCTGCTCGCTGCTGAAGGACTGTGGATTCAACAGGGATTTCATGAAGGTGAACGAACAAAAAGAACTGCAACGTGGCTGTAAATCAATGGATATGTTGCTTTTGCACATTTTTTGACATTACAACTACTAACTTCAATTGTGTTTGTTTAAGAAAGCATCTTTGGACATCAAGTTTCAAGTGTTGTCACAGTTTCTTAATTAGATTCGAAACAACTTCCTTGTAGGTCTGGGTGTACATTTAGGCATGTCTTACTGGGAGGTGGACCTTCGCCCCTGCTTTAAGTCTTTTGCAGCTTGTAACGGGTTTTCTTCAAGGATTCCTGTTTAGCAGATTAATGCTCTACCCGGCCCGGCCTGTCGGTTTTTATATCTGCTTCACAGTTATGTACAGATTTGTGCTGGCTTATGATATGAAATACATTGATATTTGTGGTTGCAACATGACAAAAGGTAAAGAAGTTTAATACGTTAGCAAGGCACTGTGAATACATGTATGCAAATCCTATACTCGCAGGTGATTTTCTACTTCCTGGATGCCTTTGCTATTTTATTTCTCATATTTTTGATGACATTGTTTTAGGAAAAGAACAGCATTATGTAGCTTTTTTCTACATTTAAAGGAAAAATTTTAGTGACTATTAGAAAAATATAGGGATTTTATTTGATGTGACCTATGAAGAGAATATAAATATTTAAAGGACACTGCTAAAATCCTAATTTGTCTTTTCTAAAAACCTTTCAAAGCTTTTCTTTGGTTTTTGGTGGCTTCTTTACTTGTTCACTGTATTCTTTGTGCAAGGACAAAAGCAAATTACTCTGAGCTATGATGAGTTCAGACTCAAAATGTCTCCCAAACTCACGGAATGATCCTGTTTTCAGACAACACATATCTGACATGTAAACTTAGCACAAAACTTGTCTTAACTTGGATCTGTGGGCACTTTGTTTCTCAGCCACCGGTTACAAAAGCTTATGTTATTCCTCTTTCTTTGGATAACACAGTTTGAAAGGATTCAAATATTATTTTACTTGTATCAATAAAGGGATTTGCAAAGATTAGTTTTCAGTATAGTTTTTTTTTTTTTAAGTTAAGAAAACTGGTCAACTTAACTCAGAAAGGATGTGATGTGATCTGAGAAAAATACGAACTGCATCTGAAAGGCAATAATTTTAGGAAACCGGAGAACTTCCACAAAATGCCTGGAATGAGATTTTCATCGTCCTTCAGTTGATCACCTACTGTATATCAGGTTTTCAGCATATAGCTCTTTGGGAATCTCTTTGTTGGGTTTATGTTTGTCAGACTGTTTCGTTTAAAAGTTAAAATCCTCTTTTCATCATTGAATAGAATCAAACTCAAGTCACATGTTTCAGCAAAAATTTGCATGGAAAAATGTTATTATTATTATTGAGTACACCAGCAAGATTGTAACTAAGTAAGTAAGTATGTAAATAAATAAATAAAATATTTAAACCCTCCAGAAAATGCAGGAAGACAATTAATGAGGACATCTTGAAATTATTATAATAATGGATTGTTTGAATCAAACAAAAATAAAATGGACAAAGAATGGCTTAAGATAGATGCACAGTACTGCAAATCACAGTAATTAAAAATGTAGTTAAAATGTTAAATTAATTAACTGAAGAAATTAGAAGGCATATTGGAATATGGCTTCTTTGAATAAAACAACAAAAAGACAACAGAAATCAAGGATAACTGATGCACAGCACTGCAAATACAAATAAATAAATACATATAATTATTTAAAATAAAATGAAAATGTATGTTTATTGACTAAGAGCACTTCATAGTTTAACAACAGTTTACGGCTTCCATGAATCAGAAAATGACTCAAGATTGATGTTCTACAAATGTCACAAATCTATTGCATATTGTACATTTCAGAGCAATACTACACAGATCAGTGAAGTGTTTTAATGCGTTACTTAAATGAACTACTGAATATCATAAATAAAATTAATCTAAAAATAACTTCAGAGTTTTAGCAACACTAGCTGCTTTGTAATGATTATCGACAAATAAATAGAAAATTGACTAAGCTGAATTATTATTTTTTGTCCTATTTTGAATAATTAAATTTAAAAAAAATGAAGCAGTGTTTAATATTTTTGAAAACAAGTTTTGAAATCCTGTGGTTGTTTCCGAGCCAATCAACTTTCAAAGGATGAATGCGGAAATGAGACCTTATGCCGGTTGACAGGAAACTGTAAAATTTTCACGGTATCAACGGATGTCAAACGCATTTATTTTCAAATTAAAAGCATGAGTGCAATGATTATTTCGCTTAAGAAAGTTTTTTTTTTTTTGTTCAAATACTTATAGATAATTTCTATGTTATTCAAAACATTTGATAAATCCCGGTAAAAATAGTTTAGAGAGCTTACAAGATTATTTTCTACTATTATTTTGAAAGATTTACACCGGAATTCCTACCGGAGCACAAGTACCTTAACGGCGTTTGCATCACAGCAGCATCTGGAAGCTAGTGTTATTTATAAAAAATAAAAAAGATTAGAAAGAGATTCAAAGACCCAGCTTTCGGTACCATGCAGTCCGACACGCTGTTGCACATCGCCAACTTCAGCACGCTGCTTGTCTGCATGGTGCTGAAGTTCCCGCAGATCTTCGTGCTAATGAGAGCCAAATGTTCAACGGGGATCAGCCTCAACAGTCTGCTGCTGGAACTCATCGGGTAGGTGGACTCTGCAGGAGTTTCTGGTGCACTTTTATCATGGCCTGTGTTTTCCTTGCGGGCAGAGGAAGATTAACTGTGACAGATGGGAGGAAGGGCGCAGCTTTCATGTGATGTCTTCCTGTTCCTAACCGTGCACATGTGCACAGAAAGGATATAACATATTGTTTAGTGTCTAAATAGCTTAAAAACAGATGAAAGTTCATTATAAATTAAACGAAACACAGTTTTTACACTCAGAGTGTTTTAGTTGAATGATAATGTACGTAAACCGGCCAGACTTGTATCTGTTTATGAATCAGTGCGCTGCCCTCAGTTGGATTTGATGCCATAATCAACATCTGTGTGAAGCAGAATAACGCTAATCTTCTGACTGCAGCTGCTCAGAATATTTCTGCTGATAAAGAAACTTCATACACCGCATCCAGTTTGGACATGAGCCCAGTTTAAGAAGGGCTGCAAGCGTTTCAAAATAAAAATGTAAACTCTAACACAAAGACCAACATCAAATGCAAAACTAAATAAATAAAAATCTACAGATATATCTGCAATCTCCACAGACTCCACTAATGTTTAATCCTTTATCTAGAAAATTGAAAGAGTATGGCACAACTGTACACCTATCAAGACATGACTGTCCACTCAAATGATTGGCTCGGGCAGGTAGAGCACTAATCTGACCTTTATGGAAGAGTGGCTAGAGGTCAATGTTGAAAGAAATCCATAAGAAGGGGCACAGCAAACAGGAAAACTGCACATAAATGGTAAATGGACTGAACTTATAGAGCGCCTTTTCAGTCATACTGACCACTCAAAGCGCTTTACACTAGAGCTACATTCACCCAGACGCACTCACTAACACACACACACACACACATTCATACACCGATACGCAGATCGGTAGGGAATTTGAGGTTAAGTGCCATGCCCGCCTTGCCTTCCACATCGACATGTGGCAGGAGGAAGCCGGAATCGAACCCACAACCCTTGGATTGCAAGACGAAGATGTGGTCAGCATAAGTTCTTGCGGTTGTGATTTAAGTCAGGAGTCGTAATTTCTCTTCCAGTCTGACCCCGTAGTTCTGTCAGAAATTGCCCTCAGCTCCAGGAACTTATTACAGCGCTAAATAGTCATTATCTTTTTCTTGCACCTGTACATGTAAACAGTTATACGACATTGTATGACGATGGTATTCCTGTTTGGAAAGTAAAAAAATATATATATCAACTTAATTGATTCAATTTCATAGACTGACATTTTACTCTGTTTAGGTTCATCGTTTTTATAACATACCAGATGTACTACGACTACCCACCCCCAACATACCTGGAATATCCCATCCTCATTGCTCAAGGTAAGTAAACAAATAGTATGACATTTAATTGGCTGAAAGGGGTGTTAAATGTTCTCATTCTTTTGTTATTTATTAATATTGGGTGTATTTAATTTGTATTGAGACACTTTGGTCTTGAATATAATGACGTATACCATTGTGAACATGGTTGCATCAATTATTTGGGACTTTGAATTATTTATTGTAATCAAAATGGAATTTTAAAAGAATTACTAATAATAATTTAGCAAAACATTAGACCAGGTATGAGTTATGCAAATGTTGTACATTTGTTCTAATCAACGCCGGGTCCGACATATACATACAAGCTTAAATATATACACTCATTCACATAAAGCTTTTGATCAGTGGCGCTAAAGATACCTTGGACCAGGTAAAGGTCTGATAACTTCTGATTCAGGATATTGATTGAATACAGCAGGCAGTTTCTCTTTGCCAGATTGGTCCACTGTAGCCTTCAGATGAAAGGAAGGTGATCAGGATGTTCAGGTACAACCTAGGAACCATCAGGGCTCAAATCTGTAATGAACTGGAAACCACTGAAATACCAGTGTGACTGCCTACAGTCATAATAGAGAGGGTGCAAGAAAGAAAGTTGAAACTACATCTACCGAAATATGCAGCTGTCCACATGGACAAGCCAGATGCCTTCAGTAGAAAGGGTTTATGGCCATACATTTAAAAAATGTAGCAATTTGACCATAATGACAGGAGGTATTTTTGGAAGAGTTGAAGAAGCTTTCTAACCTAAGAATACTTTACAAACCGTCAAGCATGGTGGTGGCAGCAGCATCATACTGTGGATCTGTTTTGCTGTCAGTGGTACACACAGTGCATGGAATAATAAAGGAAGAATACTACTTCCAAATTCTTCAACTAGTTCAACTTTGACACAATTGCTTGTTCCATGCATCAAAACTGGTTATAGATTGGATGAAGCAGGCTAACATTAAGCTTCTGGACTGACCCTGAACTTAATTCTATTGAAAATTTATGGAATATGATTAAAATTCAGCTCCGTTTCAGTAAACCTAAAACATTAAATAAAGTACTCTACCAGTTCTGCCAAGAAGAGTGGTCAAAAATCAACCCAAAATTAACTTAGACCTCGTTTTGAGCTACAAAACGTATGCGGTTATTCTGCAGCTCGCTAAAGGACATTTTGCCAAATGTTTGTGGGGTTGTGTGTTAGGGTTGCAACTAACGATTATTTTGCTAATCGATTAATTGATTAATAATCGGTTAACAAAAGGGGCTTAATAGGACATCTTTTACAGAATTAGAATCAGAAGTATAACTACGCCACTTATGGAGTTCTGGATAGAGCATATTTACAGACAAAGAAGGTTTTTCATTTCTTAAATGCAAAATGTTTATATTTTGGCTTAATTACTGCTCTGAGTGGGTTGTTCTTTCAACAAATGGTGTGTTTTAGAGTGTATACTAAGTTAACGATTATTCAATTGTTTGACGATATTTCAATAATCGATTAATCACGATCAATTGTTTTAGCCCTAGTTTATCTGTATGTTGGAGCCTGTATGTAAAATGTTGAACCTGTGTGGATTAGAGTAGGAAATTCAGACCAGGAAACTTTTCAGAGGTATAAAATTTAGAAAAGTCTGAATAGCTACTGAATCAGCTGTATGTCAGTGGCCCTTGAAATGAAGCTCTAACCCAGTGTGAAGTGGTGCACGTTTATAACCAGCTCTATTTGTCGTCAGATGTCTTTCTTCTGCTCCTGATTCTTCACTACAACGGCAGCCTGCGGCAGAGCCTCGTCTACGCCTTGCTGTATCCTTTCCGTCTCTGGCAGTAATAGCTGTGAAACCTCTCATTTGGCGCTGAAGGAAGTCAATGAATCCCCAGCAGCGTCTTGTGCATTGCCTTAACGTTGCTTGCTCAGGTTGGTCGGAGGCTGGAGGCTCCTCACTGTGGAGAGGTGGATCATAGATCTGGCCATGGTAATGCATCAGTTTCAAATAAGTCACACATTGTCTCTTAGTAAAGAGATGGCATGTCATCAGTCAGGAGTAATGATGTGGAGGTTTGAGAAGAAACTCACCCAGAGCTCATTTCTCTCTCACTGAAACACATCCACACCTGCTTGGTTAATGGGATGAACATGTCTCCAGGCATTTTGCATTTAAACAGATGAAGCAGCAATTCTGCCGCCTAAAGTTTGAGATGTTAGACGGCACAGAAAGTAACTTTTTACTTTTTTATAACCAAGCCTACTTGCAGTGTTCAATCGTTCAGGTTATAATTGTGTAATATATGACCTCCAATGTCCTCTCAGAGCCTGTGCACGTTTATTAGTGCAGCCAGTAAGTTTGCCCAGCTGCAGTGCATGTGGAGCTCCAAGGATGCCGGACAGGTTAGCGCCCTCTCCTGGGCCATGGCTACCTACACATGTATGGGTGAGTGTCTGAGGGAACTTCTTTTCCAATGGCTGTGGGGTGTAGAGGCCTTCAAAATTAACTTTCAGTCAGGGCTGCTCAATATATCACAAATTAATAATAAAATAAAAAAGCTTAGTCCTTCTTATATGAATAATCGTTGTTTTTCTGAGTAAGAAATTCAGAATCCTTTAAAATAATCTATAATTAGTAGTAAACTGACATTCTTATTGATATGGTTGAACTTCTTTAGGGGAATATGTTTAAAAAAGTAAATATGAAATTAACCTTAATCATGAGATTCACAGTATGTTTGGAATTTAAAAAAGTCTCTGACATTTAAAGAAAGGGTTTAAAACAAACAGTACAACCCATTATTCATTGGCTGTTTAATGTGACACAGTTGTAATGTTACCCCAAGTCCACTTCTGATTGGTTGATCAGTCCCTTGTGACGACTCCGCCGCTGGAAGTGAATCCTGCAAATGAGCCAAGCTAAGTTTAGAAATTTAAGCCAAGTTTTAGAGTCCATTAAGAGTACTCGCCCGACCGGGTCGGAGAGGAATGATCAACCTTTCAAGATCCAGCTGCCTTAAATGTGCGTCTGACCCAGTTATGCTCTCTTCTTATTGCTTTTGTGGTACTTCTGGTGACAAAAGCTGAC
Organism: Crenichthys baileyi; assembly: GCA_036173005.1. Classification (NCBI taxonomy): domain Eukaryota; kingdom Metazoa; phylum Chordata; class Actinopteri; order Cyprinodontiformes; family Goodeidae; genus Crenichthys; species Crenichthys baileyi. The sequence continues at coordinate 252,144 of JAHHUM010002694.1, forward strand.
AGTTGAAGGATTTTGTTTAGGCTTCAGAAAGAATCCCAGATTCTTGATTGATTTTAGACCTAATCAAAGTCGCTAACAGTATTTTGAACAATTATTCGCTCATCATAAAGCTTTCCCCTTAAGTTGTAGATTAGTTTGCATTGTTTGTCTTTTTTTGTTTGATTAGGTCAAACATATTACCTATCATTATTGAGTAAACAAACTCTGAACTGTTGATTCTTATAATCTTCAGTTAAAGTGCCAGTTTTTGTGTTGATTCTAAATAAGGTGTAGTCCAGAGAAAAATCTCTCTGCTTATTTTTATGTATCCTGGAAACATAGGATTCATCTTTCTGATTGATTTTTTTAAATATTATAAGACTCCCTGGAGTATTAACATTAATATAATTTAATGTAGGTTAATATTGCTACACGAGAATTTTAAACCCTTAACGCCAAGTCAATGAACACCTTATCTACAACCCCAACCACTTCCTCAAGCTCTTAGCTCAGTATCGCTTTTGCTTAAAAAGGTTCTCTAGTGAATAAAATAACCAGGAAGTATAAAAGAATGAGCAATAATAAGTCATATGATACAGTCTAAAATAAAAAAGCATCAAAGTATAAAATACTAAATATTTTTAATGCAGATTACAGGAAGGTTTCTTGTTTTACTTTAGTGCTCTTTGTCTACAGACATTTTTTTCTAACACCTTCCCTTAATCTTATTAAACAAACAAGATCTTTATTTTTCCTACTACGCGACCACATCTATAATATTCTCAGCCAGTTCCTGGCCAGCCCTTTCCACTGGTGGAATATGTAAAGGATAACTCAACCCTTGTTCTTTTGATGCAGAGAAATGCAAATCTGTTACAGATCCAAGAAATTTTCCAAGCCAGGGGGCAGATTTGAAAGGTACATGGCCAGTAACATGGGATATGTATTACTTCCTCTCAAGATTCCTATAGTTGCATGCAGCAGCTCTATTGTCCAGTTATATAGACATATCTTTACCTAAAATGCAAACAAGATTCAAGGGGGCAGATTGATCGTTTTTTTCCAACTTTGTCCCGTTTATATTGGGATACCATAGGAGCAGTAAACCCAAACTGGTAAATTATAAGATTAAATAAATAAACCAAAGTCAGGTTTCCACATTTCAAATTAAAGTCAATATAATTTCTAAGGTAACAAATTTAATTAGCTTCAACAGCTCATCTGTTTCAACAAATCCTTCCACTTAAATCACTTTCAGGTCATGAATATGGATAATCCCTCGTCCGTTTGCAACGCGTTCAGCAAATCAGCTATTCAACACTCCATTAATTAAATTTGAGAGAGTGCGTCGGATAATGTGCATGTCATTAACTCAAGCTTCCTCTTTGTTCCAGCACGGATTTACACCACCACAGTGACGACCGGAGACATGCAGGGTAAGTCGCCGTAAAATGACACATGGCAGAAACATTTAATTTTGTTCCCCAAATGTCTTCCATCGCATTAGAAATGTGGAAGCGTGGTGCGCTCTGAGAGAGTGAAATCTCATTAAAAGGCAGTTCTGAATGCCTCAGTTTTTAATGAAGGCAAGAATGAAATATAAGGAAATGAGTTCATTAGTCCCTGAACTCTTGGACTTCTCAGCCTCTCTGTTTTTAGGATTTTTTTTACATTTTTGGACATGTCTCAAATGTTTTTGCTGTTCGGTATGGATTTTTATTTTGTGTTTATTCCATTTTCTCCGTTTACAGTTGCTATCTAAAAATTTCCAAGTATACTGTATGTATAAAAAATGAAGTCACATTAATATTTTAAAAGGTGAACATAATCTTTATGTTATGTTAAGCTTAAAGTTGGTTAGACTTTCTCTGGGGCTTTGTTGGGAAGTCATGAACAGTTGATAGCTTTCCTGCAGTGGAAAACTGTATTATCTTTAGTTTTTATCCCTTTAACACTTCAGATTAAACCTGTACCATCTTGTACACATGCACAGAAACATTCCCTGGTGGCCAGCATTAGACAATGTTTAGTATAATTGACCTGTGGAAAATCAAACTTCCAACATTTTTCCGGTAGACATAGTAAGCAGTAGCAGGTCGCATCAACAACACTTTGGTGTGAATGCTATTATTAAGGAAAGATGTCGTTACTATTTCTTCTCGTTCATTAGTTCATTAGAAGAAATCGGAAACTGCAACAGTGTCGGCATGTCAAATTTTTGGCCACAAAATTCTGAACAGTGCATCTCTACCTATTGGAAATCTTATTTAATATTTTTTTCAACAGTCTCTATTTAATGGTATTTGCTGATTTATATTCTGAATTTGTATTTAGACATTATTAGCATCCTGAAAATTGATTGAGATGTCTGGAAATTTTCAGTCTGTAAATATATGGAACTTTGAAACTAAAACTGTATTAAAATCCAGCCTTGTTCAGCGTCGTCTCCCTATTCCAGAAAAAAAACTAAATCAAACTGAAAATTTCAAAGTCAAATCCGCTACAGAGAAAAAAAGCATTATGCATTTGTGTGATTATAGAAAGATATAAAATAAACCAAAGAAGGAAATACAAGAGAAACAGATGAAAAGCAATGGGGTGCTCAACAATGCCATGTTCTGCAGACAGATATATTCACCTACTGTCCAAAGACATCTGACCCAAAGGTTCAGATATGAAGCAAAAAATCCACAATACTGAGAGGTAAAACAAGGCCAAGTGATTCAACTGTACACAAGACATGAACCTACAATATTTGGCTTTAGCAGAACTGGAGAGCAGTGCTGACCCATAGTTTCCTGAAGCACGGTGGTAGTTCATTGCAAATTTCTCCCTCAACAAATGCAAACATTCTGCCAAAGGCTTTAAGAGTAATAGTCTGCATTAAAACAAACTCTGTAAACAGTCAGCTAACATCTGCAGAATGTATATTTAGTTTGTCCAAGATGTTTGGAACAGCTTTCTTGCACAACTTCTTCTGAAACTGCAGGTTTCTGCAAAAGACTAAAGCATACAGCTCCTTATCGGACAGGCAGCACACATGTTGATTTCTAGAGCTTCCAATAACCAGTTTATAATTACATGTAATCCTGGTTTTTAATAATCTGCTCCTTTTGTCACAGTTCTGGTGCGGTTTGTGGCGATGACTCTGCTCAACCTGTGGGTGCTGCTCACCGTGATCTATTACCAACAAAGAAGAAGCAGCAGCTCAAAGAAAGATGACTAACAGAGTCCTGGAGCAACCTGGATGGATCCTGCTTCAGAGCTTACTGTGTCATCTCAGGCACAAAAAATACTGAAAACAAACAATCTGACGGGTATCGGTTACATTCCAGATGAAAAGTACACCCTCTTTCACTTCCTGGGTTTTACTGAGGAGGACTTGATAAGAAATGTTCTGGACTTACCAGGTTCTATTAAAGATGAAGCCAAAAAGAAAAAGCTGCTTGGGAAAACTAACTACAGCCTTGATGCTTCCATAAGATTTAAGAGGGAAAGTAGCAGCCAGATGCTGCTAATTAAAGCAGGGGTCACACTGATCAATACATGTACTCATGGTTTTTAATATTTTCTTGTCACAGTTCGCCCTACAATGCCCTATATGAGGGGTTTCAGCAGCTTGCTGGTCTGAAGCATACAGGTGTGTTAACACGATGCCAAGCTGGAAAGGAAACAGCAAACAATTTTATAAAGGCAAACTTCCAAACAATTTTTATCCCATCATTCTACATTGAAATATTCTTCTCAAACCTTAAAAATAACTACTACTCTTCCCAGGAGTAAACGTCCTAGCAATTTCACCCGAAGTTCGGACTGTTCAGAGAAATTAAAAACTCAAAGGCTTTATGTAGGACTCTACAGGCCTCAGTTAGTGTCATGTGATGTCTTTCACTCATTAAAGTATTTGACTCCCAAATAAAACAGGTTTATAGGTACAGAAACGGGTCTACGAAGAGACGTTTGTACATCTGAGATTACATTTGAATCATTTTACAACCTGGTAAAGCACAGACCATTTTTATGTGTATTGCGAATTGAAAAAGGGTGTACTTTCTTTTTGCAATGATTATATTTGTTCAAACATTCCAACACTGATGCTCTTTCCTGTAGTTTTCAAGTGTTTCTTCTAAATCCACAGATTTCTAATTTCATAATTCTTATTTACAAACATCTGATCTGATTAACGGTTTGAGAATATCCAAGATCTTCCAACTCAGGATAACAAATACTGTATTTTTAATACCTTTTATACTATATATGAAGTTTTTTTCCAATGTTGAAATAAACCAAAATATTCTACCTTTTCACAATGTGATTTCTTTGAAATGCTTTAAAAACTGTATTCTTAAGATCAAAAAATGTCTGAAACCAAAAGAAACATCTATGTCTTTATTTTGATAAGTGGTTAATATTATCATCATTATAGAGCTGTTTGGTAGCAAACATGCAATCTGGATGTAAAGGCCCTTAAATACAAAGTGGACAAGGCTGTATAAATAATATTATGTGCACAGTATGGCATGTAAAATATATACTGTGGATATTTATATGTATAAAACATGCTTCTTGGTTAAAGAGGAGCTGTCGGTACACAAACACACACAGTTTACTCTCCAGTTGCTTGTATGAGCCACATACACACACAGACGTTTTGTATTTTTAATACAAAAATATCAGGACAAAACTTTCAGTGGACTAGTGCTGCTCAGGACGAGGTTTGCATATGTTCATCGTCGCTGCTGCTTTCAAAAACAACTTGTGGCAGGGTGACGGCGTGTGAAAAGCATGCAGTTCAATCAAAGCAGCTGCTGGAAAAATAAAAGCTTTAGTCAAGTATATTTGGTAATACGAAGCCTGGGTGCCACCAGATCTACATTCAAACAGAACGAAAGGAGAAGAACATGAACGGTGCATTCGGGTAAACATCATCCCTTGGATCTGACAGTGCAGGATTGTACGATTCCACCTTTTAATGCCATCAGAGCAGGATGCTGCTCACTTTGTAACCACAACTGCAGACAAAACGAGTGTTTCAGTCACAGAAATCATAATAAGAGGCACCCAGAGAATTATTTACTCCGAAGAGGAAGTATTCAGACACTGTCCCCCATAGTCCGTGCCCTTCTGTGAAGTAACAGCTTGTTGTACCTTAATTCAGGTCCTGTGACTCACCTAAAACCAGAGGTGTGGAAAGCGAAAAGTTACAATCATCGTGTTGAGAAAACAAACACATTTGGGGAAAAAAAAAATTCAACAGAATCATCTAGGTGTCTTATCCCCCTTTAAACCATTCAAACTGTTCACAGTTTTTAAGCAGAATGTTTATTTTTGGCCACTGGAACCTCCAAAGGTGATGTTCTGGGGTTTTACTGCATGTTCCCTCCATCAGACTGTTCCCTGGTGAGATTCATTGAGGTAAGTGAATCCCTGTCCATATATCCAGCCTCTCCAAATGGCTCTCCTGTTTTAGGTGGGAGCTGAAGGAGCTACTCCAGAACCACAGCAGACTTTGTTCACAAGCCAACCAGCTCGCAAGGAAAGAGTACAGTCAAGCTTGGTAGCTGTGAAGTGGCTGAAAGGAGCTGAGCAACACGGAGAGTGTTTCCTCACAGGATGAAGCAGGAGACGGACTGAGGTGAATCGATGTGGAGTTCCTGATCTGCAGATGGAGCTTCAAAGGAAACGAACCGCATCACCTTGGAGATGCATCAAGCAGGGTTAACTGCAGGAAGACAAACATAAAGTTAAGCACTGCAAATATCAACGCTTTTTTTTATTAGAATTACTTTAGAAAGGAATTGAGTGCATACATTTTAATTTATTGTGGATTTTCTCTAATCCATCAAAATTAGGGTGTATGTTCCACTTCGACAACACAGTTCTTGGAGCTGTGAGCGAGCTTTTTTATAACTCTGGCTAGATATTTGATTGCTTTTCTTGGAATTATTCATTTAAACTAGAGATAGAGGATGCCATTCCAGAAGTTTAATGTTAGCCAGCCTTATCAATACTTAATCCAGTTCTATTGTGTTTCTGGGATCGCTGTGATAAGGTTCCAACAATCTAGCTGTTGATTGTAGGAGAAGTTGAATAATTTAGTGATAGTCGTCCATCATTTAATCCAGAAGCCCCATACCATGATGCTGCCACCACCATGTTGTACAGTTGGTGATGCGCCCTTGGATCTGAGAGCTTCACCTTGGCTCCTTCAAACATACTTGCATGGTGGCCAGATATCTCCATCTCCACAGTCCTTAAAACGTTTCTCCAGAAGAATATTTAGTTGAGTGTACATATTTATGTATATTATGTCCATGTGTATATATTTTCTACCTTCTGTTTGGAAAAAATCCACAATTAATTCACATATGTGCACCTAATTCTTATTTTTAAAAATCCTTGCAGTTATACCATGTAAAACCATTCCACACTGGAAAAAAAGGTTCAAAGGCTGAAATTCAGGCTGAACATGATTTAAGTGTTTATTTTAGGGAACAAACTCTTTACTTGATATTCTGTTTCTACGTATATTAGAAGATGGACGGTTGTAAACTATCCTGTGAAGTTGTAAAAGACGCCTGCTTCTATTTCAGACACCCAGTGACAAAGTGATCCCGACTATCAGGTAAACAGAATCCCAGACTGAATATTGAACGTGTTATTCACCCCCCCTGCATGTGGGCAGACACCACCACCGAGTGACAGCAGAACAAACACATACATGAACGAATTCAGGAACTTTACATGGAGTTTACATGGAGAACAAGATCCGAGGAGCCGCTAGTTGTACCAAATGCTGCTGGAGTCATCATGCTTTGTTTTCAAGCCATTTGATCTGCGAGGGCTCAAGTCAGAGGATGCAGAGAGTGAAACATTTTTTGATGAATACCAAATGTTAGCTAATCAGATTTAGTAAGAAAAAAACTAATCCAAAAAAACCCCAAAAACTTAAATATAGGGTTTGGGAGACAAAATTTAAATGTAAATACATTGTTTTATTTTACTGATCAGTGATCAGAAACCTTTAAAAAGGTCATTTAAAACTTCCTGTTTTCACACAGATAAAATTTATGACACAGGCATTAGCCACTCCTAAAATGGGAAAAACAACAGAACATACTATTCAAGTAAGGAAGGTGAGTTTTATATTGACTAAATCGGGAAATGGTTATAAGAAACTGGGCCTGAGTCAAACAAGGCTGGATAATGACACTGGTTCATCTTTTTACCACACGCAGCGAGCAGGATGGTAAGGGACAGAAAAAAACTACAAAAAAACAAAGTTCGCTGCAAGAACTGCTGCTTACAGTGGCATCTGGTGGTTGCCAAGTCTCCATGACAACCGTTGAGACGTTCTTCTTGCGAACTGGTTAAGGGTTTTACCATTACAGATGTTAATCTGTGGAGATTTGCTTCTGACCTCTACTGGGATTCTAACTGGAACCATGTTCTTTGGTCAGAGGAGACCTTTTGGAAACACTATTGGGTCTGATGTGATGCAAAGGATGAATATGTGGACAAGCCCCCCACAGCGTTAAGCATGGTGGAGGATCTGTGATGCTGTGTGTCTGTTTCCCTCCTTAGGTTGGAAACCTTCTTCTCTAATGCATCACAAACTCTTTGAAATATCAGGAAACATTAAATAAAAATTGTGGTGGCCTCTGCCAGTAAACTGAATCTTGGTTCTTTGGGAGGATAATGAGACAGAAATGGTTCACCAGACACAAAAACAACCCATTTTCATGTCAATCTTAGTCTCCAGACCTAAATCATATAACATGTGGAGTAGAACTAAATAAATGAGAATATATGAAGAATATATGACAGATTGGTGAACGTCCATTTCCTCCTCATCACTTTATGCTCCAGCCTTTTCAAATGTTATAGAAGACTCGGGGTGCTGTATAGTTACTGAGAGCAGGGGTACCAATCATTTCCCTCATGGAATGAATGCACGCAAACTAACGCTTAGATTTTTCTAAAATGTTTCGGTGTGGTTTTATGCTACTGTTATAACAAATGGCTTTAATTTAATACTTCTTACAAATCTTCAATATGGGGGTCGTTAAGCACAGAGGGCACAGTACGAGTTCTTCTTAAAAATTCATCTTCACATTATTATCCATTACCTCCACATAAACAGAAAAGTGTTTGCTCTGTCTTTAAATGAAGCCACTGCACTGCAAACATAACACACAAACACACACACACACACACACACACAGCGTTACCATTATCAAAAATGTATCGAGGAACAATCCTCATCAATATCATCCAACGCCCAGAGCCAGTCAAGAAGACTGAGCTCCTCCAGTCTGAAAGGGGGACATTCGTTGTCATGGTTACTTTTACTATGATGAAAACAAGTTGAGGGTGTTGTCAAGTAGCAGGCGATCCGAAAAGCAACATCAGATTGCAGAGAATCTTTAAATTTCTGTTTTTTCAGTGGGTAACCGTGGAAACAATAAGAAAAAAGTCATTTTTAAATAAACACACCATGATTCATCCTTGGACAGATCAGGCACTCTGTGGGATTGTCGACAGCTTAAAGAAATCTTGGTTTTCTTACCTGCTTTTGCTGGTGGGGAGCGGTCGACTCTGCCTCCTCATCGACTGGCTGGACTGAACTCTCATAGAGGTGCGTGGCGAGGAGCGACCAAAGTGCTCCGGCGGTGGAGGCTTCTTAGGAATCTTCTTGACCAGCCTGCTCACCCACTTCTGCTGCTCTTCCTGGGAGGAGGCCAGCAGCAGCAGGTTCTTGGCTGTGGAGACGTCGTAGTTCACTGATGGTGGAAGAAGAGATTCACTTTCAGTAACCTCAACACAAACGGGAGCACGGACGACCTGTTGGGTAAAACTATGTAGAGAAGCTTAAAACCTTTGCAGGGAGCAATGATCTCCTCCTTCTTGTCCATGTGGTCCTTGTGGCACTTGATGTGGCAGCGCCGGCACTCCAGAGCTGGTGGCGGCTTGAACACGTTCCACAGGGGCTTGGTGCACGCCTCGCAGTTGGTGGGGAAGTGGTAGAGCGTGGGGATGAACTCGTGGCCTTTGTGGCAGATGTAGCTGGACTTCTCTCCGATGGGAAGCGGCTCCACGGGAAACTCCGGCTCCTTTTTGCTCTCACCTTCATTAGCATAAAGGATCTAGAGAGTGGACAGATGCAGGTTGGCCATTCGCATCCTTTACACTCAGAAGTTGTAATGAAGACATGAATGCAGTAGGAACACACACCTGGAATATTCTCGGAATCTCCTTGGCTTCGGCACGGTACACATCCGTCTGAGTGACGGGCCTCACGTGGAAAAGTTTGCTGCAACATGGAAATAAATATTTATTTCTCTCTGAAAGCAACCATCCCTCCTGGGTTTCCAGGTCAGGCGTTTTAAACTCACTCTATATCGAGCACCATGCAGGGAATGGACTGCTCTCTGTCATGTTCACTGTTGTAGAAGATAATCTTCTTGCTGCTCACAACAACGTACTACAAGGACAAGACGAATGTATCAGAGCTAATTCAGGCAGATGTTCGATGAAAGTGCAAACATGGTTCATTCAGACCTTTTTCTCCCATCCAAACTTCTTAGTGTTGTTTCTAACGGGAAGAGAGAGCCAGCCCTCAAGCCTCGTTTCTGAGAGAAAGAACATGCAAACATGTTAAATATTCAATCATTTTAACTCTGAACCACAAGTAGATGCTACCGTGCAACAACACCCATTTAACTTCACCTTTCAGTATTGTTGGTGTGGAAAGCTTTTGACATTTGCACCAAACTATTTTATTTTGGTAAACACGTTTTAATAGATTATTAAGGCATTTATATCCCACAAATTCCAGTTTATTAAACCCTAACCCAGACATCCCTCTCTACAGCAACACTCCTGGTGCATATGCAGGATCCTAAGGTGTTCCCAGGCCAGATGTCCCTCAAATGAGTCTTGGGTCTCCCCTCAAGGGTCACCTTCCCAGTGGGACATGCCAACTCTGAAAGGCATCACAGGAGGCATCTCGATCAGAGGAACCCCCTCAGCCAACTGCCTTTGAGGAGGTGGAGCAGCTCTCCTCTAAGGTCCCCCTGGATGGCAGAGCTCCTGACCCAAGGCTCGACGCCCCTACAGTGGAAGCGTATTCGAGCTGCTAGTATCCAGAATGTTGTTTTGTATCCCACAACCATCGGTGAGGGTCAGGACATAGATGGAGCAGTGAAAGCCTCACATTTTAGCTCGGCTCTTCATAATAACTTAAAAAGAAACTTCATAGCTGAGTCCAACAAAAGTAGTCTCTTACATCTAATCTGCTTTTTTAACAATTAGGCAATAAAATAAACAAATAAAAAAAAAACAACTGTTCCTTTTACTTTTATTAAACCTAAATGCAGCTTTGTTCACAGTTTCTACCTGTGTAAGCATCATCAGTATCAAAGTCGGGCCCGCTGCTGACGCTGGCAGAGTCCATGGACTGAACGCTGAGCGACTGCAGCAGATTCCTCAGCTGCTCGATGTCACTGTCCTTGCTGTCCAGAGCCATCTGCAGCTCAATGCGCATCTGACTCTCTTCTGCTAGTTGCTGCACACAAGGAAACATGCAAAAAGCTAAAAAGGCATGCTGCAACAGGAGCGGATGAGGAGGAGAGCGCCACTTACTGCTTGCATCTCGTTGATCTCCTTCTGGTATTTTATCATGGTGCTGTTGAGCTTTTCTTTCTCTGACCTCAGCTCCAGCTGCAGCTTCCTGTTCTCCTTCTCCTTTCGCCGCATGTCTGTGTCGTTTCCACGGCGGCTGCCTCCGCCACGAACTTCCTTCCTGTTCATGATCTCTGCCAGCTTATTGACGGCCTGCGGGGGACAAAAGTTCAGGCCCTCGCAGAAGCAAAGACAGCTGGTGGAACGGATGTGATGAGTGAACACCGACCTGAGTTTTCAGCGTGCGCTCTGACTGCAACTGCTTCTCAAATGACTGCTTCATCTGGTTGATCTGCTGCTCCCAATCCTTGGACTTATCCGATTCTGAAAGAACAAACAGAAATATGTAAACAGTGATGCGTTGTATATTTGTTTTGATGAAACAAAGTTTTACGTTTATCAACCTTCAATTGCTTCCTTCAGTTTGTTGTTCAGTTCCTCCTTTTCGTTGGCCAGATTGGCAACATCACTGGTCAGAGTCCTGTTTGCCTCCTCCAGCTGCACACAGAAGAAAACACACTCAGAACCATTTTGTAGGTTTAAAACCAGGAGGCGGATGTTTCTGCAACCCACTGAGCTGATGGTGATGTCCTTCTCAGCCAGCTCCTGACGGTGCCGAGCCATCATCTCCTTCAGCTCCAGCTCCTTCATTATTTTCTCCTTCTCCAGATCAGAGTACTGCTCCTCAGCTATGGAGCGGGCTAGCTGTTCCGAGTCAGCCTTTGTCAGAGTAATCTCCAGCTGGGCTGCCAAGGAGTCCCTGAAAGAGGTCAGAGGTCAGGAAGATTAAACTTAACTCTGAGGGAGCCACACATCTATAAAATTGAGGTTAAAGGTGGATGGAGGAGTTTTATTTTAGGTCTTCAAACAGCAGACCTCTCTTCCTGAAGCTCCTGTAGAGACTGCTGCACCTCCTTGTAGAGTTTATTTTTTTCCTCACATTCCTCCTTGAGTTCTCTAACCTGGGTCTTGTAAAGTGTCTGGAAAAGAGGCATGATGTCCAAAACATCACATATTGAAATACATCACGCAAACTAAGCAATACCAGATCACAGCAGCAACAACACAGCGCTCCACGGTGTGGACCTTGTTAGCCATCACTAAAGTGTTTCAAATGGAATCAGAGGAAGCACATAGGTTTTACTTATTGTATTTCCTGTAATGCATCCAGACATGTCTGTGGTTCTTTCAGTCTGTAAGAGAGCGGGAGAGAGCTAAACATTGAAAGATAACAGGAAGGCTGAACAGGGCACAGGAAAGTGGCTGATTTCTATCATATCAGCTTTTTCCCTCAGTCTGTCATGGAACATGCTGGATTTGAAATGTTGGCAGTCTTTTGGTTAATCCCAGGGTTAAGGTAAGGGTCTACATTCTCCAGGGTAGGGGTCAGCAACCTTTACATCCAAACAGACATTTTTACCCCCCATCCCACTGAATAAACATTTGTTCTGAGCCACAAACCCTTTTTTTATGTGAACCTACTATAATGTTTCTTTGTTTTACAGGTAAAGAACCTAAAGGTAAAGGCCAGAAAATATATTTTCAGAGCTATTCTTTTACTATTACTTTAGGAGAAGATGCTACCAGGAGGACAATTTCTGGAAAATGTCTTGTTTGTTTTTGGTATATTTGTTTCCAACATCTTCATTGCATAAATTTCATACTTCTCTGAATTCAAACTTTTAACGTTCTCAGTCCCTTTGGCCTAGTTTTAAAATATAAATACAGAAATTCATCATGGATTTATGGAAAACATTTAAAAATACTTAAAAATCACATAGAGCATAGGTATCCTGTAATACACCAGGACTCCTTTCATTGAATTTTGCTCAGCAAGAAACCCTCCCCTGATTTACCAAATGTTGTGTTTAACTTGTTATAAAAACAGAGAAACTAATCAACTCCCACCCTAAACAACATTAAATACATTTTTAGTGCCTAATTTGCTTAAACACTCACGGAAAAATATTGCTCTGCCTCCAGCTGGTCCTGTAACTCTTTCATTTGTCCGTCTGTGTCCTGTCTTTCTCTGCAGGTGAAAAATGAAATTAAATTACTGGCATGGTGAGACTGTAATGACTCGGAGCAAAAATGAGAAATAAAAGCAGGACTGACTTGCGCAGCTCCTGGTTCTGCTTCTCCAGGCTGCGTTTGATGTCTAGCAGGTGGTTGGTTTCCTGCTTGAGCTGCTTCTCAGAGGTTCTCAGGATGTTCAGCTGCTGGTTCTGGGCCTTCAGGTCATTCACAGTCAGGTTACGCTTCTGGGTTTCCTGCTCAATCTTTAGTGTCAAGTTCTTCACCTGAATAAAACGGAGGAAACACAGACTGCTCTTAAAACTGTTACATTTTTCCCAATCCAGGTTCTAAGTATGTTCTGATCCAAACACTCACCTCCTCTGTGAGTCGGTCCTTGTGTCTGCGCAGCTCATCTAGTTTCTGTAAAGCCTGTTTGTAGTCGCAGTCCATCATACTGCCGTGTTTCTCCAGCTCCAGGATTCTGTTCTCCAGCCGCAGCTTGGCTGCTCGCTCCTCCGCCAGCTTCTGCTCCAGTTCTGCCAAGAAATATTCTGGAATATTTCTCAATTTTCCAGAAGTTAATCTATGGCTCTAACAATAATCTAATGACCTGTAATAACTTGAACCATTACAGTAAAGTTTGTACGATACAGTGGTGTGGAAAATGATATATCAGAGAGTCTTTAGCAAATATTGTAAGTAATTTTGTAACAGTCTGAAGCTGAGTTACATTTTTCTGAATTTTTCTTTCATTGTCTACCTGAAAAATGCTTCCATGTCTACAATCTGTAGATTCTCTTTCGGACTTTGCTTCTTGATTTTATTTATTATTATTTCTTTTATTATTTTTTCCCTTTTATGGATTCTTGCACAGAATTTCATTTATGATCTAATGTTCAGTATGCATTGGATTTTCTTTATTATTTCTACTCAGTTTCGTTCCACCCTCTCTTTCTTTGGACTGTGTTGCACGACTGATTAAGGCAAATAAAATGTAAGCATCTTGGATTCATAAATCTGCCTTTTCCAAAACATCTTAGCTTGTTCTAATTTAGGCTTGAATAACTGCTTCCGGAGCCGAGTGACCGCATAAACATGCCCTTACCCTTCATGGACTCAGACTTGGCGCCCTCGATAGTCACTTTAATCTTGCTCTTGTCGGCCAGCAGAGCTCTGGTGGCTTTATGCGAGGCCTCCTCCTGCTCCAGCTCCTGCTGCAGAACTTTCAGCTTGTAGGTCAGTTCTATCTCTTTGTTGCTCATCTCCTGCACAGAGAAAAACAGGGAGAAGGTGTTCTGATTTCAAAAATGACACCAAGCATAAAAACAAAACTACAGGACAATATTTGGGTTGACTTTTAGATCTAAAGCAGGAAGGCGCAGCAACTGCAGAAAAACTGATGTAGCGTAGAAACAGCAACAGAATTACAAGTTTTGGAATATACAATAGTTAATAGATCTAACTTTTCTGTTCCAAGCAGCTGGGATATTTTTGTTTACCTTCTCCTGATCAGTGTATTTTTCCTGAAGCTGCCTCTTCTCAGTCTCAGCTTTAGACAGAGCCTGTTTCTGCTGGCGGGCCTCCTCCTCCAGCCCGGAAATACGTCCTGCAAAGGGAAAAATAAGCTGTCAGAGAGCACTTTTCACATAAAAAACAGACACTCCAAAAAGAAAATCTTACACTGGGTTTAAACAAGATCTAAAAGTGAAAGAAAAAGCAGCCAATGTCCAAAGAAAAACTTTAAAAGTCCTTCACAAAACATGAAGCACCGTGTTATAATGAATACTAAATTTTGGTGCATCGTTTAGCCAGAGGCATGATATCTCAGAGGACAAAAACTACTAAAGCAACTTCTACAACCAGCCGTTAGGGATGGCTGTGCGTGTATTCTACCTACCCATCAGGTCACTGATGGTCTCTGAGCCCTGGCTGTGCTCCCTCCTCTCTGACTCCAGCGCTGCCTGCAAGCTGATGCACTCCTTCTCCAGACTCAGCTTGCTGCGCTCCAGCATGCAGCATTTATCCTGCAGCTCGCGCACGTTAGCCTCCAGCTGCTGAAGCTGCTTGCTGCTATCTGTCTGAGCTTTGCGGAGCCTGGTCGCTGCTTCAGACTCGGCCCGCAACAGCGTGTTGGCTTCTTCCAGCTGCAAAATAATCCGTTTTTAAGTGTACAGAGTTCAGAGATAAAGGACGTTAATGTAAGTTCTTGCAAAATATTGCAACTTGGATCAATAAATGCATCATTTCATTTGCCTGCACTCTAAGCTGTGCAATATGCTAATGCAGTTAGGGCAGATAATGTGTGTACCAGCATCAAAAAAAACATATGGGGCACATTTTACAATCGTATTTATTGCTGATTTCATTTATAACTGTTCAGGGATGCACAGCAGCAGCAGAAAGACTTTTGAAGTGATGGCAAGCTGTGTTAGCAACTTCCAGAAACTGAGAGGAAAATATTGGAGAGCTGCTGCACAGTAAGCTGTACAAATTCAGCAAAAGTCCATAACTCTTCAAATGTAAAAGAAACCAATAAATTATTGCTAACTATAAAGATATAATCCAAAAAGAGAAATGTGATTTTTGGAAAGCTTTGGGGGGAAATTGTCGAAGCTAAATGTTTGTATACTAGAGTTGGCATATCTGTCTAACTCTGCATGCAAAGACAGATCTGCTGCTCAAGCACCACCACCAGCTCTCTGAAATGTATACAAACCTTTTCAGTTTGGAACCATATAAAAGACAGTGGTGATGCACCAAGAAACTGTCTGGTTTGCATCTTTAATCCGCTCTCAGAGATCTCTGTATTTAACTTGAGAAACTGTCATTTCTACAACACAACTAGACATGACTGTGGTTCAATTGGGCTGCAAGATGGCATGACATTTTCAGCAGATAACAGGAAGTCTGAGCACAGCAAAGCTTCTCTTTTTCACCCTTTTGACCTTTGAACTTAAGCCAATTAAAATGCCAGTTCCCTAGTGATTTTGTTACTGGTGTAGAACGAACAGCAAAAAATATTCAGCACAACACACAGCATGGTGTTGACTTTTTTCCTTATATAAAGGCATGAATGACAGCTGGGCAGGAGAGGGAGGTATGAGCTAGCACAGAGCCAGCAGCTCCTGATAGAAATCAATGACCCTTTTTAATCATAAGTTAAAAATAACAGAATTGAATCAAGGTCAATAAGCACAAGTGTTCTTTTTACATCCTAACAATAGATAACAAATGAATAAAGCACATATTATGATGTGCAATAATTTTACAAATTGAAACATTCTGAACTTTAATTAATGCTTTTTCATCTTTCAGTGACTCATTTAAAGGGATTAATCATTACATCATGTTTTACAACCTGCAGCGGTGCTTTAATAAATGCAAAAAAATATCGCTTATCCATTTAGAAAAGACACGTGAAAGTTCTTCGATCTCGTCAGGACTTGGAGGTCCATGCAAGGAGGTATTTTTCTCTCTGATTATGTCTGCATCTGCCGAGGTTGTGGCTGCAGAGATGGCCACTGCGACCTGACGCCAAAATACGGGCGCTCATTGTTTCCAACAGCTCAATTTCATGGGCATGTTTGGATCTGCATTCATTTAGCTAAATATGCGTTGTGAATCCAGTGCGAAAATGAAGCAGAAGGCATCCTCAGATCCTCAGAGTTATTAAAGTATGATGCAGTTTGCAGCTTTGCTTTTAACGATTGTATAAATGTAGAAATACATTCACGCTAATTCATTCCACTAGAGACAAGTCTGGATGCACAGAAAGCTTTCTCAGTGATCTTTCTATAGAGTAGCAGATATATGCAAAAAAGCTCCACAGAATTCCTGAACCTACAGTTTTAAGCTTTAAATACATGTCTCTGCATTGACAAAATGTCAAACAGATCATTTTTAAATCTGAACACAAAATTATAGTCAGTCTTCAAAGTTTTTTCCAGGTAGCCTCACCAGACTGGAAAAAGCTTAAGAAAAAGTAAATTAATAAAGTTACAAGACCTGTTTTTGCAGGTGAATGTTCTTCTCATTGGAAATTTGTGAATTTTGATTTCTTCTCTTCATGTCGTCCAGCTGGTCTCGAAGGCTGTTGACTGCACAAAAACAAAAGTCAGCACAGATAAGTTAAGTTACAGTCCAAAGAGAAAGAAAACAGAAGGGGGTCCTAACGTATTTTGTTTTTATGAAAACCAGCCTGATAAAATCTGAATGTTTTACAGTTTGACCAGATGATGGCAGCGTTGCACACATCATCTTAATTCGATTGCATCAATAGCTAAAAACGGTGATGATTTTGTTTTCACCCAGCTGCAGTAAGGAGCAGACGTAAGGACTCACAAGAGGAATTATAGGCGTGTAAATGAGTTGAAGGTTTAATTAAGACTCCTGGTACCTTCATTCTCCAGGCAGCGCTTCCTGTCAGCCTCATTCTCCGCCTTCCGGTGGCTCTCCAGGCTCTTGTGCTGCAGCAGGGCCTTCTCTCGCTCCAGCTGCCTCAGATTTGACTCCAGGCTCTTCCTGCTGCTAACCTAAAAGTCAATCAGAACATAAAAAGAAAGCTGGGATCGCTGCTATTGCAATCTAAAACATCATAAGAATCGTGTGATTCCAGATAGGGAACTTACCTCTTCCTCAAGTTCTTTGGTTATTTTTTCTAAACGAACAGTTGCAGCTCTGCAGAGAAACAAGTGGACAAAACACGATTTGGAGCAGTTTGCACACCACAGTTGCAACATAATTACTGATGTTGTACCTGCATTTGTTCTCCAGTTCATCTTTAACTTGTTTATCCTTATTCATCTGAAGCTCTAGATGGTGAAGTTTCTTCTGAAGCGCTGCCGACTGAAAACAGAAGAGAACCGATCACACGTGATCATAGAGGAATTTCTGGAAGAACCTTTTAGAGTTTAACTTGAGCATACAGCTGGAATAAATGTCAGTCAGCAGGTGCTAACAGCAGATCACATTTTGGAGTTTGCAAAGATGATTTGACATACTGAAAATTTTTCACCATAACCCACAAAAACTAAATTCTCTTGCATATAATAAGACCTCCCATGTTTCTTTTATGTTTTCAAAACTGAAATCAACCTCTGAAACAGTGGAGCCCAACTTCCTTCACTTACATTTAGACTAATGTGTTGGCATTAAAAGGTACAGCCTTGAATAGTTTCTCTTTTCATCTTTCAACTAGAAAAGTACTACTATGTCACTGTGGGGTAGCTCAAGGCTCCAATCTCAGGTGTAATGCTTTTCTAATTTTCTTTGCTGTCCATTTTGAAAAAGCACAACTCCATTTGTCATTTGCTGATGGTCAAACAAAATAATCTGTTCAGGGAATTTAAGCTAGAACAGTGACATTGGCCCCATAAATTAGCAAATACTTAATTTTAATTTTACCTGAGACAAAAAAAAATCTTCATAAGGATGCTCCTAATCCGATTATTTAAAAAAAATGCGGAACACCTTAAGACAGCACAGGGTGTTACAAAGATTTCTTTACAAATAGCCATTACTGAAGTGTAAATATCTGCAAACGTTTGCCATAACTTGTAGTCTTCCTAAGTTTTAAAGAAAAACCTCAACATAGTTTTTACCCACATACAAAAGGAAAGATTGTCTTCATCCATACTACCATCGATACAAGTCAAACAATGTAGTCCTCCACACTTCTTGGCAAAAATATTTTTTATTGCTAAAGCATGATGTCACACGAAATCTGGTTTTTACTCCTAACAATTCAAATATAAAAACAGAAACTGGTGCAATTTTAATTTATACTTATAGTATTTTTTACATGCTGCAAATCATTTACCATACTATTCTCACAGTTTCTAGGAACTTCTAATTAGTAATCCATGACCTCCTGTTTACCTTAGCTGTTATCTGTTTATTAATATGACATGACATGGAAGACCATTTCATCATGCCACTCTTCAAAGGGGAAAAGACGGGAGAACATGCCATTAAATGAGGCTAAAGAATCTTGATAAATCAGAAAAAGGCTACATATTGGTCATATCTACAAAAAACAATGGACAATAATTAAGTTAAACAAAAACTAGAAAACTGACAAAAAATCCTTAATTTATCTTGTCTTGGTACGGGAGGTAAGAAATTTATAAAACTCAGTCAGAGAACGGGGCAAAGAGTTGAATCTTCAAGTCACCAAATCTCCATAGCAACTACCAGAAGCTATTTATATGCCAACTGATGGTTTGGGAGGATAACCAGGAAAAAGCCTTTTCTGTCTTTCCACTGCTAATCTAAAAAGGGAAGTTTGCTAAATGCTACAAGAGTTTTGACTGGAATTATGTGCTTTGATCAAATAAGGCTTCTGGGTTTGAGTTTTCTATAACATAAACTCCAGGTGGGTTTGGCATGAAACAAAGACATAGATGGGTACAAAAGCACCTCATGCAGCAAAGAATCACAGAAGGTTACTCATGTTTATTTATCTCATGTAAAAGGCTACATTAATGAAATGTCAAAGCAGTCTTATTACCTGAAGTGGTAAATCACTAAAACCTTCTAATAAACTGCTCACTTTGTAGTCATGGCTCCCTTCAATCATCCATGTTGTGTTTTTACAGCACCAAATGGAAATGCATTTAGACACTGTAGATAAAGGCTGCACTTTGATCCCCAGAAGGCTGGTGGATTGTCTACTGTTTATGGCAGAGTTTTGTTTACTTAATGTGCTACATAAGAAAACTCAACAGACGCACTTTAAACTGCTCCCAGTGTTAAAAAAGCTTGTAGTAAGATCACCATCCTTCAGCTGTTTTGAGTTAAAATGATTTAGCTCCTAAATTTAGAGCAGTTTCTGTCAATGCTTGCTAATATCACGTTGTTATGGTCTATGGTGAGGTTCAATAAATTTAGAGAGTTAACATTAAAAGGAAAACACTCACATGAGTACTTGATTGTTTTGCAGCAGCTTCTTAGGACTGAACTGAAGTCAGTCGAGGACTGCGATTCGCTCAGGCTGAAAGTTGCTTAAGTTTTTCTTTAAAAAGAAACTAATAACACTGAAATTCTAACAAAGTGCAAACAAATTATGGGATTACAGAAAGAAATCCCCTACTGAAAAACTTTCATCATGATTTAAATGAATCTGGATGGATCCAAGCCACTAAAGAAATGAGACTCAAACATATTTGGTCATAGAGAAGCATTTGGTTATTCATCTGAATAAATTAAAATGTCATAATAGGTTAATTTATTGACGTAATGCAAAGTGTAACTCATTCTATAGATTGATTTAGATACACTGGACTTTAAGCAATGTGGATTCTGTGCCTCTCCACTCTTCCTCCAGACTCTCGGACCTGGATTCCTAAATGAAATGAGAAGAGGACTTTGGACCACTGAGCAACAGTCCAGTCCAGTTTCTCTTCAGTTGTAAACCATGTTCCGGATCTGTATGTGAGCGGTGGCTCTTGAAGCACTGACTTCAGCTGCAGTCTACCCCTTGTGAATCTCCCCCAAACTCTTAAATGAGCTTTGCTTCACAATCCTTTCAAGGCTGTGGTTGCTTTAGCAACTTTTTCCTTTAACATACGGGCGAAAAGCACTCTGAACACCCAGCTTTATAGCAATGACCTTGTGTTACCAATGACCTTTTGTGCCTTGGCCTGCAGAGAGTGTCATCAGGAGAACTGTCAGATCAGCAGTCTACCCTATGACTGTACAGGCCAGAACATTTCTGTGCTAACAGAAATAAACACTTGAAACATTTGACTGTGTAATGAATCTATATAATACAGATTTGCCTTTTCAAATTAAATTACCTAATTGAGAGAATATTGTGTAATTACCCCTGCGTAATACAGTCATAATTATAAGAAAACATGCTGAGCTATAGTTTTACATGTGAAGATAACATTTAAATATATGAATGACTTCACCACTGTTAGCACGACTGTATTTGTAAGTTTTTACCTCTCCTTTGGAATTATCATGTGTCACTGAGGAATTGTTGGCAGAAGTTAATAACCTGAAAGGAGAAGAGAACCAAAATCGCATGTAGTTAAAACTGAAGGCAGGTTTCTAAAACAATTAGAGACAATAGGAGAGAACGAGAAAGATTTACTGGTTCTCTTTGAAGTAGGTGAAGCCAACAAATGGTAGCTGATTTCCAACGAAAGCCTTAGGTGTGGGGAATGTTTCAACGTCGCCTTTGTCATCTTCGATCTCGTCAAAATTACTGGTGTCTATGTCGCTGCTCAGCTCCGGGACCACAGGGGCGACAGCTGATCAGTGAGGGGGAAAAAAACGACATGAAACTGCGGGACAAGAAAGTTTATCCTACAACGTCTGCGTGCACCAGAACAAGGATGGGGACACTTACTATCCCTGATGGTGTCAAATGTCCACTGGTCGTTCTTGAAGAACGGGTGTCGTTTGATTTCCTCCACTCCGTTTCTGCCCAACCGCACATCCCTAAAAAAAAAAAAAAACACTGGCATGAATGATCAACTTGGGACAGATATAACCTAATGGAGCACAGAGGATCAATTATTCCCTACCTGTCAGTCAGGAAGGCACAGATTATACTCTTGGCATCTTTGGAGATCTCCACATCATCCGGAAAATTTAAGGAGTTCTTGTGGTCCATGATTTTGCTGTAAGTTCCCACCAAGGAGTCAGCATAGAAAGGAGTGTCACCTGAAAGAAAGCAGGCTGTAATAAGACAAACATCACTTTACTTCCTTTCAAAATATTGATGAGTTGATGAAAGGGTCACTGACCCACAAGCATCTCAAAAATGAAGACGCCTACGGACCACCAGTCGCATTCCCTTCCGTAATACCCATCTCCTCCCTGAGACTTCAGCACCTCTGGAGAAATGTAGTCTGGAGTGCCGACAGCTGTGTCGCAGTGGACCATCCCCGTCTGCAACACAAATCCAAAAACAACTGTCAGTAAGATCCGTAAACAGAACTGGAAATAGGGGACAAATCCGACAGCTGACATGGATTTTTGTGCCGCTTTTTTTGTGGAAACCTTCTTATTTTTATCTTCAAGTAAGGTTGGTGGCGCCAAGCTAAATACTGCCTGCCATGCCTCTAATGATGCTGGCCGGGTAGCAGCAAGGTCATATGTTTGGATCCACCCTTTAAGGATGGTTCACCCTATTAATTTAGAAAAATCCTGTAGTGACAGAGAAGCCCCCCACAGATGACCTTTGCTTTTCTCAGCCCTAGTAACTCATTCTTCGGCAAAGACAGAAACTTCTGTGGTCTTCCTCCTTCGGTCAGGTCTTTCAGGGCAGTTTAGAGACAAGAAATGTTGATATGATCCTTCCCTTGCAGTCGACTTCCACTGGATA
Organism: Crenichthys baileyi; assembly: GCA_036173005.1. Lineage (NCBI taxonomy): Eukaryota > Metazoa > Chordata > Actinopteri > Cyprinodontiformes > Goodeidae > Crenichthys > Crenichthys baileyi. The sequence goes on from JAHHUM010002694.1 coordinate 274,159, forward strand.
GCCAACTGCTGCTCACCTGATGCTCCAGCCTCTCTTTTTCTTGAAGGCTGGAAGTCAAGTCTACTGTTAGGCTCCAATCACACCTGCTTGTTTGAGGGCTGATCTTCTCCTGACAGGTAGGTATTCTTCATCAGTTCACCTTTTCTCTGTCAAAACAGTCTGTAGCTGTCTTCAGGATCTGCCAGCTTCTGAAGGAATCTGTCATAAATGCATCTGTAGGATAGGATTTCCTGCAGTTTTCACCTTTAGGGAACTGAAGAGCTGACAGCTGACCTCCATAGTGAACATCTCAGTTAATTAGAATCTCATCTAAAAGTTAACTTCTTTCAATAATTGAATTCAACATACTAAACACACATTGCATAATTTGATTAAACACAGAGCGGTATGTTGTAAGTCCTAATTTATAGTCAATTCTGTTGCTTAAGGCTTAATTTTAATGAAAATTAATTTTCCTGTACAATTAGAATAATGCATGGGACCAATAAAAATATTTTTACACAGAAAAGCTATGTTAGGGTCTACTCAATCATGGGGGAAACTGCTGATGTGACCGTTGCCCAGCAGACAGTCACTGATACCCTTTACAAGGAGAGTAAGCCAACAAAGGTCACTGCTAAAGAAGCACACAGTGTTGTATCCGAGAATAAGGCTGTATGTCCAGAAGGTGTCAGCCCCAGAGTCCTAAAGGCCTTGTGCAGAGCAGTTCTGTGGGATTCTGCAGCACCTCTTCAATCTTAGCCTGGCCCAGAAGAAGGTTCCAGTCTTGTAGAAGACCTCCTGTCTTGTTCCGGTACCAAAGAAAACTCACCCATCAGTCCTCAATGACTATAGACCTGTTGCCCTGACATCCCACATCATGAAGGTCATAGATAGATGCCTGTTGACCCACCTGAGTAAGCAAACAATAAACCATCAAGAGCCTCTTCAGTTTGCTTATCACTGTGGAGTTGGAGTTGAAGATGCCATCAAACACCTGCTTCAACAAACCCACTGTCATCTGGACAAAGCCAGCAGCACTGTGAGGATCATGTTCTTCGATTTCTCCAGTGCATTTAACACAATTCAACCTGATTTGCTTTGTCAGAAACTTCAGAAGACTCATGCAGAGGCCTCAACAATCTCCTGGATCAAAGACTACCTGACAAACAAACCACAGTTTGTGAGACTGAAGGGTTGTGTGTCTAACCAGGTGTCAGCAGCACAGGAGCACCACAGGGGACTGTACTCTCACCATTCCTCTTCACTCTGTACACCTCAGACTTCCAGTACAAGACAGACTCCTGTCATCTGCAAAAATACTCGGATGATTCTGCAGTCATGGGGTGGATCAGAGATGGACAAGAAGCTGAGAACAGAGAGCTGGTGGACCGCTTTGTGGCATGGTGTGGAAACAATCATCTCATCTTGACTGTGAATAAAACAAACGAGATGATTGTAGATTTTAAGAGAAACAGGAATAAGTCAAACACTATTTCCATCATGGGAGAAGAGGTGGAGGTGGTGGAGGAGTATAAATATCTCAGTGTTCACATGGACAACAGACTGGAGTGGAGATGCAGCTGTGAAGCCGTCTACAAGAAGGGACAGAGCAGACTGTACTTCTTGAGGAAGCTTAGGTCCTTTGGTGTTTGCAGCAAGATGCTGCACATCTTCTATAAGTCTGTTGTGGAGAGTGTGATCTATTCTGCAATCATCTGCTAGGGTAGCAGCATCAGAGCCAGTGACCTAAAAAAGCTCAACAAGCTGATAAAGAAGCTGGCTCTGTTCTGAGGACTCCTCTGGAACCTCTGGAGATCATTGTGCAAAGAAATATTCTTCATAAAACGAACATTATGGAGAACCTTGAGCATCCTCTTCATGAGACTGTCCTACAACAACAGAGGGTCTTCAGTCAGAGGCTTCTTCAGATCTGCTGTAAGACAGACCACTACAGGAGATCCTTCCTGCCAACAGCCATCAGCATCTACAGCACGCTTTTGAAGAAACCTGCATAATATGAGCTACAACATCATTTAATTTCCCTTTGGGATTAATAAAGTATTTTTGAATTTGAATTAAATTTCTCTATTAAAAATATTTTTGTAATAATAATAATAATAGTTTTTTGTAACATTTCAAGTTTTTGAGAAATTGTATTTTTATTAACTTTTGAACGATTTCCCATTTTATCAAGGTGCAGTTTAAGACGCAGGCTGATAGAGGTGGACCTTTTTTGGCTTAGCATATCACCCACATATCAGCCCCACTTAAAGTCCAGCTGATCACTCCAGACTCTGATGGTGTGATGCTCCTCCTCTGTTCTGACCACAGCAGTGATCAGTAGGTCTCTCTGTCCCTGTGGCTTTAATAAAGCTTTATAATTTTACGTCGTTATTCTAAAGACAACTATGCAGTGCGTCATCTATTCTTCTTGCAATTCAAACCATAATTCCAAGGCACCTTGCTTTCTGGTAATTAAAAATTGTTAATGACAAAACTAAAGCACTAATGTTAACTAACCAAATGTAATTTTCTTGCACAATTATCTTGATTTGTTAGACAGATCTTTGACTTATGTGGTTTAGGAACAGAAAGTGGTGTCGGTGAAGAAGGTGTCATGCTGCCAGCGCTGTTTGACTCACAGAGTCCATCTTCATGCAGGTGCCGAAGTCGGCCAGCTTCAGGTGTCCGTGTCTGTCCAGCAGCATGTTATCTGGTTTCACGTCACGATGGATGAAGCCCATGGAGTGGATGGAATCCAGAGCCATCACCACCTCTGCCGCATAGAACTTGGCCCATTTCTCTGGCATATCATAGGTGCTGGTGAGGTTGACCAGGTCCCCTCCTGGCATGTACTCCATCACCATGTAGAGGTAGTGCTCATCTTGGAAGGCACAGCACAACTAAACAGCAAGATTATCAAAAAGATCCAAAACAAACTGCTTGTATCACTTTAATCAGACCCATGAACATATGAGCCTCTTATCAGGAAGTAATAATTTTGAGATTTTGCACCTGTACAACCCAGGGACTGTTGGCGAAGGCCATGATGTCTCTCTCTTCCCAGAAGAACGCGGAGTCGGAGCGCTTGATCATCTCAAACTTGCTCAGCAGCTTCATGGCGTACACTTTTCGTGAGGGTTTGTGTCGGACCTGAACAGCCACAATAAACAGAACCTGAAACTAGAATTTCTACACATTTTCCATTTGAAAACTTCATGAAAACTCACATTTCTACATTTATTTTCTGCAGTTTTTATAACAACATCATAATCTAGTTGACTTGTTTGAATGGAAATCTTGCTGTACGTTATAAATCACAAAGCAATGTGTGCAATGAATGTGCTGTAGTACCATGGCTATATTGGCATATGGACTAACTTAGACCAGAACCACTTCAAAATCTGTGACTTGTAAACGTCACATATCTGAGAATCCTGTAATGAATGCAGATTCTTTAAAGCATAGTTTGTGAACTTCGAATAAGTTGAGAAAAGGGTGTTTTAATTCAGTGTTTGCTAGTTTAGCCAAACCCAATTTAAGGACCACAGATGTAACTCAAATTGAACCTGAAGGCTAAAAAGTAGTAAAATGGCCCCTTTCCCCCATTTTTGAATGAGTGCATTTTTGCCAGTAAGTCAAAGAACAAAATACTGGTGAGTAAATTTTTAAAATCAAGATGTGATGTGGAATTCAAAGCTAAAGAATCGTATTTAGGGCGCAACGTGTGGCGTAAAGGTGGAGCACGTGACCCATATACGGAGGCTTCAGTCATCGTCGCAGTCATCATGGGTTTGAGTCCCGACCCCGGCAACTGTTGCTGCATGTCCTCCCCCTCTCTCCACCCCACTTCCTGTCTGCCTACTTTGAAAAACCTGCATAAGAACCGGTAATATTGAAATTCTCCAGAGGCCAACTGGACTGATGATAGATTGCAGATTTGCCTTATCCCTGGCTTCCTAGTCCATTTTCATTTCTCTGTGGTCCAAAATCCTTTTAAATTAATTCAATTTTGCATTTCATAACGCAATCAAGTTCCCATAGTCTAGAAAAGAGTGTAGAGGCACAGAATCCAAACTTAAACAACACAATATGCGTAACCCCGGAAATGTCGGGCGTAGTGTCCAGAGCCTGGAGGCACTACCAGGAGACAGGCCAGTACACCAGGAGACGTTTTGGAGGAGGCCGTAGGAGGGCAACAACACACAAGCAGGAGGGACCGGTAAACCGCGGAAAACTTTTGAGGAGCAAGGGAGGAAAACAGGAGGAGCACTCCCCAGAGCCCTGCAAAATGAAAACCTCCAGCAGGCCACAAATGTGCTTTGTTTCTGCACAAACGGTTAGAAACCAACTCCATGAGGATGGTATGAGGGCCGACGTCCACAAATGGGGGGTTGTGCTCACAGCCCAACACCTTGCAGGAACTTGGCATTTGGCAGAGAACACCAGGATTGGCAAATTCGCCACTGGCGCCCTTTGCTCTTCACAGAGAAAAGCGGTTCACACTGAGCACATGTGACAGACGTGAAAGAGTCTGGAGAACACCGTGGGGGGCGATCTGCTGCCTGCAACATCCTTCACATGACCAGTTTGGCAGTGGGGTCAGAAATGGTGTGGGGTGGCATTTCTTGGAGGGCCACACGGCCAGAGGTAGCCTAGTGCCATTAGGTACCGAGATGAGATCCTCAGACCCCTTGTGAGACCATATGCTGGTGCGGTTGGCCCTGGGTTTTCCTCCTAATGCAGGACAATGCTAGACCTCATTTTGGCTGAAGTGTGCCAGCAGGTTCCTGCAAGATGAAGACATTAAAGCTATGGACTGGCCCGCCCGTTCCACCACCTGAATCCGATTGAGCACATCTGGGACATCATGTCTCGCTCCATCCACCAACGTCACGTTGCACAAGACTGTCCAGGAGTTGGTGGTGCTTTAGCCCAGGTCTGGGAGGAGATCCCTCAGGAGACCATCCGCCGTCTCATCAGGAGCATGGCCAGGCGTTGTAGGGAGGTCATAAGGCACGTGGAGGCCACACACAATACTGAGCCTCATTTTGACTTGTACTCGTACTCGTCGTCTTCCGCTTATCCGGGACCGGGTCGCGGGGGCAGCAGACTCAGGAGAGACACCCAGACGTCCCTCTCCCCAGACTCCTCTTCCAGCTCCTCCGGGGGGAGCCCAAGGCGTTCCCAGGCCAGCCGGAGAGACATAGTCCCTCTAACATGTCCTGGGCCGTCCCCTGGGCATCCTCCCGGTAGGACATGCCTGGAACACCTCCCGAGGAAGGCGTCCAGGAGGTATCTGGTATACGTAGACTACCGTAAATCGAGAGCTTCGCTTTTCGGCTCAGCTATCTCTTCACAACAACGGACCAGCACAGTGCCCCCATTACAGCGGCAGCCGCACCGATCAGTCTGTCGATCTCCCGCTCTATTTTTCCCTCACCCGTGAACAAGACCCGAGATACTTGAACTCCTCCACTTGAAGCAGGAACTCCCCTCCAACCTGAAGAGGACAAGTCACCCTTTCCGGTCGAGTACCATGGCCTCTGATTTGGAGGAGCCAATCTTCATCCCAGCCGCTTCACACTCGGCTGCGAACCGCCCCAGCGCATGCTGTAGGTCTTGGCTAAGGGGGCCAGCAGGACCACGCCATCTGCAAAAAAAAGACGAAATCCACTGGTCCCCAAACCAGACCCCTCTGTCCCTTTGGCTGCGTCTAGAAATCCTGTCCATAAAATTATGAACAGGACCGGTGACAACGGGCAAGCCCTGCCGGAGTCCAACATGCACCGGGAACAGGTCCGACTTAGTGCCGGCAATGCGGACCAAACTCCTGCTCCGCTTGTACAGGGACCGGATGCCCCTAATAAAGGGCCCCCGATTCCATACTCCTGGAGCACCCCCCTCCAGGGAATCACAGGGACACAGTCGAATGCTTTCTCCAGGTCCACAAAACACATGTGGGCCGGTTGGGCAAACTCCCATGAACCCCCGAGTACCCTGTAGAGGGTGTAGAGCTGGTCCAGTGTTCCACGGCCGGGAGGAAAACCACACTGCTCCTCCTGAAGCCGAGGTTCGGCTATCGGCCGGACTCTCCTCTCCAATACCCTGGCGTAGGCCTTACCAGGGAGGCTCAGGAGTGTGATCCCCCTGTAGTTGGAACACACCTCCTGTCACCCTTCTTATGGAGGGGGACCACCACCCCAGTCTGCCAGTCCGGAGGCACTCTCCCCCACCGCCACGCAATGTTGAAGAGGTGTGTCAACCATGACAGCCCCACAACATCCAGATATTTGAGGTACTCAGGGCGGATCTCATCCACCCCCAAAGCCTTGCCACCGTGGAGCTTTTCAACAACCTCGGTGACTTCAGCCTGGGTGATGAAAGAGTCCAGTTTTGACTTGTTTTAAGGACATTACATCAAAGTTGAAACAGCCTGTAGTTTGTTTTTCAACTTTAATTTTGTGTGTGACTCCAAATCCAGGCCTCCATTGGTTAATAAATTTGATTTCCATTGATTATTTTTGTGTGATTTTGTTGTCAGCACATTCAACTTTATACAGAACAAAGTATTCAATGAGAATATTTCATTCATTCAGTTCTAGCATGTGTTATTTGAGTGTTCCCTTTATTTTTATGAGCGGTGTACATTTTAGTAGGCTGACATTTCTGTATTAAAAATCTTGGTTATTAGTCTCGTGTAATAGTCAAATTCACAGATAAACTGAATTTTGAGTTTTCAATAGCTGTAAGCTACAACTTTTAACATTAACATAATAAACACTTGTATCACTCTGTGTGTAATGAATATATATTTTTGAATCAAATTACTGAAATAAAGTAACTTTTTCGATGATATTTAATTTTTTTTGAGATCCACTAGTATATCACTTCTAGTCTGGGTATGCCTTCGGACATGTGACCCTGGACAAGCAGTCACTCCTTATCAAATCCCCACTTTTGCTTTTGGCATGTTGTGGTCATTACCACTGTCTAGACTGAGAGCAGCTAACAGTAAAATAAAACACTTCAGTCCATGTATTCAGCGGATCAATACTCACCAACTGGACTTCTCCAAATGCCCCTCGACCAATGATCTTAACTTTTTCAAAGTCTTCAGACTTCATCTGAAGATCTCGAAGCTCCCCGATAACGTTCTCATCTGAATTGAAAGTTCACAGAAGTCTTGAATTTATGAAGTTTTGTTGGAGGTTTTTCATCAGACAAATGTAAAAGCTACTCACATCTGTTCAAGAATGTTTCAATGTTTTTGTTCTTGCGTAGTGCCGGGTAGTCCAAGTCCAAGACCAGTGCATTTATCGAGTCCTGAAAAACATATTGGCAACAATCAGACCGTCAGGACAGCAGCTATAAGCAACAAGCAAAGAAATATACTGAAAATGCAGAAATGAAACAGTTAACACTGAGTTTTCTCTCAATTTTCCTCCTTCTGTCAGTTTTGGTGATTCATCATCCTCAACAGAAACATTAGCAGCTGAGCCGTTACATAACCGAGAACACATGAAGTAACATCATGCTGCAAAGTGCAAATCATGACCAATCACTTCTGCGCTCTTTTTGTCCTAAATGTGTGGGAACCTTTACAACACCTGCAGCAAACCGCATCCTGATGAACAGCTGAGATGTTTGGTAAAAGAGCCCACCAAATACCAGCGACTTTCCGCTGACAGCATGTCGTTTCCGTTTTCTCACCACTGAACTGAACAAAAACAGCTCAGCATCAGCGATGGTCTGAATGAAACTGAGCAGCCTTTCCCTGAGAACTTCAATCACACACAAACAGAAGCTGTACGCAGAGGAAGCATCTAACCAGAGGCTGAGAGGAGGTGACTAATTCCTCCATCTGCTTGCTTCAGTCTGTCTTTGATCGATGAGCACATTGTCTTCTCACAACCTTTTGAAAACAATGAAATCTGAGAGAGATGAGACCCCTCAGCACAGCTTGTACAGATTTACCAGTTACTTCATGCATGGCCCCAGATATCTACTCCAAGCTCCAATCAAAAAAAAATTAGAAAGCTCTTTTGGGATTACACGAGATCATAGAATGGATGAATGGACACAAGGATGGATAATGGAGAAATGCATGAACTAAGATTAAGCTTCTCGGCAAAAGACACACCAGGTGGGTCTGGCATAAAATGATGAATATGCCCACTCTTAGGTATGGTGTAGGATCTGTGATGCTGTGGACCGGTCTCTTCCTAAGACTCTGCATTTTCTAGAGAACTAAAAATGAAATTTCACTGGCAGCAGGGTAATGATCTAACACATACAGCCAAATCAACAGAGAAATGCTTCCCCAGATACAGAATCCAGGTAAAGGCCCCTCTGTAGATGTTTCAACATTGGGAAATGGTTTTGGAGAAGAAGTGGTGTACCTCTGGTAAAAAGAGGGGCTGAAGTCAAAGCAGCAGGAGTGGCAATAGGCATAGCCCCAGTGAATAAATTAATAGCAATATGGTGTTTGAACACGCCCCATTGAAGGCATGGTATTTTGGGGAGTTCTTGTTTAAAAGGTAGCTTCAGCAAAAGCCGGATTTTCTTGGTGCTTTCATTTGCTTGTCAGTTCATCAAGGTTCTTCCCTTCAATCTAACCAAAATTAGCTTTTTAAAAGAGTTTTAAAAATACAGAGAAAAACACAAACAAAACAAAAAACACAAGGGCAGGATGTCCTTTCACAAAATCATGAAAGGAGAGAGAAAGCTTATCCTTAGTTTTCCTTTTCAGAAAAGTAGGATCATTAAAGCATATAAATACCTTCAAATCTTTAATCATGCACTTTAAATAGGCCGTTTAGGTGGTGCTCATCAGCAACTGGACAATCAGCCTAAGAACTCCACACTGTGGCAGCTGCAGCTTTAGTGTAAAACCAGAAAAGCAGCAGGGTAAAGAAGAGTATCTCCATAGCCAGAGCTGCTCTGCACTAGTTTTAAAATGTTCAGGTAAAAATCACTGGAATTACTCTATTTTTATTTCAGAAAACTTCTGTAACTTAGTGCAACTATTTCATGCAAAAGTAAGCTCTGCAACTTTGTTGCAGTTAAGGCTAGGGTAATATGGGGACGCTATTAAACAAGAATGATGTTGGTCTCTAATCGCTACATTGTGTAACAATAAGGAAGCCATCTATCAACTCCTGGCAGCTGTGCATTCCTTAAAGGCTCTTTTTGAAGCATTGAGTGAAACTGTACCAAATCTGACCCTGTCCTCTAAATGCTTTGGCTTTGTGGTACAACCCTCTTTAAATCTTACTTCCTTTGATATGGTTTCCTCATCTTTCTCTCTCCGTCTTATCTCACTCTTCCTGCTCTCTCCATCGTTCTCTATTCGGCTGAAGTCTGTCAGCGGTAAGCCAAGCTGCGCGCTCAGTTTCCTCATCTCAGCATCACTTCCCCATTAAAGGACTTACCTCACACAAAACTACTATTTAAGGACAAAAAATACACACAGCTACACCACAGGGGGTGGAGAGGAGTTACCAAGCATCAGCGTGCACACACATGCATGCGCGAGGATCTCCCAATGAGCGCGGGCAATACAGGAAATGATCCACCCCACCCCAGGGCCCGCAGATAATTTAACTGTGTCATGACGCTGATCTCTGCCTGCAAGTCATTTCCTCTGAAGCGGCAGAATTCAGCTGCAGCTAAAAGGGTAAAAAACTGTATTAAGAGTGTATAATTTGGACCTGCTTACCAACATAAATAGCCACAGATGAAGTGGCTCTCAAAGCTCCAGAGAGTCCTGTTAAAATGCCTGCAGTTGTGACGTAAAATGACAATCAGGTTTTTCTTCGGGAGAACATGTCAACAATATAAACAAATAATAAGCTTGAAACTACATTTGTGGGATATAAAGCCTTGCACATAAATGTACTTATTAATGACAGTTAGCTCACGAGGAAGGTATTCAAATCTGGCAAACTTCCCCTTGATCAGCTGAGTGGTGACAAACAGCAGCTTGGATACTGTCCTCACTGAACACATCAAGACTGAAACACTGAAAAATCCTCATTTTCCAAATTTTCTGCTCTTTGACAATCTTCATCTCTTTGAGTTCAGTAACAATCTGATGTACAAAATGTTCAACAAAAGTTTACTAATATTTTTTGCTAAGTATAACAAGTAAAAATGAAGATAAATATATCAGCATGTTGCTGGTGAGTTTTATTTGATTGTACGAACTTTAACTGGTGGCTGGGAGTCATCCTAAGTACTGGAATGTGCACATTTTTGGCTCAGCCTGACCAACGACTACCAGCTAGTTGAGATCTCAGTAGTAATATGCCTGCTTTCTTTAGACATCAAACATCTGCTGTTTAGAACAAAGCAAATCATTTACAGTAGGCTTTTAAAGTGCATTGCTTTGACGTTCACGACTAACCTTGATTTAAATAAACAATCGCTGCCTGCCGCCTTTATACTTGCGTGATGTGCAATTTATATTTAACCACTGGACGTTTAGTGGTCAGTGGACCTCTCACAGTCGGAATTAAACAAGAATGATTAAGGGGATGAGATTTTAAGGTTGTTAGTAAATGCTGAGGGAAAACAAAATGGCTGGTTCTCCACCACTAGCTGCCCATCAGTTAATATAAGGTAACTTTAACACAGATCTTCAAAATGGTCTCGTTTTTCTTTTTAATTTGTTTTTAACTTCTTAGATTTCCTGGGCTGCCAGCATTGTAACAGAGCATCTGCCCAAATAATAAGAGGCGTTTCGCATGAAGCAGTTCTACAGGTTTTATTTGTCAAAAGCATTGGTACAAATAATAAAATGACTAAATCCAAATTTAAAAGCAACGTTCTCAATTCTAAATTGTACAGATGATCAAGTTAAAGGTTCAAGTTACAACATAATGAATGACACCAAGTGTTGGAAGTAAATAAATGAATGTTAAACTTCTGAATAAACAGAACAGGAAGTGCTTTTATTTTGATATTTTCATTAGGAAGTGTCCTAGTATTGTTGCAGCTAGCATAATAGCGAGAGAATGAGGTGGTAAGTTGTGTTTATTTTTCTCAGAAGTTATACAAAGTCATGTGGTCATTACTGTGAAGCTACAGCTAGCATGAACAGACTGTTATCAGCCGTTAACACTGACTAACAATGAACTGCATCCTTTCACAGTAAAACATGCCCAGCAGCTGCAGCCTGTAGCTCACATATAGGCTTCCATACCAAGAATAGACGAGTTAGGGCTGCAAAGTATGTGTTAGAAAGATGAAATCTGCAGCCCTGACTCGTCTGCTCGGGTGGTCTTGCAGCAATTTACACCTTGGGACATGTGATCAAAACAACTCCCATGGCATTGTTAGGGACATGTTTGGATCGTCAAGCAACAATGACACAAAGGTAGAGCTGAATAATTGGTAGGACCACTCGCATCTCCTAACTGCTCCATTAGTGACTTCGGTGGCCCCATTAGTTAGATTGTTCAGACCCTAATTGAGTCCGTTGCTTCCAACCATATTCAGAACTGAAGAAGCCTTTTGGTTAAGAGGTTAAACATGTCCAATTGCCTTCTGCCTAAGCACTTAGGATACCAAATAGCTTATATAAACTATTTTTGCTCAGCATGCAACCAGTTTTTATTGTGGAAAATATAAACACACTGTAAACATCTCTATTTGCAGATCTTATTTTTTGTTATACAACAGCTCTTGAGTGCCTCAAAATCAGTTTGATACATAAAAAAATACATTTAAGTGTCATCATTTTGGATGTACTTGTATCTTCTTCCCTTAATGAAACACGAAGACCACCTAGGTCATGCTGTTGTAGTGATAGATATTATCAGTTCGTCTTGTTTTCAAAAATTACAGCATTGGAACCACCCCAGTAAAGTAAAAAGATCATTATTAATAGATTGAATTCAGGAGATGTCTCAAAAGGCAGAAGGGAAAAAAGCAAACGTTGTAAATATGTTTTGTAGCACATCAGCATTAACAAAGATGTCAGCAGTAGTAATTAATCTGCTGTAGGAACCCATGAAAATGACTGCACACAGATCTTCTGATTTACATTACTAGAAAAGACTCCAGGGAACCTCTCAGTCAAAATTACTATTTATACATTTTAAATAACTGGCTAGTGTCTGGGGAAGAGTGTAGCTGATTCAACAATTTAAACGTTAATAAAACTCCCTGACAGCATCTGGACTTATTCCACTCATGTTATTTATCAGCTGGAGTAAAAACAAAAAAACATGAGTGGTTAAACTGACCAAATTCAAGAATGTGCCTTTCAAGGGCAAAGTGTATATTTGAAAAAAGAAAGCCAAAACGGCACAGTTTTCCAACTGGGAACTCTGAAATTCGACTTCGGAGTACAAAGATAACTCGCTGCAAGTCGTTGAGCATGAGAATTCGGAATCAAGGTTGCAACTATACAGTCAGCTCAGAAGATGATATTAGGGTCTAGAGAATGAGACGAGTTTCTAACAATAAATAGTAACCATTCAGTCTATTGAGATAAAGCAAGAAATTAATCAAAAAGCAAAGCTCCTGATTTACAGGTACGGCTATGTCACAACCCTATGACGTCATTACCCAAACAAGGAGACCATGGATCAAGCAGTTGAAATGAACAGCTTCCATAGGGTGGCTGGCCTTTGCCTCAGGGAGAGGGTGAAGGCCTCAGTGATCTAGAGGGAGCTCATTGTAGATGCGATGTTCCTCTGCATTGACAGGAGTCCGTTGAGCTGGTTCCTGCTTATGGTCAGGATTCCTCCAGGATGTCTCCTTTAGGTCTTTCAGGGATGTCCCACTGAGAGGAGATGCAGAAACAGCTGGAGAAACTATGGATGTAAACCCTTGGATCCCCCCCAGAAAGAACTAGAAAGTGTCGCTGGGGAAAGGGACACCAGGGTTTTCCTCCTGAACCTGTTACCCCATGCAAATTTTCGTTGTATTTGTTTTTATTAATTGTGAAATAATACCGACAGGAAGTGATCTACTTATCCAGAGCACAAGGTCTTTTACTGTTGTCAAATTACTGTTGATACAAGTAATTAAAACCTCCACAGCAAGCTCCTTCAGCACCGTGTCACAAATCTCAAGGAAGGCATGTTGAAAACCCGGCGATTAGTATCTCCCTGAGCTAAAAGAGGAGTATATATCAGAGTAAGTGGGTCTGTATCTTTCAAATGGGTGTTTATCTTTTGTTATATTGTCATCCAGCTAGTTGCTTATGGCCTGTTGCTTAGCAGCTCAAAAACAAGAAAAACAGTCCAAGGACGAGGCAAGCAGGACTGTTGTATTCTTATTTTTGACCAAATCTGCTGTTAACGCTGCCTGCTTCAACTCTTCACAACGCTATAAAAAAGAATGTGGATCTCTTAGTCAGGAATGCAATGTTGTTAAAGCTGAAAGATGCACAGAGAAAAAACATCCCAACCAGTCACAGTCAGCCGCAGATCACAGCCCCTTTGCGTCCCAGCCTCCCTGTACCCGTCTCATCGGCAGGCATGTGGAACGGGAAACAAGCGGCCCTGCTCTGGGCTTTAAAAGGATCGAGGAGAAAGTTAATGTTTTGATTAAATTCCAGCAATCTTAAAAATAGTCATGCAGATAAACGGCAGAGATGGGCAGAGCCAGGGGATCGTGCCAAGCAGGACCAATGAACTCTCCGACAGAGACCCAGAGAGGCTTGCAAATAGCACAGTTAATGTCTCCATGGGGAATAACAAGAGCATGTCTTATTAATGCCTCTGACAGATTTCTGTCCCATGCTCTTGTGCCACTTCACGTTTTTTGGCACCCATGTTTCATAATGAAGCATACTGAGAAAGGTGCCATAAAAACAGCAAGGAGACAACATGCAAGCATCTGCGGCATGCCCAAACTGCTTACACTAGCCAGATCTTCTCTATGCTAACAATACATTATGCAACCTGAAATGTGTGGGTGAGATCAAGGCCAGAGGACGGGATACCAGCAGCAGGAACCCACATAGTTTTTTTTATTTGTGCTAAATTTAAATGCATCAAACTTAAGTGAGGACTAAATATTTCCAGTGTTGATCTTTCTTCTTCATAACTTCTGTATTACGATCTAAAATACTAGACATGGTGAACAGTCCTCTGCTGGGAGTTGATCACAGTTTGTTGGCTTTTGTTTATCCACCTGCTTTTTCAGAACAGATTCTAAATACAGTTAAGATCTGATGATTTCCCTGGACACTGTCCTAAAATCGATAATCTTCTGATCTTTGAGCCACTTTGGTATCACTTTTGCCTTAGGTCGCGGTACTCTGTTGAACTGAAAAATACAGTGATCATTGCCAAACCGCCCCTGGATTGCTGGAAGAAGTTGGCCTTGATCCCACCCTTTGCTCATGGAAGTGGGGGGAGGCCCACTCCATTGGATGAGAAGCAACGCCCACACATAGATTGTGTCTGGCTGCATAACTGTTGGCACCATATAGGAATCGTGGTAACTCATCTTTTCTTCTCTTAAATGATTTACAAAATGTCCCAAAACTCTTTGTACTTCCTGCAGAACTTCAGTCAGCTACTGATGTTGGTCTTGGACAGGAGAGACTTCTTTGTAGACATTCTTCTCCGAAGGTTGGTGTCAAAGGGTCTTCACTTCAATGTACTTAGAAGCACCTGCTGCCAATATAGAGCAAGCTCTGCACGGGTGGCAACGTTATTTTGCAGAGCACCCCTCAGAGAGAGATTGTCCTGGAGACCAATCTTGGCACCCTCAAGTCTCCATCACTGCAACTGAATGTATCTCTCTGGAGTTCTTGAAGATCAAGCAAACATTTAGGGCCATTTTGATACAAAATGTTGATTGCTGCTTGCTTTATTTTGGAGGTAACAACTGCTAACACAAGAGGACAATAATCACGTCAAGCATATCTGTCCCTCTTTTAAAGCAGTCAGTTTGCTAAAAAGCCTGATAACAGGATTTCAGCAGGCCTCTTTTTTATGGCTTCTTGGCTGATGATGTGAGTGTACTATCATGAAGTTAAGTGATGTTTTTTATATTAGGAAAGGAGTCCATCATTCAGCACAATAGCAAAAAACTGAACTAATCACAAAAACCGAAGCAACAGAGTTACTTTTTTCACCACAAAAGCTTTTGCATGCAGAGATTCATGCCCTTCATCAGCTAAATTAAATAAATAATCATCAAAAACATATTCCCACAATTCAAAGACAAATTCAGCAGAATGTTTCCAGCCAATGGAAATAATGTGATTAAGTTGTCTGATAAATCTCAAAGCTTTCAGATAATACAATTTTTGCTGTTTTGTGACAATATTCAAGCTAGAAATGGTTTTAAAATAGAAACCACTCAGACTAATAGAATGATCAAACTGGGCTTGGTTTCAGTTTCAATCATTAGGCATGACCATGGCTAAATGTTTATATAAATGTTAGTATTGCCCCGGACTATTTGAATTATGACTGCCAGATTCAACAGCGCAACACTGAGCTCGACAGAGCTCACATAAATGTTCTTGTTTAGGTCCGTTAAAGGAAACGAGAGCTGTATGAACTCACTGACAATCCCAAGCTGTTTGGTAATGCATTGCATTGTTCGAATGCTGCTGCTGGCTACACACAATACAGCTTTTTGTCGCTAAGATCAACAGAATAATGCGTTTGCTTGTGAAAATGAATGCAAGAGTCCCTGAATCAGTGCATAAATGTGAGTAGGAGGTTGTGATGGAGAGATAAAACAGAGGCTAGATGGATAAAGTGGTGCTAATGCGTGGGAGCCTTCTGTTCTCCGCTGCTCTCCTCTTTCCCATTTTAAACTAAAAATAAGACTCTTCCCTAACTCAAGATGGTATCAAAGCAGAAGGTGAGAACTCTCCAGAAGAAATCCAGTGACGGAGAAAAATGCAGTCAGTTATGCAAATGACAGAAGTCATTTTCTAATCCAGCTTTTAATAGATATAATATAGAGAAGTTAAAACTATGTTGAATTTTTACATATGTTGAATATTTATTTTTTTTTACATAAAACATTTATGTGAAACTTGTAAAAATGTAATTAATATAAATGTTCTGAAGGTTACTTTCCTGTTTTCCTCTTATTTTCTCAACCGTTGCCAGGATCGGGTCCTTTCTGCTCCATTACCGTAATGCACCTTGTACGCGCTACGCTAATCTTTAAGAGAGAGCTGGTGTCGGCTGGCGGGACCGCGTATTTCTGACTGTCGGCTCACTTGACCGCAGTGTAGTAACATATCTATAGGTTAACGCCATCTGTTCTCGGCTTTTGAAACAAAAAATCCACCTAATCGTATGCTTAAGATTTACAAAGTTTCCCTCATCCCACTATCTACTTACGCTTACTCATCGTTGGTAAAATGGCAGAGTACACAGTGTATAACAAGAAAATAAAGACACTAAATAATACTGCTGTTGAATGACTTCCGTTGTGGTTTCATATTTCCGTTGTGGCTCGTGGCTCTTGTATTTGTGTTGCGGCTCTTGTATTTGTGTTGCGGCTCTTGCGGCTCTTGTATTTGTGTTGCGGCTCTTGCGGCTCTTGTATTTGTGTTGCGGCTCTTGTATTTGTGTTGCGGCTCTTGTATTTGTGTTGCGGCTCTTGTATTTGTGTTGCGGCTCTTGTATTTGTGTTGCGGCTCTTGTATTTGTGTTGCGGCTCTTGTATTTGTGTTGCGGCTCTTGCGGCTCTTGTATTTGTGTTGCGGCTCTTGCGGCTCTTGTATTTGTGTTGCGGCTCTTGCGGCTCTTGTATTTGTGTTGCGGCTCTTGTATTTGACCTGATACCTCTGGGCCACCGTAGCACGGAGATATAGGCAGCCATTTAAAAAGAAAATATTTTGTTTAAGAAGGAGGTGGAGCCAATGGAGTATGATGCGTATAAGGCTCCCACTGAACTTCTGATACAAAGTTTAAAGAATGAAGTTTTAGATGCTTATACACTCCCCGTCTAATAATATATTTGCTAAAAAGCTCTGCGAAGTATTAAATGCTCTTTTGATTTTTGGGATGGCATCCAGTTTGAGAAACAAACATAATAAACCACCTGCAGCAGAGCCTTGTACTTCCTCAATCCAAACTGACACCCGGAGCTCTTCACCTCGCCATGCAAACTCAATCGCTACAACATCTGGGTCTACAGCTGCCATGTCCTGTTAACCAACAGTTAATTGTAAATATGGTACCCAATTAGACGTCATTGTTCACTTGCTTCATTACCGTTGGTTGCACCACCTCAGAGACATTGTATGTTCACTTCATCTATCTCAGATGAAGGATTTAAACATGTGGTTAAATTATGAAGCAAAATCCATTTGTGAGACTGTATTTAGTACTTTTGAACAGTTAGTGGTAACATCTAATGTTCCTTAGACACATTATTTTAGATACCTGCAGCTCAGACACTTTATTTCATGTCATATTGATTGTTTTCCTTCATGTTCATCTCTATGTCTTTTAGATGACATTTTCATATGTAAACCAGAAGGGAAACGTGCTGCAGGTACAATCTATGAAATGTTGAACACATGAGCTGAAAACATTTGGAGTCACTGAAGAACAAATGGCAGGGAGATGTAGGTGAACACATTTCAGAAGAATTGTGGCAAAAAATGATTGACTGAAATTATACTTCCGCTGTATGTCCAAGACATGCAGAAGTCCAGTTTAAAACAGTAAATCATCTGCACTGGAAAAAAGTAAGATTCTTAAACATCAATAATGATAAGGACCCCAATATGGTGCAGTTGTCAGAAAGATCCTGCCTCTCTGGTACACGTTTTTGACATGTCGTAAATTAGTCTTTTTTTTTTAGGAATTTGTCTGCGTCTTTAAGAGTGACTCCAAAGAATATCCACCAGAAAAAGCTTCAAAGCAACGTAACAGCATTTTGTACTGTTTAAAGCAAGAAGAATGACATTATTTAAATGGAAAAAAGTCACACCCACCTGTATATGGACAGTGGGTGAAGGAGGTAATAAGTTTCTTTCAACTTGAAAAGATTCAACACACTATTAATAATTTGTTTGATGCATGGCAGCCTTTTTAAACTTTTTTTGATCCAGTAAATGCAGACATTTATATGTGGTATGTGAGTGTGTGTTAAAGTATATATCTAATTGGTTATATAAGTTATTTCTTCTTTATCATAAGAAAAATAAACTATTTTTTATGATGTGTCCAGACATATCTGCAGTTCATTCAGGTGCAAGAGAACAAGGGAGAGCAAGACTTCCAGCAGATACCAGGAAGGATGAATAGAATAAGTTGCGGTTTTATCATTTTGAGCTTCCAGCTTTGGTCCGTCATGGAACAGGCTGGATTTGAAAGCTGCTGGCAGCCTTTTGGAAATCACAGAGATGAGGAAAAGAAGCTACATTCTCAAGGCAATGGTGAGAATGATGTTTACAGTTAATGCTAGCTGTGCCAATGACTAATATGAAATACTAAAATATCAAATTTCACACAAGGGATCAGTTGTAATGTTACAAAACAGCAAAACATTTAAAACAACCTTTAAACATTTAAAAGTAATGGAGCCTTCAGACTTAAGGGGGGACGTCTCCTTTGCTCCGAAGATAAATACTTAAATGCCGCTCTCAACATGAGGTCTAGAAGAAAGTAATTCAAAAGATGTTCCTATACCTTCTCATAATGTAATGTATTTGTTAAAGAGAAATCGTAACCGTCTAAAACCGATATCTGCAGGACAAACATTTGCAAGACTTTTTTGTTTATAAGAGCCCATAATACCAGTTTCAGGCCACATCCCAGTTCATGTTTTGAAATCCCAATTTCCCCGTTTTACATGTTAAAGCCAGTGGTTTTTTTTTTACAAAATGCAGGGGACTACAGAGAGTTAAAGGGCAGTTGTGAGAATGGACAGCTGTAAAGACAAAAATGACCAAAGCTATTAGATGCACCCACAGCAGCACTCTTTGTAGCACTACCAATGGTGACGGTCGGTAGCAGCGGATAAAACTGACATCAAAACAATAAAAAACATATATTCACTGTCAAGCTTTAAGGCATTTTGCAAACAGGGAACTACATTAGCCCCCCTCTCCACCAGCTGGGGCGAAGAGCAAACTAATCCAAAAGTGGACCTAGCTGTGGCTGTGGTGGTTGCTGGGAGACTGAAGGAGTACTGAATGATCAGGCTGTAGTCTGAATGTGGTGTGTACCTGGTAGGCCGTCAAAGAAAAGCCCAGATATCATATTTGCTCATAAACAAAACTGAAAAACTGTGCAATAGAAATATAAATATCTCAAAGAACAGCCTGGACTGCATGCTTACCATGCATTCAGGCTCTCTGTGGTACGAGTGTATTTGGTGACTTTCATTTAATGCAGCTTAAAAATCTTTTAGAAAGTTAAAAGGTTGAAAGGTGGTAAAGTTATTAAGAAGCTCAATGCTTGGTATGTTTGCAAAGAATACAAAGCAGAAAGAAATGAACACTTAGGTATTTGATCATTTATTGCATGTCATTTATCGCAACTTTCACTAACATTATAACATGACGCACATTTTTCACACAATATACAACCCTACTTCCATGTAATCTACAGACTGTGTAGAGAACAATGTGACAGTCTCGTTTGTATGATTCGTTTTAGATGCTGTGTGCATGGTGTTCTCGTTCCCTGGGCATGCCAAGGTATCCTTGGAAAGTGCTTAGCCAGGTTCTAGTGGTTTTAACTTGGGTGCAGCATGCAAGACAGCTTGCGCTTGATGCACCAAAGGTCTGCTCTGTGGTCGGGTAACACCTACGCAATAATGGATCTGAAAGCAGCCTGCCGTGTTGAAGGCTTCATATGTGTAGGGATTCAGCATCTCAGTTAAATGTCAAACAAGGCAAAAAAAACAAAAAAAAAAAAATAGCTAAAGCAAAGTTAGAGATCTTCTGATGAGAACAATTACGAAAAATGAGCTTCAAGTTAGACTGTTGAGAGATTTGTGGCCTATGTCTAATCTCTGGTTTTTATAAAGTTTTGACCTGCCAATACTGATTTTAGCCAATTCCAATTTCTGTTTAAGAACTATAATTAGCCTTCCTGTCATTAGGGGTAATTTATTATTTATATAATGAGCAGAGGCATTGTCTCACAATGAGTTATTTCCTTTAACTCCACTCATTTTCATTGTTAACATTTTTAAATGTCTGTTTGGTTGCTTTCACATTAGATTCTAAACTTTTCTCATTTGTTTTCACCTCTGTCTTATATTTGACCTATTTCATTGTTATAAATATATGTCTTTTTAATTCCTTGACTGCTTTACTCTATGTCTGTAAAGAACTTTTATTGGCTTGAGCTTAAAATGTGCTATATTTAAAAAGTTGAACTGTGTGTGAGATCCACTCAAATGGCTTTTACTACCATGACAAATCAAAATGATTTGAAGTCGACATTTTAGTCCATCTGTAGTGTATTATATAACCAACTGGCGTGGTTAGCATTAATAACTGTAAAATCAGTCTCCATGATTATTTTCAAGAGGTTGCCAACATGTTTCATAACAGACAAACGTTTTACAGAGTGTAACAAACCAAAAACCCTGAGCCCTGATCTGTGAACTGAACTGAGCCGTGGATTTTCTGAACCGTTCAACTCCTACAGTCAGAGTGATCCCAGTTTGGAGAATCAAGATAAAGGAGTTAGGCTGTCTGCTGGAGGTCGGAAAAGGCCTACGTGGCTCAACTCTGTGTAAAACCTCTTTAACATCCGAAGCATGGTCCACCGTGGCTTCCATAAAGCCTTACCACTACGCTTGTTTCTCAAGGTTAATGGATAAGCTTAAACCCTAGTAGTGACGTGGTGCATCATCCAATAGAATAAATGATGGTGACTATGTCCTGTACATATAATCAATTTAAAATGTGCTTCTCCTTTCCCACTTTTTTCACACTTTACCAAACATAGAAAATATTAGAAGAAAAACAGAGTAGGAACCGCAACCCTCCTCAGAAGAAATGAAAATGGCTGCACTTCCCATCTTGATACAAATCGTTCATGCATTTACATTTATAAAAAAAACAGGGAAAATCCCAAGGTACCAAGAGCAGCTTTAATATACATAATTTCCGGATGCCTGGTGTCTTCCATTGCAGTGGAGCAAAACCTAAAAAAGGACCATGCAAAAGCTTAAGGATCTCACTAAAGGAGGTGTGCAGCAGAGAGACTGGTTTGTTTTCAAGAAAAGGAAAAAAACTGACTGGGGCCACGGTCCCCCAGTGCCTTATAAGGCAGTGTTTCTTTCCAGCAACCACTCTGAAGCTCAGACTTGAGAGCAAGTCGACAACACTCCAGACATGAAGCAGATTTTAAGGTTGACTCTCTGAGAACAGGAAAAGCTGGGGCTACCCCGTCCTCTGCATAGATAGAGCTACACACCTAAGAGGTTCAAAGCATGGAGGGGATGTAATATATACAGGAAGAATAGAGTGAAAGAAACCCGGTGATAGGAGATGTTGAGCGTAAGGAGCAGCGGTTAAGGACAGGAACAAGATAAGCCGACAACAGCTAAAGAAAGAAAACAAAAGGGCAGCAGGGCATTACAGTACCTCATAGGCCTCCCTATCATCCATATGTACTTAAGCTCTGTGCATTAAGTTATCAGGACACACTAGGTCTGCAGCAGGGTCGAAACCCGCTGAAATGGAGCTACAGCAGAGGTACCTGCAGTGTGTTTACCAAGCCTGAGAGGAGCAAGGAAAAAGAGATAAGGTTGAAAAGTGAAAGTGGGAAAGTGCTGTTCCTAGGGACTTTGAGCCCCATGTTCAGCTGCCAACTATTTACTCAGTGAGGTCATTTCCTTTAGGACGGCAGGAAAGTAACATAGCTTGCAATCAAGAGTCCAGATTTTTTTTTACTTCTAAATGTCCCTCCTTCTGCTTGTTCTCAAACATCGCTCTCCTATGAGAAGAGATATACAGACAGCCTAGCAACACAATCAGCAGCCAAATAATGGTCAGTTTGCACCAGGGGAAGGTAGACTTCAGGTTACACCTAAGGGATGCAAAGAGAAGCAATTTTTGCAGATGACAATATCTGTTAGGGTGGAACAGGTTTGGACGAGCTGTATCTAAGGAAAGTGATAGAGTTTCAGCAGTTTCTCAAGAGAATCGGCTGCTTGGCAAGATCTAAACACATCCTCCTACTCACCGACTTATAAGCAGAAACCTGAAGCAAACTACTGACTTTGTTTTGCTAAGCAGAAACTGAGAAGACCAACTAAAAGTCAACAGTTCTACGTCTTCCAATGGGTTTCTTTTTTTAGCTGTTGCTAAGCTACAATAGCAGGGGGGGCTGAGGTTATGAATAATTATCAAGGCACTTCGAGTATGTACGTTTTATTTCGACCTGCAAAAAAGGGCATGCCTGAGCTCTCCATGTGCCTGAATCCCACCCTGGCCAGTAAAACGTCTTGATCACAGCAACAGCAGCGGGTCGGCTAAAAATGGAAGACGGCAGCCTTTTCTCTCCCACGCATGTTTCCTACTCCAATTTTCCTCTCGACTTCTCCGTGTCCAGGAAGTAAACGCCACCGGAGCTTGTGTAGACATTTGAAGGGGAGACCAGTACTGAGTCAACGTAAGGGAACAGAGATAGGTGTTCAGGGGAGGGGTTGCGGAGCAAGACCATACTTATCAAAGAGGGTGTAGACCAGCCTCCGACCCCCAAAATAACAGTGCCAGAAACCAGCGACCCCCTAAAAATACATTTAATTATTTCACTCTACACAGAGTGAAATAATTAAATGTATTTTTAAATAAATGTATTTTTTTTAATGACATATAATTATTTTAATTTTTAAAGGGGACATTTAATTGTGCATTTCATAATTTAATGGTATATAAATAAATGGTATATTTATCTATTTAATGGTACATTTAATGGGACATTTACTTATTTCACATGTGCAGAGGAGCACTAAATAAGTAGATTTGAAATCCCTTTTATTTTTCCCCAAATTCCAATTTTGCCATTATTTCTCTTAATCCCTTGTTTTTTTATGCAAACAAACACCTAAAAAAAAGCATCTTTTCATAAGGTTGATGTATAAAGTTTTAATGGTTTCATACAAATTTAACACAAATGTGTGTAAATTCCTAACATATAAAGCCCTTAATGATTTAGCTCCATCATACATCAGAGATCTGATTGTTCCATATGTTCCAAAACAGAGCACTTCGTTCTCAGACTGCAGGTTTACTGGTGGTTCCTAGAGTCTCTAGAAGTAGAAGGGGGGCAGATCCTTTAGTTATCAGGCTCCTCTCCTGTGGGAAACCCGTTCCCCGGTTTTAGTCCGTGAGGCGGAACCCTGTCTACTTTAAGGCTAGGTTTTTAAATTTTCCTTTTTGATAAAGTTATAGTTAGAGGGCTGGGTTTTTATCCTGAGCTTGGGGTTATCCTGAGCTATCTTCCTATTTTACCTCCGTCTTCTTCTCCCTTGTTGGATGGAGTAAGGGGGAGTCAGGTTTTTAGCCAAAAACCGGCTCAGTTATGGTTGAGGTGAAAACACACCCTCCATTTCTGCTACCTGTATGACCCCCTCTCTTTTCCAAGGTTATGGTCAATCTGACAGAAAAGGGTATCCCAATCCTGGGGTTTTTAGTATAACAATGACCATCAGTGGGCTCTAGATGGACAAACTGTCTATTTTTAAGGCTAGGTTTTTAAAACTTTCCTTTTGATAAAGCTTATAGTTAGAGTGGTTAGGTTATCCTGAGCTATCTCTGTAGTTATGCCTTATAGGTTTGCTGCTGGGGGAACATAATGACCACTTTCCCCTTTTTCGCTTTTTTTCCCCAACTACTCTCCAATTTTGTATTTTTTCTGTTTTTTCAGCTTTTAACTTTGTTCTCTCTTTTCTTTTCCTAAAACACACTGGCCTGACTCTGTGTCTACCTGTAACACCTTTCTGGAGGGGGGGAATCCTCCAAGCTTCTGCTGGCAAAAACTTAATGCCCCCCTCTACCGATGATCCACGGGCCCCTGTCTTTCAGTGTTTAACCCTTTTCTCCCCCTAGACATAGCTACTGACTGAGTTTTTATTGTGACAACTCTATGTGCTCTCTTTTAGACTCTAAACTTAAAAAACTGGCTCAGAGTTTATCTGTTCCTTTCTTTCTAGGTGAAACGACTAAAGGAGCTACATCCATTAACATTTACTTTTTCCTTTCCCATAGAAAGTCCTCCTGGATCAGGCTTCTTTGTTCTCTTTGTGTCTCTCCCTTTTTTTTCTCTTAACCCCCAGTCGGTCGGCAGATGGCCGCTCCCCCTGAGCCTGGTTCTGCTGGAGGTTTCTTCCTGTTAAAAGGGGATTTTTTCCTCTCCACTGTCGCTACATGCATGCTCAGTTGGGGGATTGCTGCAAAGTCAACCCCCAGTGACTGTCCACTGTCTCTACATCCTCATCCGGGAGGAAATGCTGCAAGTCACTGACTGGATGCAATCTGCTGGGTTTCCTTAGAAAAAAACTTTTTATCCAATTTGAAAAAAATAACAGAATCTGGCTGCACTGTTCAATGATTAAGAATAATTGGAATGTATGTACCTGACTTTGTGAAGTCTGAGACGACATGTGTTGTGAATTGGCGCTATATAAATAAACTGAATGAATTGATAACCAACAGAAAACTCAAAATTTTTTAAGAAATGGTTTCAAAACTTTTTTTTTTAAAAAAAATTTTGGGGGGGTTGTTTTATTTCCTGAAAAACAAGAAGACATGTTTATATGTGTGTTAATATTAGTAAAGGAACATTTTGTGTAAAATAAACACTTCTGAAACATCATACTACAGTGCAGTGAAACATATTCCTTCGAGGTAATTGTCCTGGGTTTGATTCCCAATCTCAAGCCGTTTTTCTGCATGTCTTTCCCTTCTCTCTTTACCCACTTTTCTGTCACATTACTGTTCAATACAGGCCTCTAGAGTTGCCCTGTGATGGACTGGCAGCCTGTCCAAGGTGTACCCTGCTTCTGACCCAATAAACGCTGGAGACAATCACCATTATCTTCTAACCAGACTTCACCATAACATCTGTCTGATGCAGCACACGCAAAAAATCTTCTTAAAAATCTTCATTAAAAAACTCTTGCTTCTATGAGTTTAACTGTGAGCATCAGTGTTAAGGGTTAAAGGTAAACACAGTGATTGGAGCACATTCCAGGATATTTTGCATTATATAGCAGATTCTATTTTAACATCTAAATTTCATGATTTTGCCCATGTTTTCCACCTCACTTATATCCTAGGGCCACAAACAAAAGAAAGAAAAATATCCATTCCATAAGTGAGATATTAATTCAACAAAGACGCCATTCAGACAAACATTTACTGGGCGTGAGCTGGGATCAAACTAGAGAATGTGCATAGTAGGTGTGGGTCATTAACTGGTGTCAAGCCAAGGGTTTAAAAAGTCATTGTTTCTCTCATAGCTTTCATACTGTTTACATTCCTTTTAATGAGATACCCAACAAAGTATAGGCCATAGAATAGCACATTACTGCCCCTTCCCCACCTGTTGCTGAACCCTGCTCTGAAGCTGCTGGCTGAATGACGGTTTTAAACTTTACCCATGCATACAAAACAGACATACTTCCAGTCACAAACACTTGATGTTAAGCTATGGAAATAAAAGTGCCACCCAACGCTCTTATTTAGATAACTGTGTTTTTAAAACTACAGTTGGCGAGCTATGAGCAGTATAGCCAACTAGAGACTGCCTGCCCGCCTAGTTAACTCGCTGATAGCAGTTAGTTATACTTGTTAGAACATAAAAAGCAGAAAGGAAAAAATGTGTAAACTCTGCATGGCAAGCACATCATGCTGCTAAAATAGTTTTTGTTTAAGTCACTGTATCAAAACCAGAACAACACATGCCTTAGATATCATTATAGCAATAATAATAATTATTATTATTAACCAAGAATATTGTTAATAATCAATACAAGTTCAAATATTTTAGCAGCAGGATAATGTTGTTTTTCTGTTTTAAATAAAAGCAATCAGATCATGCAATACATTTTATTTCAAGTTTAGCTGTAAATCATGACATTTTTTGCCAAATTTTAACCTACAGTGAAAAGTTCAAACCAGCTCATCACAGTGCGTACAGAGTCTTCAAAACAAATATAAAGAAATTAAGTACAGCAAGTTTTTAAAACCGTTTTCTGGATGTTTTTCTATTTCCCAGCAGTTGACATTTTGTAGCGGTTGTTTCTTAACCCCTGAAAATCAGACTACTGTGGTAACCTCTACCAATTCCCCACGACAGAGATCAATAATTCACACTTGATATAAAAAGATACAAGTTCACAAAAGGTTGGCTCAGATTTTTAGACTTAGATCGGAATTTGAAACCATGGAGATGCAAAAAGCACAACTAAAACTTCAGGCACACGCTTCCCTTGTCTCTAAGGTCCTTAAATCCCGTGGAAAAATACCCATAACCAACTGGAACAAGAAAATGTTTTGGGAAGATCGTCCTTTCCCATTTAAGCCTAGTTATTATATACACAGACACACACTTGAGTAATGGAAATGATTTTTTTTCCACAACTGCAGGCAAGTGAGAACTTACAAGGTCCAGCTGCAGGCAGACACAATTACATCTCTAAACTGTGAATTATCAGCCTGAGCATCACTGCTCAGGCTGAAAATACTTCAGGTACTTCAGTGTTCCCAAACACATGCAGGCATCAAACTGTATCAGAGGAGGAAATCTGGCAGTTTATTAGCGCGGCATTGCCTATTCATGGAAATTACTTTGCTCTGTTAAAGAGATGATCGCATGCAGATACAAAATCACAAGTTAAAAAGGGAATGTTTTTCCTCCACCTTATATCACACGTCTGCACAAATAAATATGGTTTAGTTAGAAAACCTTAAACTGTAAAATGTAACACTTTTTAGCTGAAAGGGTAAATTAGACAAGCTTTTAGAGAAACGACTCCAAATTAGGAAAAAAGGGAAAATTTTGCAAAAACCCAGTATATCTATGTCTAAACCCCGGTACTGTCCAGTGCCAAAAAACAAAATACTTGTTTCAACTCTTATCAAGGTAAAACACATCTGACAAGACAAACTTTTAAACAATAAATGACATTTTATATTTATTTACTGAAAATGTTAATAAAAATGTAAATTTATTTATTTACATTCACTGATATTCTTTCTCAACTACTAATATAAAAAAGTATCAATGTTTTATGCACATCTAAAGATCTACTAATGTTTTAGAATAAAACACTTATAGTTGCGCTAAAAAGAAAGAACACCCTCTTTTAATTCTAGCGTTTTACATACCATAATATATAAATGATCTCAGATCAACCTTCTACTTGTCCAACCCTTGGGGATCATTTGGTTGCATGTAGCACTCTGCAGACTGGATTAGCGCTGAAACAATTAATCGGATTAATTCTGATTAATTGATTCCAGAAATTATCGTCAACTAATTTAGTAATCGAATAATCGTTGACTGGAGTATACAGACTCTAAAGCATGCCATCTGCTGAAAGAACAACCTACTCAGAGCAGTAATTAGCCCAAAATGGGTCAAAAAAATAATACACATTTTGCATCCAAGATGACTTATGTCCAGAACTTTTTAAGTGGAAATGTTTTAGCTTCACCTGGTTCAAATTCTGTAAAAAATCTTTGGTTAGCCAATTATTCACCAATTAATCGAACAAAATCAGACTAACTGATTAGCAAAATAATTGTTAGTTGCAGCCCTTGACTGGATTCCTGGACTTTCGGTGCATCTCTTTGCAGAGAAAAGATCATCTGGTCTTTACAAGGTGCCAAAATAATTTAAATTTAATCTCAAGTGTACAAAAACTCAACAGATTTCATATGGGCTATTGGTTAAACAAAGAAGAAGCCAAAAAAAAGCTGTGCAAAAGTCAAAGTGCAGCCTTCCTGCATGCACAGGATATAAGAGGGAGCATAGCAGCCAGGTGCCGCTAAATAAGCCATTCGATTAACTGATCGTCTTCAGCGTGACCTCCTCTATAAATCAAGCTGTTGCTCTGGAACATCGAGATGAGTGATCACACAATATCAACGTCGAAAAACATCAGCAATGACCTTACAGCAGGGGTCACAAACTCCAGTCCTTAAGGGCCAAAGTCCTGCAGCTTTTAACTTTGTCTCTGTTTCAACACATCAGAATCACAATATTAGGTCTGTAGAACCAGACTCCATGCTGAGGAGGCAATAGGTGTGCTGGGGACATGGAAACATCTAAAAGTTGCAGGACACCATCCCTGCTGAACTGAGGTTTTAGACCAGCTGCCTCAGAGAAACAACTGTTGCTACGTAACAATCTGAGAAGGGTTATAGGGCCATTTACAAACTATTTGAAGTCCATCATTCTACAGAGAAAAATATTGTTCACAAGTGGATCACATTTGCCAGTCTTCCCAGGAGAGGAAGTCCCGGCCAATTCGCCTCAAGGTCAGAGGGTGCAATGCTCAGACTCTACAGCCCTCAGTTAACATGTTAAAAGTTAAAGTCCACGACAGGACAATAAGAAAAAGACAGAACAAGTTTGGCATGTTTAGAGGGGTTGAAGGATAAAGCCTACGTTTCCATAGCTGCATCTGAATGAACATCAAGACTTCTCAAATATTGCCGTATAGGACAGATGAGACCGAAGTAGAGATGTTTGGTCATAATGCACTGCCCTGTCTCTTTATTTATTAATATGTTCTCAACATTTTTCTATTATCCTACATATTACATTCCAGCACTAAGGTACTGAGATGCATTTTGTAAATCTTATGCATCTTGCCTAATAATATTGGTCCCAAATGAGAAATTCTCCATGTTATTGTGTTTATTACATATTAATGCTGCAGCTTTGGATAGTAGCTTTGATAGCTGTATGTATCACGTATGTGACCGTGTTTATCACTGGGCCTTATTCTTGCAGCTGTATGTACCATTACTACAATTCATTTCTCCTACTTGGGGACAATAAAGGATATCATGGTGCTGCGCACTTTAACACAAACATTTAAAACCAACAGTCAAGCATTGTAGGGGAGGGTTGTTGATTTGGGCTTGACCACCTTGCACTCATTGAATGCCGTCACTATAAAAGCCGGAGCTTGGCCCAAACTGGGTTATAAAAAGGACAACGATGCCAAGCACAGCAGCAAGTCTAGAACAGATTTGCTGAGAAGAAAAAAAGTGCTCTAATGACCCAGTCAAAGTCCAGACCAGGTGGGACCTTTGCAAAGCAGAAATAAATGTTTGCAAACCTCAATGAATTGAAGCAATGTAGGAAGGAAGAGTGAGCCACAATTCTTCCAAAACAACACGAGAGCCTGAGAAAAGTCATACAGTTGATCATTTTTACTATGTCCACAAAAACAAAACCCTAGACCTCAAA
This sequence comes from Crenichthys baileyi, assembly GCA_036173005.1. NCBI lineage: Eukaryota > Metazoa > Chordata > Actinopteri > Cyprinodontiformes > Goodeidae > Crenichthys > Crenichthys baileyi. The sequence goes on from JAHHUM010002694.1 coordinate 303,543, forward strand.
GACTTTGGTCTCACAAGGACTGTAAAGATAATTTTGTGCACGGTATAATAGCTGGTGGAGTTTTGACTACTGTTGAAAAGGCAGTTCCAATAGGGAACTAATTGTTTTACCAGTGAGCCAGAGTGCAGCCAGTTATTAACCTTAATGTGCAGACATAACAGGGGTACAGGCGGGAGTTTTGGCCGGAAATATTAGTCCCAGTGAGCCCTCCAGCAGGGACATTCTCCTGCAGTTAATCCTAATCTGCAGACACGCTTCAAAGAGCCCCAAACTGCACTGTCTGCCCTGCGTCTTAACTATTAATCAGGCCTGTCTGAAGTGCACCCACAGCCTCATTCTAACCGTTCCTGTATTAAAGGTGAACATTACATCAGGGTGTCTAATTTCTCAGAGGAGCTCGGTGCCAAAAGTGTGCATGTGTGTCTAAAGTTACAGACACCGTCATTAATTAACCATCCAAGAGGACTTACCAGCAAACTTTCCAGGTTTATGGCAGATCGGGGGTCTCTGATCATGTCCTCCAGCCTCTTCAGCCGGTTTTCCATCCTCCTCTCGGCGCCCAGCGACATGGTTGATTAAAGCCAAGTTTGTCTGGGATTATAAGGAAGTTTCCCTCGGAACTGTGTGGAGTTTACATGGGAGCCCCTCTTTTGTTCCTGGCTAACGGCCGGAGGCCTGGAGGAGCAGCCTTTGGGCTCTCAGCCCACCCAAATAGCTCCCAACTGGAATACTGACCAAAAAATGTTAAGAAAAAAAATGGGTGAAAATATTCCCACAAGATTACCCAAAACCAGTCACTAATGCAGCAAGCTAGTTTGGAGTATTTTAATACGACGTCGGTGTTGAATTTTCACCTCCCGTCAAGTGAAAGATGCATTTTTCCCTCAACTCGGTTTGAAAGTTTGAATTTGGAGATAGCAGCAGCAACAGGCAGCAGGGCGTTTTCTCAGCGCCTCCCCCTGCTTCTTTCCTCCCTCTGTGGGTTTCGACCGTTTGGAAATCCCGACTTTAGGAGAAAACTCCGCCATTCAACACCGTCCGAGTCGCACTTTGTCCGCGCCGCTGTCACAAGTCACCCGAAAAGCGGCTGTAATGTCCGTCCTGTTGGCAAACAACACTTCCCCGTCTGAAATTCTTCAAGCATTTTCTCGTTTATCCTCCTCCTTCCTCCACCTCCTCCTCCTCCTCTCTTCGACCAGAACACGGCTACAGAGATGGACACAGAGGGGAGGAAAGTTTGGAGTCTTATCCGTAGAGAGAAACCCTCCTTCTGAGAACACTTTACATCTACTGAAGCTGAGGCGTCTCTCCTCCCCCTGACATCGACGCACCAGGACTTCATTTCCCATAAACCCCTTTGCCCTGTCCGCCAACATGAATGGGGTGTTTTGAGCTTCTCGAGAGAATGCAGTAGTGCAGGAACAGTTTTCCCACTATGTTTTTAAAATTACAAATCATGGGAAAAAACAATTTTCACCATGTTAAATGGACAGATATGTAAATGTAGTTTAGAAAGACACACATGTTGCCTTATTCTCAATGTTTGACATTAGATGAGCATAAACTTCCTTTTTTCTATTTGACAGTGTTTTAGAAAAGTTCTGAAACTTAATTATGAAAAGGTGAAATACCCTGGTCACTTTAATACTGATCAAATAAATGATAATTATGATATATAAAGACAATGATCAGGCAAATACTACTGCACATAAGTTTAGCTTCTATTCGATTTAAAACAGTCTTTTTTCAAAGCATGTTCTCCCCAATGTGGTCAGCTTTCAAACAATCCAAGGAGGGTAGTAACTAGTTATGTTTTCTCAGTTACATTTACTTGTGAATAATTCACAGTTGGGATTATCAGTGGAATATAGCAGTGGTCAGTATGCCCAAACTCTTGAATCTTTCATTGGACCATAAGACATGTTTACCAAAATGTAAGCTCTTTTTCACCAAGTGCATTTGCAAACTGTAATCTGGCTTTTTAAAGTTGCTTTTAGAGTAACAGCTTCTTCGCTGAGGGTCCTTTCAGCCCATGTTGGTACAGGATTTATTTACGATGATAATGACACTTCTTTAACAGCTTCAGCCAGCTTTTTCCACAAGGTCTTTTGTTGTTGTCTGTTAATATGCACATTTTGCACCAAGGTACATTCATCTCAGGAACATAGAGCCTGTCTCCTTTCTGTACAGCACCCAACTATGAACCAGACAAATGAAGGTCCAAAATTCTCCTCCAGAAATCTTGTCCAGCAGTTTGCCATAATTTTACCATGTTGTGAAAGAGCAATGTGTTTCAGGTCTGCCTTAGGTTACATCCACTGTTGTGCCTCCACTTTTGATTGTTGTGAAGGAACCTATCGGACCCTTAAAATTAAAATTAAATTCAAAAATACTTTATTAATCCCAAAGGGAAATTGAATGTTGTAGCTCATTATGTAGGTTTCTTCAAAGAGGCATTGTAGATGTTGATGGGTGTTGGCAGGCAGGATCTCCTGTAGCGGTCTGTCTTACAGCAGATCTGAAGAAGCCTCTGACTGAAGACACTCTTTTGTTCTAGGACAGTCTCATGAAAAGGATGCTCAGGGTTCTCCATACTGTTCTTCATTTTATGAAGAATCCTTCTTTGCACAATGATCTCCAGAGGAGTCCCCAGAACAGAGCCAGTTTTCTTTATTAGCTTGTTGAGCTTTTTTAGGTCACTGACTCTGATGCTGCTACCCCAGCAGATGAAGGCAGAAGAGATCACATTCTCTACTACATACTTATAGAATATATGCAGCATCTTGTTGCAAACACTGAAGGTCCTAAGCTTCCTCAAGAAGTACAGTCTGCTCTGTCCCTTCTTGTAGATTGCTACACATTTGTATCTCCACTCCAGTCTGTTGTCCAGGTGAACACCGATATATTTAAACTCCTCCACCACCTCCACTTCTTCTCCCATGATGGAAATAGTTTTTGACCTATTAAGTCAAGATATCATCATTGGACATCCCCCAAATTGTCAGTCAGTCATTTTCTACCGCTTATTCCATAGTGGGTCGCGGGGGAGCTGGTACCTATCTCCAGCAGTCTATGGGCGAGAGGCGGGGTACACCCTGGACAGGTCGCCAGTCCATCGCAGGGCAACACACAAACAACCATGCACACACTCATTCATACCCAAATTGTTTAAATGCTTTATAATCTTAATCCATGTAAACTATTGAACGAACCAATAGAAATGAACATAAACAAATTAAATTAAAATTTAGCAAATTACAATTTTTGTAGTCCAAACTGACCTAACGCAGGAAAGGTTTAGTCTGATTTACAGTCAGACAGTGAGAAAAGATTGTGTACCTTCATACATGATTTGTCAAGATCTCTTTCAACAGTTTCAACTGTACAATGTTGGGGATTCTTGTACTATTCTCCTGACTAATAGCCTCGCACAGTGAGATGCTTTTGATCCTTTCCATCCTCTCTGCATATGATATTAACCAAAAGATGCAAATAAGTAAATACTAAGAATTTCCTAGGACAGTTAAACTTTTTGTACGTTTTATCAAATTCTCTGCAACTGATGGGACCTAACCAAGAAGACAGAATGGTGAAATTTAATGAAAAGGTAGTTGAACAATGGATTAGTTTAGGGAAACGCAACGGGGTTATTCCAAGCAATTTAAAAATGTAAATAAAAAATGTAATTTTCCTTCTAGCAAATTTGTTTGTTAGAGATGCAGAACTGTGTTGAATTATCTTACATTAAAGGTAAAAAACCCGTTTAAGATTATTGATAATTTTTGTGCAGACTTTTTATATCCACTTTACATAAACGTAACTATTTAGCCTCCACGTCTCACCTGAGGTTGGCTTTATAATGAGTCGTTCTTGAAAGAACAAATTGTGGAGCTGCCAGTGTCACTGGCAACAAATGAATCTACAGCTTTTCAAATCATTGAAATGAAAAAGGAGAAGGAGAACCTCTGAATATTTCAACTTCACCTTTAATCATAAGGGAGACAGTTGAAACTTCAACCATATTAGGTGTTACAAAAGAAAAAAATATCAAAACTTCCTTTGGAATAAGTGAAGCAGGCTAAGATTAAGTTTCCGGAATTGCCTTCCCAAAGCGTCCACCCTGGATCATGTTTAAACGCCAGTGTTGTCCCAGGAAACAAACAGCTTTAAACAAACTCTACCAATTCAATGTAGAACAGTGGTCAAATATCTAGCATGAATTTTGTCAGAAGAATGCAAAAAGGATTTGTAGCTAAGATATAACTTGCTAGGCAGAGGAAAGCAGTATTGGTACATTTGCTAAATCTCTCTCCCTGGAGGGTTAAACATTAGACATATCAGTGGTTTGACAATTAACATTGTGGCGAAAGGATTTTTATTGTTTTTCACGTATGATGTTTTTCTGTTCCTCCTCTAAGACTATTAGATTGTATAAAACGCAATTAGTTTAAATGAAACATTAATTACCACAATTATAAAGGGAGATCTATAGGTAGGATAGTTTATTCTTTGCTAGGATAGTAGGTTAAGAGTTTCACTTTAATGATATATCTTGCAGGTGCCCCATTCGCCACCTGCAGGATATATAAAAAACATTTAGTTTTCAGTGAGAAGGAGAAAAATCTGCAATAAGAGATCATCTCTGCCATCTGAGATTTATTTTGGTCTCTCTACTGTTGAAGTTTGCAGACTTACATACAGATATTCATTAGAAATAGTTATCTTCAGTCCAAGATAAAATTCTCTGTTTGGTGTATGTGGAGTCGTTTTGAAAAAGCCGCCCCAAAGAGAAACGGGCCCAGTGCCTCCAGAGCAAGAAGTAATCATGACAGAACTGCACACCGGGAAAGACACTTTATATCAGTGACTAAATAAAAAAAAAGGCTATTTCTGTTTTGGTGTTTTGTTCTTCACACTGTTTTAAATATATGTTCTGCCAGTTCATGGAATGTTCAAGGTTGTTGCCTCCATGTGAGGTTGTTTATCTAAAATTTGAAGTTAAACATTTTAAAATAAAAGGTTGCATAAATATTTTTTCTGTATTTCCCTTTTTTCTATTTTTCTCATTGAAATAAAATGGGGACAACGAAGCCCATGTCTCTTGGTCGTCACAATTGCACAAGCTGAATTTTCAGCTGAAACATTAGGCTTCCTTTACATATTAAAATATAGTCGATTGAGGGTAACATTTATTGAGAAATTAAATCAAAGTAAAAAGTGCAACAACAACCCCAGTCCCCCCTACATTTATCCAAATATTGCTGGGAGTTCATGTATATTTTGAGCCTGTATGTATTGTTTTGACCCTGTAAAGATAAAAAAAAACAAAAAACAATGAATTAAAAAATGTGCAACAATTTCTTGTTTCTAGAAAGCTTGACAGTTGAATGTTATACATTCAACACTGGGGAACAATAGCTCAAATGAATCTTTAAAAGCTAATTATTTAACAGTATTTAGCTCCATAACGAGTGGATATAAAGTTCTGACTGTAACTGTAATATTTGTACACAGTGTAGTGTGTTTTTCATTGTTTTTCCATTTGATTTTCTAGAGGTGCTAACATTTCACAGAACAAACTCTGCATCGTGTTAGACTCGTGTTTTAAAATTAAGACAATAAATTGGTTTTTCCAATATTCATTGGAAACAATTTTATGAATGCCTGTGTTTTGTTTGTCCTTGTTCAACTTCTTCCTAGGGATTGTTCACTAATACTCTGTCACCACTAGATGGTGATACAGACCATATAATTCAAATCAACTGCAGAGCTGTGAACTGAAAGCAAATAAAATCAATTGGTTTTCACTTTAGTACCAAACTCTAGATTTTGATCATTAGTTTATTTTGACTTTTCAATGAATTTACACTAGTAAATTTACATTTTTTTAATCAAATAGTCAATTCTAATCATTTATGTATTTAAATGTTAGATCAAATATTAATAATGGTCAACTCTGCAAATATTAAATGCATCTTCCAGTTGGTATCACTGGTAATGACTAAACACTTCACTTTCTTAAAAAAAATATTATTTAGATACTTTTGGCAGGATTTGGCAGGCATGACTTGACTCAACAGAAAGTTCATATTTTCTATATTGATCTTGTTCTGTATACTAATGCATGCTTACAATCTAACAGCAAGATTATTGTTAAGCAAAAGTTTATTGGAATAAATTATGCACATACAGCCTTTTCATATCGTCAAAAACCAGAAAGTTTAGCCAGATGGAGACCACTTTTTTACTTCAGCGTGGCACAGTGAAACCAAACACCATAATTTGAGTCTTATTCTGCTGCCTCAATTAGGAAGGTTGCAGTAAGGAATTCACATTTTTAAAGACATAAAATGACAAACAAATAAATACATAAATTGGGAACATGTGTGTGTTAATGTTGGTAGTAAATGCAAGGGCCAACAAATTTAAACCTCATGGTTTCCTCTTGGTGGTGCCATTGTTTGAGAATTTCTACAAAAGTCAAACAAAAAGAAATAGGATAAATTACCCACTTTTTCTTACCGCCTCAATTTACCAGCCCACTCTTTCTATCTCTTTTTATTTGATTAAATAAGTAAGTAAAACAAATACTGAATCAATGACTAGTATGTGCACTCATGGACACAGGAAATGACTGAAATAGCGGCGTGTGTGCCTCTTATTTATTTCTCTTCATGGGTAATTCACTTTAATTAAACAATAACCGTTACAACACAAAATTAGTAGTTTTTTTTTCCCCCAAAGCAAGTTTGGCCACGTTATGTACAAAGTCATAATAAAAAGTCCTCCTTTTGTCAGCATTGCCTCAAGTTTAAAAATGTAAGGTCAGGTTAAGGTCAAACCATCCCTTTCCTATTATTTGCAAAATCAAAACACGTTGGCAATAAATAATACCATAAAATGCACACAAAAAGATTGACAGTCCACCACGAGTTCATAACGCCGCACATATTGAATGTTGGGGATCAGGGGAACTGATAAACAGGGTAATTTTTTTCTTAGCAAAAATGTGACAGCTCATACAAGTTACAGAAAAAAGCTGATCATCTATACATTGACACTAGCAAGTTAACAAAGTTGTTTCCTTTTGTACAAAGAAGGGGGAGTCATCTTTACAAGCAAAGATCATTGTCTAGCTGTGGAGATTATACAAGCAAGATTTAAGGCAACTTCTCTGTTGTTTTTGAAACATAAGGGCATTGTATCCCGTATTATTCGTTTTTTTCTGTTTGCTGACCACTTGTTTTCTTTTTTTCAGCTTGGAGTTAGTTGCATTGCATAATCCAGGCCTCTGAAGTAGGCCTGTAATTCGTCATCAAAAAGGAATGCTGGAGATTCATCACCACTCTTGCAGCTATCGAGAAAGATGGATTCAATTGTCCGAAATTAGACTTCCAGATGTTCAATGTCTGCCTTAAACACAGAGGATATGGGGAGCATGGGGAAAGGCAGAAACAGTCCGAACTTGGCATTTTGTCACAGTCTGGGAATCTACAAGGTGTCATCCACAACGGGAAAGCAAACAAAATAACGATCTGTGTTTAGGATATCTTCAAAATCGAGAAATGTAGGTTAGTTATAGAAAAAAAAAAAAAGTTAGACATGAAGTTTAAAATTGTGGCACCAGAATCAAAGATCAGGCAACATATCCAGTACTTGTCTCTGAAGAACTATTAGTATCTGGCAAATAAGTAAGAAGAGAGAATTAAAAAAAATGTTTTTGGCCACACATTGCAGACATTAATAAAACTTTTTGTCATGAAGATTTCATGAAGAAAATCATCCTTTTTGTTTTCTCAGAGATGTTTCACATGCTTCTGTCTTCATGTTTTGACAGTATTACCTTAAATTAACTAGCTTGGCTGTTCTTATCACAATTTTCCTGCACTTCAGTGCAAAGTGACTACAAACTAAATTTGATTTCTTTGTCATTCACTATAGAATTTAAGTAGTACAATTTTATTAAAATGTTATTAAAATAAACAGTAAAATTCTGAACCATAAACCTGCTGTTTAAACGTTGAAATGGACCTTTGAGTGGATGAGTAGACAGTGTTTAAAATTAAACTCATTTTTGAGTCAGCATATTTAATAAAAATTGCTAAATTAGTTGTCTGGTTTTCCTATGTGTTTCTAGCTAATTAAACTCTAGGAACATAATTTAGAGACTTCCAATATACTTCAATAAAACTTGCAGCTGTTTGACAAATATGTTTGAACAACCAAGGGACACTTTTCTGGTAGCGCATCTGCAAGTTTCACTTGCAACTTTCTCCCTCTCTTCTCCAATTGCCTTGTGCAAAAAAATGTAACTTTTTTATAAATAAAGACTCCAAATTAATGTTTTGCTCTGTTTGATGTCAATGTGCACTTTTGTAGAAACTGATAACACTGCTGGGCATTCTTTGCATATACCAGATGCACCAGGATCTTTGACAAAATGGCAGCGTTTCACACCGTGGGAATTGAGAATGAGTTTCAGCTCATTATTCTGTTTTAATGAAAGGGATACATTTTTCCTCTGATATCAGTTTTTAGAGTTCTATGCAAAGGAGAAAAATAATCTGTTTAAACACTTTATTTCTTACACTCTGTTGCTTGCAGAAAAGTGGAGGTGGAGCACTGCAAAGATTGAAGCCGAACCAAGGCAGACGGGAGGCAAAACCTAAATGCCCAACTTGCAGCTCACAGATACAGTTACATGCAGTGTAATCTCAGCTGGAGTTTCTGCTTGCAGCCGCCTCACAAACTTGTGCTAGCTATATTTATGGAGCCTCTTAGACGTGATTTTGCATGATTTTTATGTGTGATTAAGCTAAGAGTAAATGTCGGGCCTCTTTCAGGTGTAACTCAAGAGTGAATTAAAATGCAAGCTACAGGGTAAAAGGAAAAAGGATGTGGAATTGCAAAGTTAGTGCCTGTCTTTGCATTGACTCTTTTTGGGGTCTTTGCTGATTAAAAATTTCATTTTAAAAGGAATACTGCATTTTAAACCTT
>JAHHUM010002695.1:0-14461 GCA_036173005.1 Crenichthys baileyi
CATCGGGGGGTTTTAAATCAAAAAAATATCTTGGGAAAATTTGTCAATATTTTTTTTTGTGCAGTAGAATTTTGACTTCATGAAACACATCTTACGTACTCTAAAGCAGTGTAGATCCGTGAAAGTAAAATCATGCTGTTGACAATTCGTTACTGTCATCAGCATTTAAACTCTTTAATCTGATGTCACCATACTCACTCAATATACCAGGGTCAGGGTCAAAACTGCCACTAAAGTGTACTAACTCTTTTTTCCTTAATAAGGAATTTAGGATTCCAGCAGATTCCCAACTTTTCACTAGTTTCATTGTATCTATCATTTTTGAAAACAAGATATCTTCTGGGGTGACAACTTTGGACTGCAGATTAGTGTCTAATTTACTGTTTTTGATACAGGTCCTCGTGTTACTTTAATACACAAAAGTGCATTTTTCTGGTAACTTCCTTAAACAATGCACATGAAGGTAAACTTTGTTGTTTCTTAAACTTTCACATTTCAGATAATTTAAGCGTGTACTTACAGATTCATAAATTAACAATTTGCACCAAAATAACCAGATTTTCTGATTAGCTGAATGTGTCTACCTCTCATCAGCCTGGACAAAAGGGTGTCCAACTTTTTTCAAAACTATTTCAAAATATGGAGAGTGTTTTATTTGAAATAACAAAAGTGAACAATAGTTTCAGTATTGTTTTCCTGATCTGGAATGACCTGTGGTCACTATTGCAGCAGAGAAGGAGATTATTATTTTTTTTATTGATATTCCAAAGCTGTTCGTCATACAGTCTCCTTTCAGCCTGATTCTTTCCTCAGTTTCTTTGATTATTTAACTCCAACGCTGCTCACACAACATAATAAAAACAACCTTCTCAACTTGATAGTCACAGCTTCAATTACTGCCAGTAAAAATGTTTTCTGAATTTTGAAAGTAAATTAGATGGTTGAGGAGCTTGGCTTGTACCTTTAATTAAAGGTGAATATTACAGTTTCTTGCAAAAGCATTCATTCCCCTTGAACTTTTCACATTTTGTCACATAACAAATACAGAACCTCATTATATTTTGTGGATATTTTTATTTCATTGACCAAGAGAAGTTGATTCTACTTACCATTTTGCTAAGTGGAATGAAAAATTAAAATGGTTTTTAAAATGTTTTTACAAATACAAATCTAAAAATAAAAACTCTTTGAACCAGACCTTTTGTTGCAGCTGCAAGTCTTTTGAAGTAAGTTTCTACCTGCTTTGCACTTTTAGAGCTTGAAATATCGCCCGTTCTGCAAAAGAACTCAAGTCACTGATAGAGTTTGTGAACATCAATTTTCAAGATTTGCCACAGATTGCATTTAGGCTAGGTCTTTGACTAGGCCATTCCAACATATGAATATGCTTTGATTATGGTAAATGGCAAATGGCCTGCACCTGTATAGTGCTTTATCAAGTCCCCAGAGACCCCAAAGTGCTTTACACTACAATCAATCATCCTCCCATTCACACACTGACAGTGGTAAGCTACATTGTAGCCACAGCTGCCCTGGGGCACACTGACTGAAGTGAGGCTGCCATACAATCGGCACAACCACGCCCTCTGACCACCATCAGCAGGCAATGTCTTGCTCAAGGACAGAACGATTGAGACAGACAGAGCGAGGGGTTCAAACAGGCAACCCACCTGTTACGGAACAAACGCCTACACCCCTCTGTTGCCACCGTCACCCCATTAAGACCATTTCATTGCAGCTCTGGTTGTACGTTTAGGATCATTGGTCCCAGTCTCAAGTTTTCTGCAGCCTCTAACAGGTTTTCCAAGATTGTTCTGTATTGTTTAGTTCCACCTGTCTACCCATCAACCCCTGATGTCAGATTGAGGTTTTGGTTTTGATACATTTTTTTTTTTTGTTAAGATAGAGTTGTGTTTTGACAGAGGAGCCTGTTGGTGCAGGCCAGTCTTTCCCTGTCCTAGTCCTCAGGGAATCTCGTCTGCATGTTTTAGTGTTTTACCTACTTTGATAAACCTGATAAAAATGAACACGATTATTAAAGACACATTGTTTAATGAATTCCTTCTTTTACATCAGCTGTAGTAAAAGTGAACTCAAGTTCATTCACTAACAGTCCACCCCTACAGCAAAACGTTAACACAGCATGATGTTGCCGCTCCATACTTCACAACTGGGATGATCTTTTCAGGCAAGCCTGCTTCCTCATTTTTCCTCAAATGTAACAATACACTTTATAGACAAAAACTTACATTTTAGTTTCATCAGACCACAGAACACGTCCCCTAGAGTGAAGGTCTTTCTCCCTGAATGTATTTGTTGATTGTAATCTGGCCATTTCCTCGTTCAGTGGCATTTTAGCCCATATCAGTACAAGACTCATTTTACTGTGTATAATGACATATTCTTCCCAGCTTTAGTCTCTTGTTATTTTGGCATTTACAAAAAAAAAAACAAAAAAAAAATAATTTTGGTAATCATAACTGACCCTAATAGTATATATAGGTTTAGTCTAATTTATAGTCAAACAATGAGAAAAATAATATTATGTGTCTTTATACAGTCTATGTAAATATCTGTTTTCAGCTGTATGTATGTTAGCTAGCTAGCTTGACTTAAAACATGAGGCGTCTATAGAAGCAATCCCCGAATGAGCCTTTTTCCAAAGAAAGTTTTAAATTTTTTTAATTTCAAATTGACAGTTTTTTAATATTTCAAAGGTGTAACTCTGTGGCATTAAAATGATCTCATAACACAGATGAACTAAAATCAACACAAAAAATGAAAACAATCATGCTTAATATAATTTCCAAATAAAAACAAAATTAGATTTCCAGGTTATCTTATAAAATGACTGCATTGTTTTATATTCAATTCAATTCAATTCAGTTTTATTTATATAGCGCCATTTCACAACACATGTCGTCTCAAGGCACTTCACAAAAGTCAGGTACATACATTCCAATTAATCCTAACCATTGAACAGTGCAGTCAGAGTTAGTTATTTATTCAAATTGGATAAAAAGTTTTTCTGTCTAAGGAAACCCAGCAGATTGCATCCAGTCAGTGACTTGCAGCATTCACTCCTCCCGGATGAGCATGTAGAGACAGTGGACAGTCACTGGCGTTGACTTTGCAGCAATCCCTCATACTGAGCATGCGAGTAGCGACAGTGGAGAGGAAACACTCCCTTTTAACAGGAAGAAACCTCCAGCAGAACCAGGCTCAGTGTGAGCGGCCATCTCCCACGACCAACTGGGGGTTTGAGAGAACAGAGCAGAGACACAAAGAGAACAAAGAAGCACTGATCCAGGAGTACTTTCTATGGGAAGGAAAAGTAAATGTTAATGGATGTAGCTCCTTTAGTCGTTTCACCTAGAAAGAAAGAAAAAATAAACTCTGAGCCAGTTTTCAAGGTTAGAGTCTGAAAGAGAGCACATAGAGTTAGTTACAGTAAAAGCTCAGTTAATCGCCATGTCTAGGAGAGAGAAATGGTTAAACACTGAAAGACAGGGCCAAGTGGATCATCGGTAGAGGGTGAGCATTAAGTTGTTGCCATCAGAAGCTTGGACGATGCCTCTCTCCAGAAAGGTGTCACAGGTAGACACAGAGTCAGGCCAGGTGTAGCTTCTAGGAAGAGAAAAGAGAGAGAACAAAATTAAAAGCTGAAATAACAGCAAATAATGCAACATTGGAGAGTAGTGTGAGAATGTAACGAAGAGGGTGAAAGTGGTCATTATGTCCTCCAGCAGCCTAAGCCTATAGCAGCATAGAAACACAGAAAGTTTCAGTTCAGATTATTTAGTTAAACGGCGCTTATTTTCGACAATGTCGTTTCAAGGCACCCCACAAAAGGTCCCACTGATGGTCATTGTTATACTAAAAACCACAAGGATTGGGATACCTCTCTCTGTCAGACTGATTATGCATATTTGTATATTTTATTTGTGGTCTGTTATTTATTTATTGCCATTTTCACAAAGAATAATACACAAAAGCATGTTGTCTTAAAGATTAAAGGATTAATTATTGGATCAAATTGAACTTTATATTATTGCAATAAACCAGAATGGACATAATCATAATGAAATTGACTTTAATTGTAATTAAATTGTGCCCATTTGATTATCTTTGTGTGAGTCCCCTTTAGGATTTAGATTGCAAATATGCATAAAGGTTATACATAAAATCAGTCAGAACTAAACAATCAACAATGTAAAAGATCTTTCATACAGAGTGTTCTGATCATTTCCATGAGACACACACACATTCCACAAGAAATGTCATGAAGTACATGACGTTTTTTTTAATTATTTATATTTATTTTAATCTCATATAACTTGGTGGATCAGCGCTTTGATGTTTACTAGACTGAATGTGCATGTTTCACTCGTAGTGAGCGTGAGCGTCGCAGGTTAAGGCCGGAAGTCAAGATGTCGATTACACACTCAGCCGAACCTGAAACTCTTGTTCATGACTGAGGTGAGAAATCTGAAACCATCAACGTGTGCACCAGACATTGAACTACACTGAGTGACGTTGCATGCTGCTGATTTCCAGAACTGTTTCAACGCACATCCGGGTCAACCACATTCCCAGAAGTACACATAAAATATACTGTGTACCAGTCAGGCTCACCACAGCCAAGTTTCTCAAATAAAACCCAAACGCAAAAACTATTTTAAGAAAAGCTTTATAGCTATCGTACATTGACTCAAGTGTCATAATTACTGTATATATTTCTAATACAAATTGTAAGGACGTCAAAATATAAAGCTTTCCACCCAACTCTAACTGTGCAGAAAAGTAACACAATTCTATCTTTTATTTCTGGTTCTCTTCAGGCTTTTAGTATCTCATTCATTTGCTGTAGAAACATACGTGACAGATCAACCTTAGAGCGAATGAAACTGATTTTCTTATCTATTTCTTGTCCCAATTTTATCTTTGTATAATGGTGCATTTACTGTTCTTGTAAGATAATTAATTTTACTTCCTGCTTTTGCTTGTCTGTTGCAGTTCAGAAACTAATTAGCTGTTGTTTTTTTAAAGAACTTTCTTTGAGTTTTTACAGGTACAAATTTAAAACTAAACTTTTTTGTCATTCATTTCGCTTTCACCCAGCCAGAGAATGAACGTTTCATTTTCAAATTGGTCAAAGTCAAAGTTAAACTAAGGAATAGAATAGATTTGAATGTTAATTACTAAAAACCAAATGAAAACATAAAAAGCAAAGAAAACTTAAAGCAGCAACAATGTGGTGTTTATAATAGCAGGTGAAAAATTATGAATCCTAAGTGACTCTTTATTATCCTATTGGCTGAATTTATACTGGCCAGCATTTGGTGTTGGAACAATAGCCAAAAAACGTAACTTGTGGCCACTCTGTGCTTCACCACATCAAATCTCTTTTCATCTAAAAGAAACTGTGAAAAGGTCCCATACACTCCCAGTCTAGCATGTATCTTATCAAAAGATAAAAGAATTTTGTGTACTTCAAATGTCACTCAGTTCCAAGAATAGTAATCAAGATTCAATTTGTCATATGTTGTCCTTCCACATTTCCAACCAAGACTGATAGTACACTCACCGGCCACTTTATTAGGTACAACTTGGTACTAATGGGCTGGACCCGCATTTGCCTTGAGAACTGCCTTAAAGCTGCAATAGGGAGTTCTGAGAAAACTTGGACTTAGCGTAAGTATTTGAACAAACACCATACCGGTCCCTCCCTCCACAGCTCCTCACTAACAGCGGAGCCTGTCGAGAACATGCATCTTGCTTTTCATCATTGGTCTTCTTCTGTTTACCTATCTTTGTTTTCTGAGCAGGTGCCACACAAGAAAATTTCTGTTTTCCTGTAACATTAGGTTTTTTTCTCCGCTATTAGCACAGCTGCTGCACAGAACAATTTTTAGGTTAAACCACAGTACGCGCTGTGTGGCGGAGGGGTGTGAGCAGTGTGTACATTAGCGTGATTGACACTGCTAAGACATTCCTCCTGGCTCTGATTGGTTGTTTCTGACCGGGAGCTGTGTATTTCTGCAAATGGCAGTTGGACCACTGGGAGGAGCAAGAGGAGCTTGATTTTTTTCACAGATCATCTGTGTAATATTCTACTGTCAGGACATAGTGACTGTTTTAACAAATATGTAAATTTAATTCTTTGTGGCATAGATTCAAGGAGGTGCCAGAAACATTTACCATTTTGATATGATAGCATCATGCAGTTGTTGCATACTTGTCAGCTGCACATCATTCGTGTGAGTCTTCTGTTCCACCTAAAAGAATTAAAATCTAGTGGCTGTGGAAGCCATTGGAGTACAATGAACATATAGGCAGTTTGAGTAGATCTTCGGTTTGTGACATGGTGCCTTAGCCTGCTGGAAATAATCACTATAAGATCGTTACATTGAGGTCATAATAGGATGGACATGGTCAGCCAACAATACTCATGTAGGCTGTGGTGTTTAAATTAAGGAGTGGAAAGGGTGCCAAGAAAATATCCTTCATACCATAATACCGCTATCACAACTAGCCTGAACCACTGGTACAAGGCAGGATGAATTCATGCTTTCATGTTTTTTATGTCACATTCTTAACCTATTTAGATGCTACAGCTGAATTTGAGATTCATCAGTGCAGGCACTGTTTATTTTATCCTGTAACTGTCCAGTTAAGGTGAGCCTGGGGGGAACTGTAGCGTCAGTTTCCGGTTTCCAGCTGACAGGAGAGAAATACGGCGTGGTTTTCTGCTGCTGTAGCCCACCTGCTTCACAGTTTAACATGTTGTGCATTCAGAGATGGTATTCCACATTCCTTGGACATCTGACACCAATAAGGTATTTTTACAATCACAATTGCAGCTCACCGGATATTTTCTCTTTTCGGGACTATTCTCTCTTAACTTTGTAGATGATTTTGTGTGAAAATCACAGTAAATCAGCAGTTTCTGCAATACATAAACCAGCTTGTCGGGCACCAACAACCATGTCACACGTCCTGTTCCCTCTGTATTTAAATTATGTTTTTGATGTTTCTTGTTCTTTTAAATGTTTTGATCATGTTTTACGATTCTTGTATGGTTTTTGGTTTTTTGCATGTTAGAGGTGAAGGTATGGATGTAGAGTTTCAAATGAATTGCCCCTTGGGACTCATAATGTCTGAATCTGAATCCTATTCTGATGGAAAATTAGAGATTGAACAAGTTGTTTTCTTAATTCTAGATGTCTAATTACATTGATTTCCTACAATTTGTTTGGTTTATGCACTACTTGTGTTGGCAAGGAAATAGACTGGTGTGTCAGTAAGTGTATATCCATTCAAAAAGTGTTTTGTGTCCACTCTTGAAGTCACCAACATATTATATAGGCTGTTCTATTTAGAATTTCCATTAACATCAGGATGCTTGTAAAATAAAAAGTTATGTAGAACTGACCTGTGACTGAGCTGAAAGATGTTGATCTAAAAACAGACACTCTGAACTCATCAATCGAAGCCTACATTTCACAACCAAGATGAAAGTTTCTCCACACAAAATCATGATAAACATTTTCTATCTTTGCTCACATATGTTTGCTCTAAAATTCAAAGCAAACCAACATTTCTGTACATCTGTGCAATTTAATTGGCTTCCCAAGAATGCATAATTACAGCAGGACTGAAGCAGAAAGTTCGCCACACGGTACAGTTTATAGTTCACATTTCTGGGTAAGCTAAACCAACGGCAGGCAGCAGTTACGCCAGGTCTACAGATTTTTCTGCAAAGAATCTGAAGGGATCCTTACCGAGAAGCTTGTACATAATGTAAACCCCATATGACCTCTTTAAAATTTCCAATTATAAGATTCATGAATTTTATTAGATGGAACATTTCTATTTGAGAATTCCCAGATGCCCAAAGTCATAAATATTTTCAGTTAAAACAAAAGTTTATTTGTTTATTTAGAACTTAACTTATTTTCTTGGTGGTCAAAATCGTACAATGACTCTTTACAAAGAGTACATGATAAATGTTGAAACTATACTTCACCGCACAGTAGGAAAGTAGAAAATCTGTGGCTAACAAGGCCACGAAGATTAGAAATGGTGCTGAAGTGCCAAAAGGCAGCAAAGAACATGTAAGAGATCAGAATTTTAATAGCAGGACCAAACGTAGCAGAACCTCCTTCCTGCCAAACCTATCATTCGTATCATTTGTACATCTATGTTTTCTTTCCAGTGCCAGAACTTTTCTATTTCTATTCTCTGTCATTTCCCCTTATTGTAGGGGAATCTAAGTGAAAGTTGAGGCTGATTGTGTCATGATTCTGGGTTGTTCTTGTATTTTCCTGTGCTTTCCTCTCTCTCTCTCCTTTCTATATTGCTAATTCTCCACAAAGGCGGGTCTCTTCCTGCTGTACTGCAGGTCACCTGTTTAAAGCCAAAGCCTAAAAGAACCAGCAGGATTTCTCAGTGGTGCCAGATCATCCAACATGGTTCCAGAAATTTAGATCTCCTAGTTGCCAGACTCCTAGGGATTCCCTGTACTTACTATGTGTACTGCTCCATCTCGCCTGATGCGTCATCATCAACAAACAACCACCGATGATCAGCAAGAGTGAATGTCTTGATCTCGCTGGCTGAGTAAAAAACTACATCTTTGAAGAAGACCCTGGATCCAAAATGAAGTACAGTCTGATGTTTGTGTATCTGGTGACCATACCACGGCCAAAAATGAAACTAGCCCCCTAAAACTGTCTGTCCGAGGTGCTGCAGAAAGAATCTGAATGAAATAAAGATTGTCCAAGAAGTTGTCCCTAATTACAAAGGAGTTTTCCCTCCACTGGCTGAAGAAGATGGCATTGCAATCACAGCTCTGCACGCCTGACTTCTGCACCAGTCCGACACTTACCCAGTGGTTAGACTGATAGCGGCCTGCTGAACTCAACGTGTTCTGTTGATCAGAACGGTTCACAGTTAGAGGTTGTGTCTGGGCAAAGAACATTTGTTTAGGATAAAAAATTTAAATATTTTGTTTTTGAGTCGGGCCGGAGCACACCTAGAACAAGCTGGAGCTGTTGCCACTGTAGGGTGACCAGACGTCCTCGATTTCCGGGGACAGTCCCCCGCAAAATTTTAAAAAATGTTGCGTGTAGATTTATTGTGATAGCTGGAGGTAGAAAGCACAAGTGAGCATGTTACGTTCACTGGTTGCGCTGCTATTAACATTACAGACAGAGTAGAAGAAAAGCTGAGTGTTATGTCTGTTGCATGTTTGATATGGTAAATCGTAAATGCCCTGTACTTGTATAACGCTTTGTCTAGTCAATCCACCCATGAATGGGTTCATAATCAGTCATCCACCAATTCATCCACACATTCCCACACTGATAGCGGTGGACTACACTGTAGCCACAGCTGACCTGGGGCAGACTGACAGAAGTGAGGCTGCCATACAATCGGTGCCACTGGGTCCTTTGACCTTCATACATCGCCTATACCCGGTTATCCTTGCATGTCCTGCACATGGTCAAAGGGCAATTTAGAGAAACCAGTTAACAGAACAGTCATATCTTCAGAAGAATTCAGGGTTACCAAGAGAGCACACACATTCACAGGGAGAACATGCAAACTCGATTTAGAAAGAGCACGTGTCAGAATTAAAACCTGGGAACTTCTTGCTGCAACATAACATTGCTAACCACTTCATCACAGCCCATGTCAATTATTATTGTTGTCTAAAATAATAACAAACCATGATCAAACCAGAAGAAATAAGTTTAAAAAGAAAATGAGAATGTTGTAAAAATATGGCTGGAAATGTATGATGTCTCTTTCAATCCAAAAGGAAATTAATTTTCCTTGTCGTGAATCCTGGATTTTTCCTCGTAGTTTGTGTTGATGCTGTGAGTTGTTCTTATTGTGTTTGGAACACGGGCATTATTAAAGAAATAGCGTCAAAATGTCTTCACCAATTTATTATCTACTCTACTCTTAGACATGTTGGACAATGGTTTTAGTTAAATCCCACTGAAGAATGACTGGTTGAAAAGTAATGGGGATAGTTTGTGGTTTCCTGGCCTCTTTGTGTTTCCAGCTTGCCATTTTTCACTAAATTGGATGTACAACATGGGCGTTCCACGGTGAGGCAAATGTATCAACTATTCCTGGATGAACTGTGGAGGAAGGGAGTTTAAGCCCATTTCCAGAAATGTTAGGAGACTTAAAATGTTTTAATCAAGTCTTTAACTTACTGTCTTAATGTAAGCCCAGAACAGAGAGGAAATTAAACCAATACTAATTGCTAAATGAAACTCAATACTATGATTATGATAAAAGCATCCTTGTTTTCCCTTTTTTTGATTAATGAAAAGCATCAGAGGAACAGGCTGACCTTTTGTGGTTTTACCATTTGTGCAAACTGTTTGAGGTTCACATGCATTTAATTATGTGATGAGAGATGCCGTAAAACACGATACAAATAGAAAATAAAAATGTTTGCAGGTCTGGAGTTACAAAGACTGAAGGAACCTACATTTCACTGGATGTAGGGGAACAAGAAGACCAGGCACCATACATACAACACTTTTGAAAGTACGGTGATTTTCAATAAATTTAAATATTACTGAAAAGTTCATTTATTTCACTAACTCTATTCACAAAATGAAACACATTATAGAGATTAATTCCACACAGACTGATGTTTTTCTGCCTTTATTTGTATTAATGATGATGATTTTCCACTTACATCTAATGAAAACATGACATTTAAGACTATAATATTACATCACACCAATAAAAAAAAACATGTTTAATGCAAAAATGTGGGCTTAATAAAAAGAATATTAAATACCTGCTTAAAGGTTCTTATTTTGAAATGGTACTTTTAATCTGACAAACGAGCTTCATCGGAAACGCATTTTCTAATTAATAGAATATGACTGTAGTTTAAATCAGTGTTTCCACATCCCATGGTGTAGAGTATCAGATTCAAGATGAAAGGCATATAGAGGCAGAAAAAATTTGAATTTGAATACTGTTAACTGAAAAAACAAGGGTGTTTTTACAAGACCATGTGAAGTTCAAAAAAATTAATAAAGGAATTTTATATTGGTTTAAATATAAGAACCCAGTAAATCATCCTGGATTAAAAATAAATGGTAGCTTAGTGTTAACAAGCACTTAGTAGTTGTTATTCGTGTTATAATGTTGTATGCAATGTCAAGGTGTTTATTTGCTAATAAACAATCAGGATTTGGTATTTTTCTTATAAGTTCGTAGAACCTCAAAAATCTGACTTCTTGTCATATTTATGCGTACGAAGATGCCGTTTTCTCTCTTATAAACCAAGACTGTTGGAGATCTCTTCATCAGGTTGAGCTGAAATAAAATTTTAGTCCTCCTTAGATTTTGTTTGTGAAACTTTCAAAACATGTTTGTTTATCACCCTGAAGCCGCTGTGACGAATGAGTCGAATCTTATCTTGCTTGTCTAGAACCCAGTAAGTGAAATGAGTAATACCGATAATTAAATTATGATCAGTTATTGCATTTGGAGAAACACATCCTTGGATTTTCCTGCTTGGAGTGCTTGTCAGTTGACCTGGAACAAACTGCAGCTCCAACAAGTGATTTTCTTCTTCTAGACATCTGGAAGTATCTAGCCTCTTCTCTGAAAAAAGTTGAATTAATTTTTCTAAGAAGTTAACTAAATTCCCCCATGGTGGGTTTGTGAACTTTTAATGTTGAGTTAGACTTCACAGAAAAAGAACCAAGAGTCTTATTTGAAAATTGAGTTTGAAATTGAGTTGTGTAATTATTCAGAGTAACTAGTTGTTTTCTTAACATACTTTATGACACTTTAAACGTAGGGTTTCCGCCAAGCTTTGTTTGTTTTGCCTTCCTGCATGTACGGAAGAGACAAAACCAAAGCGGATGCAGTAAGATTACTTTTTGGTATTGTTTAAAACTGAATTCAGACATTCCGAGATACCCCACCCTCCACTTAGCTGAGACACAATATGTTACAGAACTGCAGTTCTAGGGTCCAGTCCTGTTCATTAAGAGGTGCCAGAACAAGACCAAGGCTCAAAATAAATACTTAAACAGAACTCCAATGCTTCTCTTGCTTCTTAAAGAAGCTTATACTCGTCCAAAAGGTTTCTTCAGTTCTGAACAATCTTATGAATTGAAGAATCCTTTTGAAAAAGAAGCCTAAATGTCTTTCAGAAACAAGAGCAGAAGTCTGTCTGTCTTTTATTTAAGCTCTTAGGATTGTCATGTCCTTATGACACAGAGTCTACACTGACGTTGTCAGACCAAAAGTAAGGCGTGTCTTATCAGTTCTTCTAAGGTTGGATTTAGAGTCTGAACTTCTTCCTTCCTCCTACTGAATATCCTATTATGCTTTTCAAGCCTTTCTTTAAAGTTAAGACACGTTTTAAACAAGACATATTTTCCACCGCATGGCTTCACTTCTGCCACTGAAAAACATCTTGCTGAGCTGATTACAGACGTGGAGGAAAAATACATGGACTCTTTCATCATAATACTGGGAGATTTTAACAGTGCAAACCTCTCCAATGAACTCCCCAAATACAGACATCATATTAAGTGTCCCACCTGAGACAAAAAAACACTGGACCATTGTTACAAACTTTAAAGGATCATATCAGCTTTTACGGGGCTGCTCTGGGATTTTGGACATTTCTTATCCACCTCATCCCAATCTCAGGGAGAAATTTTAAAATTCCCCCTCCGCGTTCCCCCGTTAAGAAAGGACTGAGGGAAACAAAGCAAGCTACAGGGCCGCTTTAAAAGCACAGACTGGGGCTTTTTAAACTTCACCCCGACTTAAAAACCCCTAATGATGTGGGGACATCATAATCAGTTCGGTGAGGGCTGTGGTGTTGGGCCAAGACATTCTGCCCTTTGGGAATAAAAAAGCCATGGTTTATCCCCCGTCCCCCAGGAAAATTGTGCAGGGAAAAAGGAAGAAGCCCCACAGCATTTGGGGATTTTGGGGGCGGTGCAGGCCAGGAAACCCAAACCCAACAAAAGGGATCAAAGCAGCCCCAAAAGAAGCTACAGGAGAAGCTAAAGAACCGCCTTTTTTACGGGGTATGGGGTTTTCCCCCCTTTTTGGACCCCGGTTTTTAAAAAAAACTGACCGGGCCCATAGGAGCCCCCCCCCCCATCCCCGAACAGAATTCTCGCCCGGCCCAAACCCCTTTTTCTGAATGACTTCTACTGCAAAAATGAAAGGAAGCCCCCCTTCCCCCCTCAAACCCATCTCCCCTTTCCCCAAACCCAAATTTAGGGAAAAAATTTTCCCATTAAAACAACCAACCCCCCTACCTTCAGATCCCGTGCCCCCGCCACTAAAAAAAAAAACTCTGAGGATGATGTAAATTGGCCCCCCCCTTTCAGCGCTGGAAAAAAAAAGAAAGCGGGGGGCCCCGACACGTCTCCCCATCATGCTGAAAGCTTTTAAAAAAATCAAAATCGCCCCCACTTCACCCGGATCTTTAAAAAAAGCATGGAGGGCGTGTGAGGTCCCTCCGCCTTCAAAAAGATCCAACCCTCATCCCAGTGGCCCCAAAAAAACCCCCCCTCCAGGATTTTAAAAGATACAGCTGGAGCCCGAAAGTTTTTGGGGGTCATGAAATCCCTTTTGGGGGCGGTGTTTAAGCAGCTCCAAGACATCACAGGCCCCCGTTTACCCCCCCCAGTTTGTTTTCCCAGCAAAAACGGGCGGAGATTGGGTGCTGTCAATTTAGGTTACTTTCATCCCGCAACACCTCGGGCCCCTTCCCGGGGCGTACCCCCGGGATCCCGTTGTAGAATTTAGGTCAGCCTTCAAAACAATATCCGACATCCTCCCCCCAGAAGCTCCCCCAGCTCAACGTCCCCGCCTCCCCTTGTCAATTTGGATCAAAAAGCTTCCCGCGGAAACCCAAAAGAAGAAAGGGAGACTGGGGAGATTTTTCTTCCCCCAAACCCGACAATAAATTTCTGGGAGCCCCCCAGGGGTGTTTCTACCCCACTCCTTTTCCCTCCGTTTCACAAATGAACCACCTCTGCGGACCCCCGTGAAACTCTGAAGTTGCGAAAGGGGCAAACCCCTGTCATTGGTTATCCCGGAAAGGGGGTGAGGCTGCATCCAAAAAAGGAGGTTTGGGGGGGCTGGAACCAACGGGGTTGTCAGAACTTTCCTTTAAAATTCCCAAACCCCTTCAAGGGCTTTTGGAATGGTGGTGGAATTTTGGAGAAAAACCCCCCCCATTTCACCCCCCCCCCAAACCCAATAACCCCGTTTTCAGCTGTGGACCAAATTCAGGTTCCTTTTTGGAACCAACCCATCTCCCAGGAAAATGAGATGGGCTTCACACAAGACAAATGTTCGGGAAAAAGGCCCCGCAGAGACTATTTCTTCTGAGGCAACTCAAAAGTACAAAAATTTTCCCCAGGAGCTGCTGGTAAAC